>JAJJWW010008989.1:0-29701 GCA_023531295.1 Papaver armeniacum | reverse complement strand
GCAGCATTGGGATTAGACCATGGGTATTGTAATAAATCACCGAATTGTCTTCATATATATAAATTAGCAAAGCCTTTAGGGTTCGGTAGAAGTTGTTTACAGAGTAAGAATAGAGGCTAGCAATGTTACTGTGTGAGCGAGAGAGGCGGCGTCGAGGGAAAGGGAGTTCTCTGCCGATTTGAAGTTGCCTTTTCCTAGATCAGATGGGAAATTACGATGAAAATAGTTTGGATTATATGTGTGAAGCTTTCCACATAGATCAAAGTCAGAGAAGAAAGCCAGATCTTAATTTCAAAAATGTCATAATGACTTATCCTCTCAAATCTAAGTTGTCACAACGTCCGATCTATCAGGTGTCTTGAGCCAATCCTTTGGTGAAAATAGCAATTACCACAAAGTTATCCTCTCATAGATGTCGACCACCGAAGTTACATATGGATTTGGTTGTTCTTTTTTTAGATATTGATAGATCTGTAAAAAAATATTACAGCAGCCATTGAAATACCATATCTGGAAATTTGTTGAGATTGGTAGATCTGTAAAAAAAATTATGATTTTGTATTTATGAATTTCTGGAAATATCTACTGTTGTTAGTCTATCTACTTTAGATTTATAAATGTTGGTGGGCTTTGATGATAGTAATGGCAATTGAGTTCTTTTAAAGAAACTCCGATTATAGTAAGCCAAAGTGATGATAATTGCTTATTCGTAACCAAGAGCTGCATATCAGTTTTGAATCATAATAACATCATTTCTTGTATTTTTGGTTTCATTTTGATCAAGCAAAATGAAATACAGATCAGTTTGACTCAGAATTGTATTTCTTGCATTTGTTGTATTTCAATAATCATCCGAGGACTAAGACTCTGAAATATAAATGTAACCATCTAAGGAAAAATGATAACTAAAAAGATATAAAAAACCTGGCGAGATTGGGGTATACTCAAACTAATTGGGGTATACCCAATAAGACAAAATATGGTCATTTTGAAGTAAAACCAAGCCACCCCTTAACCTTGTATTTTCAAAATGGCAAAATTGCCCTCGTTTAATTAACACTAAAATTTTGATTAGATTAATTAATTAAGTTTAAATTAATTGAATAGATTAAAACTTATGAATTTTAAGTTATGAAATTTTGTTTTTGATTGAACTTTTGTGGGATGATTTTTGATGATTTTTTTTTTTTTTTTTGTTGAGAATATCTCTTGCAACGAAAATGAAGCACACAACCGAAATACTTCGAAAAAGGGGATTGCAAATATGTTATATGAAATCATACTCAAAATCAAAGAATAAATCAACACTTTCTTCGTTAAGAAAATATGAAAAGTCGGCATGATCTTCATCGTCGACCCCGCCGGCCAAAAGTGGCCGGCAAGCTCTTCATCGTCGACCTCGCCGGCCAAAAGTGGCCGGCAAGCTCTTCATAGTCAACCCCGCCGGCCAAAAGTGGCTTCAGAAGCTTTTCATCGTCGACCTTGCCGACTTTTGTTTTTTGACATACAGGAGATGATATAAAAAATTTATTGGCCGGCAAGGTATTCAAAAAATACCCTTCCGGCTGTTTTTTGGCCGGCGAGGTATTCAAAAAAATACCCTTCCGGCTGTTTTTGGCCGGCAAGGTATTCAAAAAATACCCTTCCTAAATGTTGAAATTTTTACAGTGCCGCCATGGCTGTTATGAAAAGCTCAAAAGATATGCATGTCACGACCTTGCTTGGTCAAGACACAGAATCATAATTTTCGATTTCTAACCTAATATAACAATCAAATCACACAACACAATGATGGGTTTGAGTTTAAACATCATTTATAGTCTTCTTTTCGCTGGTAGAGTCAACAATTTTTTTTGAAAATCAAAGTTGAAGATTTTTATATGGCTTTGGTTGATGGAAGATGAAGATGAAGATGAAGAAGAAGAAGAAGAGAAGATGAAATGAAGAGAATAAAAACTGATTTAGGGTAATTAAGATTATTAATGGGTAAGGGTAGTTTTGTAACTTACCCATTAGGCCTCCCCTAAAACCCACAAAAAGTGTCCCTTTAAAATTGGGTATACCCCAATTAGTTTGAGTATACCCCAATCTCGCCAGGATAAAAAACTACAAATACAACGCAACTTTGGGCAATGTTCTTGACTCTCAACCATCAAACGAACCCCAAGTGTGTTAAGTGTACAAAAAAATGTTGAATAGATTCTAGAGACCATCTTTATTAAGTCATCAAAACAAAGGATGCTATTCCGCAGCATTTTCTATTAACACGTAAAAAGCATCAAAGTGTACATGATTAGAATGGTGCCATGTGTTGATATTGGTCATAATGGTCAAAACATGAGAATTACCAAGAGGATTATGCTTCTAACACCAGCTAAATGAAAATCACCAAGACCGCCTGTTCAATTTGGTGACAAATTCCATCAAAAAAATTGGTGGACAAAAGTGCAATAAAGTAATGGAAACAGTCATTTTCAGGTTTTAAATAAATGAAATCGCTAGAAAAACATATTAAGCGTCCAACATTTACAGAACCAATAGGGAAAGTAAGTGAACCATAAGGCATACAAAGAGGATATATAGCTGAAGATAACCATACAGACTCATCTTCAAAACGGTGTACCAGCACATAAGTATGTGCGGCTCCCCGCGAGGAGATATGGAATTGGAGCGTAATATGTGTTCTGCCAGTTCATGTACATCCCACATATTGTACATGTTATAGTGTGGTTAAGAAACTGAGATGGTGAGCTTGTCAGAATTGAAGTAAGGGCAAACATCATCACCAGCTATTGAGCTATCTTTGGTTCAGAGAAGAATGAAATTATTTGTTGCTCTAAACATATAATACTGGGCCAGTGAAGAAAACTTGGTATTCATGTCAAACAGTGCTATACTGCTTTCTCCTCCTTTGCTTAATTAAATTTGCTGAAACTTCAACCAAGAAGCTGCATATACAGGTGTGGGTGAGGCTACGATATTGCTATGATGATGCAGTATTTATACACTTTAGAATGACAAAGTAGTCATCAACTTTGCCCTCTGCTGCTGTTCGCATTCCAACTGTGGGAATTGTATTAACCGGGCCTGCACATTGGGCTGCAACTTTGGAAATAGTTTAAGGGTATTTTAGTAAATCATCCAATTCTTCTTATAAATCAACTAAGCTGTGCTAGGGTTCGGTAGAAGTTTGTTTACAGGGAAAGAGCAGAGACCAGCAGTGTGAGTGAGCGCGGCGGCATTGGTGAAAGACAGAATTCTCCGCCGATTTGTTTCAGTTGTAGTTCTTGTCTAAAACCAAACTTCCAAAAATAGAATCTATCAGAAAAAATAAAAGAAGCTCAGTTGCTTGAAGTGGAAATGAAAACCAACAATCCTAGTTTACCCATTTAAGGTTTCAGTTTCATTTTCCGCCGTCTATTTTCAGTTGCATATCTACATAGATCACGATCTTCTTGTTCTTCTTTTTCACAATCTAGTCTAACTAGTCAATGGCAGATCAAAGGTATATAATACCTCTTTCTTCTTACTTTCATTTTTACATTTTCTGGTCTTTGTTTCCACATTAATACTCTCTGTTTTCCGAAATTTTCTCCCGGACTGAATCAAGGAGTCTCCTGTTTTTCCCAAAATTTCCTCCAAGAGAAAATCAAGGATAAAATAAGTACATTTTTTTTTCTTCTTCTTTTGTGTAGGTTTTTCAGATTCATCATTACAAATGGAACGACCATTTGCATCGCAAAAACCGCTATTGGTACTTGGGTTGCATCCGATAGTTTATCAACTTTAATTCTCACCGAGAAGGAAAAAGAGTTGAATAAACCCTCCGAGACATATGATGTGAAGGGTGTCAAAATTGGAGATCATCTATATGCATCAGTAGCTGGAAACAGTGGTTGGTACGCTCCAATCGTGAATGCATTGAAAGAAAAAGTAAGAGAACAACATTTTTGTTGATTTTTAATTTATGTCTTATAAATTACTAATAAT
This sequence comes from Papaver armeniacum, assembly GCA_023531295.1. Classification (NCBI taxonomy): domain Eukaryota; kingdom Viridiplantae; phylum Streptophyta; class Magnoliopsida; order Ranunculales; family Papaveraceae; genus Papaver; species Papaver armeniacum. The sequence continues at coordinate 25,711 of JAJJWW010008989.1, read as the reverse complement.
TAACATATTAAAGGATGTTGAATCGGAGTTGTTTATATGTTTGCTGATTAACAGGTTAAGACTGAAAAAAGAAGTCTCAATCCTGACAAATGTGTCGAATATGCTTTAACCATTTTTAACAAGGAAGATTATGATGTTCCTTCTCATTGGGAGAAGATCCAAGGGTTTGATATTAAGAAATATGGCTGCAGCATTTGCTTCTCATCCTACAATGAAGGAACGGATGTGCCTCTCAAGGTTGTAAATGTGGAAAGAAATGCTGCAGGTAGCGTCACTGTTACACATTTGCTCACTCCAACAGAGATAGATGCTCTTGGGAATTCTCCAAAGCCACCACATTTTAAGACAATTTGTGTTCAAGGGACAGGAGGGCGGTATGCGAAACCTGTTCTTAATTATCATAGAGATATTTTTGAGGAAGAGATCAACAAGAGAGAACATGTTCAAGCACTGGTTAGATCTATGGCTATGGCATTTAGGAGGGATCCTAACCACACCGGAGGGCACATTAGAAGTAAGTTTGAGTTTCCTATATCTTTGTTTTATGAAAATCCTGTGGTTATGCCGAAATTTGATTTAACTTGCACTTTTTTTTTCTTGAATCAGTTGACCTTCTCACCCATAATGGAATCAAAACTGTGTTGCAAGAGACGGCCGAGAAGATACTCAAGGACCAAAAGGATTGGTTAGATCAATGGGAAAGGGTAATCGAACACTAGCAAAGTAGACAAAGAGGAATCTGAAGATGGAGAGGGTGAGAGTTTACAATTTCTTCTTTTTTGTTGTACTGTACCCATATCTGTTTGTGAGAATGAAGAAACCAAGATACGGTTGAAGTAAGCATACATTTGTTGCTGGCTATTACTAGATTTTACTACTAGTCCTTAATGATCACTTAAATATAAATCTCTTTAGTTTTGAATCCTTGTCTTAACTGAAGCATCTTTATATTTTTCTTTACCTTTTGCTCCTTTGTTTAGTATCTTATGTTTACTAGTCTAATATTCTCCATATCTTGTGTCTGTAATCAGTTTATTTCCATCAAATTGAGTTTATTTCCTTCTCGTAGATACGGTTTGTGATACTTGGGGTCAATAAGAGTAGATGTGGCCAGCTTCAGGTTTACGATACATGGGGTCGATAAGAGTTGGTCTATACTGGCTCCACATGTGATCTAACCATCTTCCCAGCTTCAGTCTTCAACTGAGATCTTTGTTCTTGTACCTATGCGCATTTAGATGGTTTATAGGTCATAGAAAATGTTTCCTGAAATATGAGGCTCAAAACCAACACAGCAAAATTAGATTTGCAGGCTTTATAGCTCTAGGTTGATATCATGTTTTAAAAGGTAGTTCAGAACCTGAAGTAGATATTTGGAGGTCACATTCTATGGGATTGCAGGTTTGGTAAGGATATTTGGAGATGACCCTGCAGTGTCTTTCAATTTCAAACCCCTTGTGTTTTTGCTGACATTTTTGCTATTGTTAAGAACAAGAGTCCAGTTGTAAAGCAAATATCTATTCCAGCTTCCTTTTGAATTATGGTAGAGTTGTGGTTTGCTAGAAATAGAGTGGGATGAGATTGAAAGGTGATAGGAGTGGTCTGAGCAATATGATGGCCGAATCCTGCAATTCTTTGGGTTAAAGTGTAGGAAGCTGAAACTTGTGAGCAGCAAAAGAGAATCCTGGTGCTGCAGGCTTTGGATTTAGATTTATACTGTTACTCTTTTCATAGCTGAAATTTAGTTTGCTTTGATTTCTTTCGAGGATACGGGTTTCCTGCCAAGTGAGATCTATGTCTCTCCTGGATACAGTTTGTTTTTAGTAAGAGTGCTCCCGTCTTCAAAAAAAAGATCTTTGTTCTTGGAACCTATCCCCCGTTATAAAGCTCAAAACCAATACAGCTAATGAGATTTGCTGCCTTTAGCTCTAGGTTGATATGTATTGGTAGACAGATATGGTTAGAGATGGTTCAACAATTGACATTCCACAACTGGACAAGCTTATAAGATTAACAATCAAAATTTCTAGGAAAAAGCACAATAACATTAAATGATAGTTAAATTTCTATGTCTAATGTCTTCGGTGCCTGCCACAAATACATAAAAATGATGCACATCAAACTCTCAGGCATATTCACTTGCAGGATCTTGTTAAGTTAGTTACAAACATTTACTTTTAAAAAATTTAGACCATTAAGAAGTTAACCATAACACAATATCCCCGGAAGACCAATCACTGGTTTCTTCAACTCCTCCTCCTCGTGTTTTTCGAGCATATCTAGTCTTTTCTGCTCGGACATGACCACCACAGTTTCCTTCTCTTTGTCACTCTGCAAAATAAGGCACCACATCAACTGAATCAGCTGTAATCTTGAAGAGGTAACACCACTAGCCATCCACAAAAGTAAAGCGATAAAGACATGAAAACAAATGCCGCTTTTGATATTTGGTCAGGATGTTTTCCTCAGTCTGACCATACCCAAAAAACAACCTCATTCTACAGCAGGTAGAAGGAATGGTAGCAGTGTGAAACATTTTACCTAGAAGGACCAAATCAAGCTCCGCATTGTATTTTTACATATGGGACATAGGTAGCATGAATTATCTACAGACCCCAGAAAAAATCGTACATTATCAAGGTTGACTATTTTAAAAGGAGCTGAAACAGCCCAGAAGATCATACCATATACATAATGTTAAGGAACAACGTAAATTTTGAATATGGATAGGAGGAAGGCTCCCCATCAATGATCTCCACACCACGTCGCTTCTGAAAATTTGGACCAAAGATAAGTCAGAAATGCGCATGCAATTCTATAATCCACAAACTTTAGCCATATAAGTTCAGACCAGGGGAATAACCTTTCTGAGTGATTCATCATTAACAGGAACAATATTGTTGCACTGTTTGAAGAAGCAAGGAGCCTCAACTTGACACAACACACGCATGATAAAAGTATCACTCATACAAATTGTATCCTCAAATGTGCATCTAGCAATCCCCTTTTCTTCTGCCTCCTGCCCAAGACCGATAACATTAGAAATGCAAAAAAAAAAAAACACAGAAAGGACAATACTGATACATTTGACTTTTGCATGGAAAGAGCTCAGAAATTCCATGGATTCTAATATCATAAAAGCAAACGAATGGCAACCTGTGGTTCTATATTCTAGATACGCATCAGAAAACTATGTTAACACTCGAGACAAGATATAGAAGAGAGGATTTTGTATTAAACCTAGCACAAACCTCATTAACCATCCCCCAAATTCCACTTCGAGTCTGAATCGGTGCACCTTTTAATGCAGCAACATCAATATCTCCTGGTTCAAACCTGACAAGCGCAATCCTCTCGTTAAGGATTTTTTGAGGTTTTCCTTCCCGCCTGCTGTCCTTCATTATCTTTGAGTGGTGCTTAGGTTCAAGAACGACTGCCTTTGCTGCTATCCGAAACGCGTCCTGATTCAAAATGCAAAAGTTTACACAAACAATGAGCAAATCCAGAATAGTTGAGCAGCACCTTCACATCCCATACTTATATTAGAAGGGTGGCTTGTTACTAAAAAAAAGCCATTCAAGTGACATGCTTGTGCATTCACCAAACTATCACAGATGGCAAATGCAATTGCAAAAAAAAAACTAAAACTACCATATGGAAGGGTGGAGACAGTACCACATTAAAAAAATTTAAGAATTTATTCTGATATTATCCCAGATGATTTCTGGGAAACGACGACAAGCGAACGAACTTAGCTATATGGTTGGTTCTTTAACTTAAAATAGTGAAATACTCTTTTTTGTTGCAATACAAATTAAACAAGTATAAAATTTTAGTGGAAAAACACCAGACCTTATTTCTCTGCACAACAACAATTCTGGTGCGAGGAGGTGCAACAGGGCCCTGAAACATTGCAAGACAGTGCTCATCTTCGGGGTTGGACTCGAGATATTTATGCTGTCCATTGTTGATTTCCCTAGCATAAATAGGTTCTGTCTGGTAACGTCTCCAACCAGCTGACACGGTGACTGGATCTCCTGACTTCAACAGTTTCATATGCCAGTTATGTCGCTTAAGTCTCGCCTGGAAGAAGAACATATATACATGATCAATAAGGCTGGCAAACAGATTTTAGCTAACAGGATCTTCCTATTTATTCATGTTGAAAACGCATAAATCTTTTCAAAACGCATACTTCAATTAAGAAAATGAAAAAGAAAAGGTATAGTAACCTGCATATAACCGACATCTTCCTCTTCAAGACTGATACCTCCAACAAGAATCGGATGACAGGGATCATTTTGAACCATCCTGAAGGGAACGCCATGAACATCCAACCTTAGGTAGGTCCCCGTTCTGAAACTCTCATTCTCCATGAACATCCTGAAGGGAACGCCATGAACAAAATCATTTTCCCTTTCCGTCTCAGATGATAAAGGGAAAGGATCAGTTGTGCTTCTAACACCAGCTAAATGAAAATCACCAAAACCAGCAATGTGTACCTGTTCAGAAACACCTAAAGTAAATTTGGTGGATAAGAGTGCAAGTGAAGTTTGCGGTAGAAGAACTTAAAATAAAAAGTGGGCTCTTTAAGAGTCTTGTACATTACCTGAATTTCTTACAAAAGAAGCATCAAAGGTAACGGAAACTGTCATTTCAGGATTAAATAAATGAAACTCTAGTAGAGCATACATAGCATCCACCATTTACAGAACCAACAGAACAAGTGAATAGAAGCACCAGAAAAGAAAAAAAAAAAACTATAAGGCAGCGAGAGAGAGAGTAACTGAAAGTGATTGTTTATAGGGCTCATCACACACCTAGAAAGAGATATCACAAGGAAAATAATCTAGTCTAAAGCAGAAGCAGCTCAGTTTGAATTCATGGAAAGAAGTTACTCGGGTTGGTTTCTAGCATCAAACACCAGGAATGGCAGTTTCCCTCTCATTACATGTGCTTTACGTTAAACCTAAAGTTTCTAGATACAAACTACAAAACATATCCGTCTGTATATATTGTAACAATCAGACATCGTCTAATTAAAAAAAATAAAAAATTAACAAGATATAATCTTTCATGCCTGACAAAGTCACAAAACAAGGATAGGTTCGTAAAGGAACTCTATAGCTCCTATAAACAATGGATTATCTGATGTCGCATGAATGAAAGATATTAAGATTTGAGAGACTTGAATTGACCTAGTTAGAGGAAGTACCTTAGCTCCGCTCTTAATACTACAACCACGAAGAAAACCAAACAGATGAATATTTCTCTTGCAATTTGCATTTTTGTGCACTTTTTGAAGAGGTGTAACATCTTTAAAACGGTCTACCAGCATATAAGGATTTGCTGCTCGCCGTGACGAGAGATGGAACTGGAGCGTCGATATCTCTTCTGCCAGTTCTTGTACATCCTGCATATTGTACCTATATACTCATAGTGTGGATAAGAAACCGAGATAGTGAGTTTGTCAGATACAAAGTAAGGGCAAACAGCATCAATAGTCTAAATGATAAAATGTTATAAGCACACGAATTAAAAGAAACTTACAAGTCATGCTGAAGACCAGATAGATTGTATGTTACTGCTCCTTGATATATTTCAGTCCGGAAAAGATCCTGGAGACGCTCTTTGGTATCATTCAGTTTTGTCTCATCTTCGAACTCGTCAAGATGCGTAAGAACACCCATAACCTTTGGAAGGCCGTGCGCTTGTAAAAGGTTAAGAAACTCGAATGTTTCCTGAAACCATCGACAAAAGCAATTACGATAAAAATAATAAATCCCCCCTCTTCTTTTTTTTATAGAATGTAGTTACATAAAGAAACAAAGCCACGTACCGCTTCAAACCCATAATTTGCATCCACCATTAACAATACTAGATCTGCATATTTTGCAGCATCTGTCATGGCATTTATATCATCAGGGCATTCAACAAACTGCAGCCTTGTTCTTTTGTCAGCTATAGAAATTACCAAACAACATAACCAATAAGTTATCCGCATAACTAGTAATGAGTAAGGTAATTGTCAGTAGACAAAGAAACAAACCTGTTATGATGGTTACGGGGCCTTGGATATCATTCCTATGTTCTTCCATGGTAAAATGGTTGACTAGAGATTTAATCAACAGGGACTTCCCAACCTACAACAAGCATAAATTAAAACAGCAGCAGCCCATATAATGGTTAGAATCATTACCTATATGCTATTGAAGTTTGAAAATACATCAGGGAGGAAGGGTTACTGACCTTGGGAGGTCCTTGAACGAGAATTAAGAAAGGCGGTGGCGGTGGTGCTTCTGGTTCATGATCATTTCCCCAATACATAGTTCGATTGCCAACATCCCAAACGTCTTCACACTCTTTGAAGTCTCTGTATATCCGGAAAGCTGCTGGACGATGATCAACTTGAGAATTGGGAGATGACATTTTTGAAATCCCTAAAAAAATCACACAATACAAATTTCTACTTATAAATAAAAACAAAATCCCAACTTTTTAAGAAAATAGAGACAAAGAAGAACAATAAGAGTCACCTTGTTGCTAATAGACTGGAGAAATTCTTGTTTGATTTTATCAATTTAAGCTTTTCCTTTTTGAACTATCGACAATGAGGAGGTTTAGGTTTCTAGATTTTATCACAGGAGAAGGAGATAGACGGGGTAGAGTGGAAACCCTCACTTATATAGGGCTCCATCCAGCCCAAGCCCATTCATTAATTATGAGTCATCCAAAAAAAACCATTCTTTTATTTTGGGGACCAACTTTTTTTTTGGGACCATTCTTTTATTTTGGGTAAGATATTAGAATTAATTCTAGGTCACCCCTTATCTAGATATTTATGATAATGCCTAAATTATCCTCTGATTATTTTTGGTTAATGATTAGTTAGTGTTAATATTAGTTAGTGTGATTAGTGAAATGATTTTGAATAAAGATTTGAGATTAAAAAATCTGATTTTTTAAAAAAGAAGTAGAATTATTGAGAGAGAAAAGTTAAAGAAGATGAAGAACAAAAACATGGAAAATAAAAAAAAAATTGAGTTCACTAATCCAGACTATTCAAGTGATGATTCAATTGATGATAGCTCATCTGAATCTTCATCTCCTTCCTCTCCTAGAGTATATGTCAATCTTCACAATGATCCAGATATGGATTATTTCTTAGATAGTGAATGTATTCTTCCCCAAAGCCAATCTCAAGATGAAAATGATGGATTTTACCAACCACAACCGGAGGAAGACTATTTGGGTACCCAGGTATGCTCTAAACTTAGATAATGTTGGTTGAATTGGTCCAAATTTTCCAAAAAATGTGATTTGTTAAGTAGATTTGGGCTTGTTCGGTTACCTTGTTTGAAGAACATGTAACCGAACTCATCTGAAAGTGTAGTTCGGTTACTTTTTCTAAACACGCAGGTTACCAAACTCTCCAATAATGGAGGTTTTTTTAAGTTCGGTTAACGGGCATGTTACCGAACTCTGTAAATAGGATTACAGTGTTATGTTCGGTTTGGCCGAAATGTAACCGAACTTTAGAGTCTATAAGTTCGGTTAGTTTGCAACCAATAGCTAATCGAACGTTTGTAAAATAAGATTTCACATTAGTGTATAAAGTTCGGTTGGTTCGCAAACTTCGTACCAACCCACTATCTAACCAAACTTACGTACAATATAATTTGATTTAATATACGTAAAGTTCGGTTAGTTGTCATCTTGCTTGACAAACCGAACTCTGAGTTCGGTTTTCACGATAAAATTATCATGTAACCGAACTTTAGGGTCCATAAGTTCGGTTCAACCAATAGCTAACCGAACTTATGTAAAATAATATTTCACATTAGTGTATAAAGTTCGGTTGGTTCGCAAACTTCATACCAAACCACTATCTAACCGAACTTACGTACAATAAAATTTTGATTTAGTATAGTTGTCTACTTGCTTGACAAACCGAACTCTGAGTTCGGTTATCCCGATAAAATTATCATGTAACCGAACTTATTTCTGATAGTGATTGATGTTGTTCCATTTCTTGTAGATTGAATGTCAACCTATACCAATGGATAATCAACCTTCTCCGATTGGCATGATGTTTGAAGATACATCTAATCACTATGTCAATGATTTGGTTTTTGATAAAACTATTGATGTGAAGAATTGGGATAGAGACCATGCCAAGAAAGCCATGTGCGTATTAGTTTTGAATGGAAAAGAAAGCCAAACTCGTTTTGAAATGGTTTGTGAGAGAAGTGAAGATCCCGATTAGTCACAAGAGGAAGGGTTATGTGTATAAAGGAAAGACGACGAGGAAGAACACAACGTGCTCAAAGAAAATTAAATGTCCGTTCAAGCTAGTATTTAGTAAGTGCAAAAAAAAAAAAGAATGGATGGGTTCTATCTATGGATAAGGTGGCAGGTCATCATAACCACCCTCGTCCGGATGATCTTGAAGGACATGCAATGGCCGCAAGGCTCACTCCTCAAGAAATGGAGAAAATAGCTAAATTTAGGAGAATGGGTATTTCACCACTTAATATGCTTCGCTTACTAAAGGATGATAACAAGGATAACGTATCATCTTTGTCCAGCATTTACAATGCAATCGAGACAATTAAAAGGAATGAATGGAAGGATAGAAAAGTGATGCAACAATTGTTTTTTTTTTTTTTGCTCAAGATAAAGGTTACGCGGTTCAAAAGAAGGTAGGTCCGGAAGATGAAATAACGCATCTCTTCATTGTGCATCCGAAGAGAGTTCAATTGGCTCAATCCTTCCATCAAGTTCTTATAATGGATTGCACTTACAAGACTAACAAATACGAGATGCCATTGTTGAATATTGTTGGTCGTACCTCGACGAAGTCACCGTTTACCGTTGCTTTTTGTTTTCTAGAAGATGAGCAAGAACCAAGTTACACTTGGGCTCTACAACAAGTGAAGGCCATATACCGAGATGATGATATCCCCGCAGCTATAGTGACGGACAACGATGTAGCATTAATGAACGCAATAGAGAGAGTCTTCCTATTAGCACATGAAGGACTTTAGAAAAAACTAATTTTGGGGCAACCTATAATCGGAAGGTTATAAGTAATCAATCCTACCGATTATGGTAGATTAAAAAATTCATTACATGAAGGATTTTAGAAAAAACTAATTTTGGGGCAACCTATAATCGGAAGGTTATAAGTAATCAATCCTACCGATTATGGTAGATTAAAAAATTCATTACATGAAGGATTTTAGTAAAAACTCATTTTGGGGCAACCTATAATCGGAAGGTTATAAGTAATCAATCCTACCGATTACGGTAAATTTCAAAATTCATTAACGAAGGATTTTAGAAAAAATTCATTTTGGGGCAACCTATAATCTGAAGGTTGTGTAATCTATTTATCTTCCGATTATGGCTACATCCAAAACATGAACTAGATGGTTATGGCTACAATCGGGAGTGTGTTATCTCACAATTATTATTTAAAACTACCGATTATGGTTTTGGCTACCGATTAGCCGAAATATCTACACATTAATCGGTAACTACTGAGTCTATAGTTGCTACCGATTATTTTTTAACTACCGATTGGGGTGTTGGTTACCGATTATAATAGGGCATATTAGCCGAAATATGTACACATTAATCGATAACCAACAAGGTATATATAAACTACCGATTATTGATTAACTACCGATTGTTATGTTTGCTACCGATTATAAAAGGGCATATTAGCCATTTCGAAAAATCGGAGATAAGGGGTAGCTTAGATTTACGCTTGGGTGACCTTTTTTGCCATTTTGTGTCGCCCCTAATTCTTTTGGGGTCACCCCTAAAAATGCCAGGTTTATCTGTTCATTTTTATTTTTTTTTTGAATCTCAAAATTTGTTTCACTCGAAATTCTCTCTCAACACAATGGATTCTTCAAGAACAGTATTATCCCTCTCCGATCTTAACAGCGCTTTAACTATGATTCTCATCATTCTATTGAAACATCCGGAGGAAGAAGATGAAACCGTTATCTATTGATTCACTCACACAATGATTTCTCCTCTCAAAATTCAAGTTTCTTTCATACTCAGCTCTTCATGCCACTTCCTTCATTCCACTTCTCTTCTATCTGGTAAACTCTTCATTCCACTTCTCTTCTATCTGGTAAACTCTTTACTTCGAAGAGAAATTTGTTCATCGCGGTTTTGTACATGCGGATTCTGATAAACATATACATTTAAGTTTGTAATGAGATTGCGGTCAAGATTGTCTGCCGTTATTATTTTAGATTAAGAAACAATGTCTCTCATTTCTTTTTGTTTACATCCTTGTTTTGTAATTCAGTTCTGTATATTGTAGAGACGCAAAATGCATCTCGTTTCTTTGTGTATTTATGTACTGATTAGTTTGGAGTAATTTCTGTACGGGTATGCTGTTTGATCAGTCTTTTCTACCGGGCAAAACTAGTCTAGTAGCATTATCAGGAATCATGCGAATTGCAGAACCTTATATGACGAAGTTACACCAACAAAGTTTCATATGTCAGCAGTAGAGCGCCTGTGAATAAATTATGGAACATTTTAATAGATATGTGGAATCCTAGCAATTTTTCAAACCTCTTTCTGCAATTTTCAGACCTCAATGGAGTTATGATTCTGAATCTTGAGTGTTAACTTTTGATTACACTGATCAAGGGGTTATGTGTTAAAGAGTTTAACTGGGAAATGGAGTTCAACTTAATACTGTTACATGTGGGACAGTTAACTGATGGATTCGATTGCTTCACAATACTTTTGGCCCCTTTCATTAATTAGCAACCTGCTCGAGTGAAGTTGGGAGTTGCAGTGGGAGATGGGGATCTGAACTCCAGTCCTAATGTGGTTACTTGTACCTTTTTGATTTTTGGATTTTGCAAACAACATAAATTGCAAGTAAAAAACTTCCAGATTCATATTATATATTATTCAACATGCATTGGCTTATATTGGCCTTAGGTTTCTATCTTGTGCCTACACATTTTAACAAATTTTAACCTGGCAGTCCTCAGTTATTGTGTGAATTGTTTTTGGGTGACCTATATACTTCATCCCAGCTAACTTTATCCTTTTCTTTCTAGAATTTATTTTATGAATTGCTGGGCATTAATATTGCTTAGTAATAATGTGCACACTGCAATATCCATTTGCAAAGGTCCTAACCTAGGAGTATTAGATTGCAATGTGGTTTTAAGTTGCAATAATTACGTAGGAGTATCAGATTGCAATGATTAAATAGGAGAAGATGATAAACTCATGGAAGCTTATCTCTGTGCACCGGCCCTAGTCTAGAGATAATCTAGGCTCTTCTCATTTTCCTAGACACCAAGATAAAAGACAGAGTGGGATTTTGTGTTTCCCCCTCAAAAAAGATAGCTAATTTGCATTACCCCCTATACAAATTCATAATAGGTAAAACCCCCTCTCTGTTATAACTTCCGTTACCAGCTAGTTAATTGTGTACGTGTAGTGCTCGTGTGTTTAATAAATAAACATTTAATTCAAAAATCTTGAAATACCAGCTTAAAACAAAAAAAATAGACACGTTGTTGAACATCACTCGTTAATCTTTTATGTTGAACATGTCGATTTCCTCGATTTAATCAGTCATAATTAGATCTGCAAATGACAAAACTAAAAATCCACACCACAAAAGTAGTTAGATAATCAAAACAACCTTTACAATATATTCTATCCAAAAAAAAAAAAAAAAAAAAAACCCTATAATATCAGGATTACTTTTTTTTTTTGAAAGATTACTAAATCATCTCTTTGCATAAAAAAACCCAAATTTTCTGTTTGTCATCCCCTCTGTCCAAAATTAATTGACCCACCAATTAAATTACCATCATTTATTTGTAATCAGCTTACAAGTCTGAATTTTGATTTCCGCCATTAAACAATTTTCTAGAACATAATTTCTAGCCCTATAAACAGAGCAACTCAGATCCAAGAATAACCCCAGATTGGGTTTAGAATTTTATTGTTTTCAACATGATTTAATTGGGTATCAAGAATACAAATTGTTGATTGCAAATCTAAGATCAGATTTGATGTGTGCTTACAGATTTATGAGGGAAATCATATGTCATGGAAGAAACCACAACATTCGAGTAATTAAGATCAAAATCATACAAATAGAATGAAAACGCATCATTTCTTTTTATGGATTTTCTTGATTAATTCTTCGATTTCAACTTCAAGATATCTTCTCCAAGAACAGCGACCTTGAGAAGAAACGCGTCCGCTTTTCATCTTCTGCTACAAGATATTTTTAGTTTTTTAATTTTATTAGTATTTAATTTATTACACACACGCGCACTACACGTGTACAATTAACTAGTTGGTAACGGAAGTTATAACAGAAAGGGGGTTTTACCTATTATGAATTTGTAGAGGGGGTAATGCAAATTAGCTATCTTTTTTTAGGGGGAAACGTAAAATCTCCCAAAGACAGAGTTTAGTTGGTCGGTTGTGTAGACTATAGTTTTCTATTTCTCTAGGTCATTCGGTAATGGTCTAGAAAATTCTATTCTACACTTATTTTAGCTTAGTCCTTGAGTTCAGTTATTTCTCCCGTGCTTGTATTTCCTTCCACCAAGCTTCTTGTCTCCATCTCATCAATACGTTTGTAATTTTGTTGTGTCTTTAGTCCCCCACTCTTCACAGGTCCAGCCTGCTTCTCGGATTTGTTCCTTACCCGCCTTTCCCTGCGACGGGTTGCTTTATTTGGTTCCTCCGACATCGCATTCTCATCATCAACATCCTTTTCCATTTTCTCTCGGGTCGTTCCTTTGATGGCCCTAGCTTTCATGATTCGAACGGGTTCCTCCGTGAGTTCAGCGTCTCCTTCCTTCTTGTCTTTCCTCCGGCTTTCGGTGTCTTCTCCCTCTGCAACTAATTCTTTTTCTTTCATTTCTTCTCTTCGTGCCTCTAAACCGCTTGCTTCTCCTCGTTGCTATCAAGTCCCTCGCTTGATATGGTGTTCTAGCCATCAACTAGTCTCTGGTTCGATATCTCCAAATCTACCTCCACTCACGATGCAATACCCAAAGATTACTCTCTCTCCTAGATTTCTAATCTAGATTTCTACATCTCTCATAGATTCCTAGATCCCTATTTCTAGCGCCAAAATGTAACTACTGGAAACCCAATAGCACACCCAAATGAATAAGAAAACATATCTACCACATGATAAGTGTTTTTGGAATTAAAAAATCTTTATTTATTTATCCAAGGAGCGAAAATACAAGTTCTTCAATACAAGGAAACCCTAACCTCACTCTCTAAACTCAGCTCTCCCCTCTCACTCTCTCTCTCTCCCATCCGATCCCTTATGCCTTGCCCAAGGACCTCTATTTATGAGGCCAATCAACCCTAGTGGTGTACAACTCATTTTTTCTTTGCAACGTTCTCGTGGAGGTGCTTTATACTTCGCCCAGACCATTTTCCATAAAGTTTCTCCCCTTCTTTCGCTGACAACTTTCGTTTCTGTCGGGACAGCTGTCTCTTTCTTGCTCGATAATTTACTTACTTCGCAGGTGTTGATGGTGGTTTTTAGACAAGGGGTAAAATCGTAAAACCCCATGACCTAGTGTTACCCGCAACACATTAACTAAGAGCATTTAACTCAGTGTAAATAATTAATAGGGTATTTTTCAAAATACCGTTAGGGTTTTCAACACGTAACCCTAATTCCAAAACCAAGCCGCACCCTGCGCATCATGGCAGCAATGCCAAACCAAGCCGCATACTGCGCACCATGGCAACAATGCCAAACCAAGCCGCACCCTGCGCATCATGGCAGCAATGCCAAACCAAGCCGCATACTGCAAACCATGGCAACAATGCCAAACCAAGCCGCACCCTGCGCACCATGGCAACAATGCCAAACCAAGCCGCACCCGTGCACCATGGCAACAATGCCAAACCAAGCCGCATCTTTGCGCGCCATGGCAACAATGCCAAACCAAGCCGCACCCTGCGCACCATGGCAGCAATGCCAAGCCGCTATGCCTTTGGCCCACGCCAAATATAGCGCCCTAGGCTTGCAAGACTTGCAACTAGGTCAACATGGCCGCACGTGCCATTGGCACATGCCAACACGTGTCGCAAGCCATATTTCCAAGCCGTTATGCCTTTGGCCCACGCCAAATATAGCGCCCTAGGCTTGCAAGACTTGCAACTAGGTCAACATGGCCGCACGTGCCATTGGCACATGCCAACACGTGTCGCAAGCCATATTTCCAAGCCGCTATGCCTTTGGCCCACGCCAAATATAGCGCCCTAGGTTTGCAAGACTTGCAACTAGGTCAACATGGCCGCACGTGCCATTGGCACATGCCAACACGTGTCGCAAGCCATAATTCCAAGCCGCTATGCCTTTGGCCCACGCCAAATATAGCGCCCTAGGCTTGCAAAACATGCAACTAGGTCAACATGGCCGCACGTGCCATTGGCACATGCCAACACGTGTCGCAAGCCATATTTCCAAGCCGTTATGCCTTTGGCCCACGCCAAATATAGCGCCCTAGGCTTGCAAGACTTGCAACTAGGTCAACATGGCCGCACGTGCCATTGGCACATGCCAACACGTGTCGCAAGCCATATTTCCAAGCCGCTATGCCTTTGGCCCATGCCAAATATAGCGCCCTAAGCTTGCAAGACTTGCAACTAGGTCACCACGGCCGTACGTGTCATTGGCACATGCCAACACGTATCGCAAGCCATATTTCCAAGCCGCTATGCCATTGGCCCACGCCAAATATAGCGCCCTAGGCTCGCAAGACTTGCAACTAGGTCAACATGGTCGTACGTGCCATTGGCACATGCCAACATGCTCGCTGGTAGCCTAACTTGCAAACCGTGCAACCTACCACCAAGGCATTCCGCACATGCCAAACACACACGCTGGTAACCTAACTTGCAAACCGTGCAACCTACCACCAAGGCATTCCGCACATGCCATTGGCACATGCCAAACACACACGCTGGTAACCTAACTTGCAAACCGTGCAACCTACCACCAAGGCATTCCGCACATGCCATTGGCACATGCCAAACACACACGCTGGTAACCTAACTTGCAAACCGTGCAACCTACCACCAAGGCATTCCGCACATGCCATTGGCACATGCCACACGCACCACTTGCAGCGCCACTTGCACTCAAGATGCAACCAACACTCGAGACATCAACACAAACTGGGGGATGCTTCTTTAGGTTTTCGGTTTGGCGGTCACAGCATGCAGCGTACACTACGCTCACATTAAGAAAGCGTGAATAGGAATAAAGCGGTCAAATAAAAGAGGAAATAATGGTGAAAAACGTTTTCACCCATTAAACCATGCGGTTACCACCTCCTCCCATTATTTCACCCTTTACTCTCTTCCTTCATGAGGCCAGGGTACGTTTCAATCTCGACTTGTATAAATAGGTCTTACCTATTTCCACCGGACAACAAGTCTCGGTCGGAGAAAAATACTACACTCTCGAAAAGGCAACTTTGTAAGCTCTCCCAAAAAGCTTTCATCTCTTGCAAGCTTCCTAAGCTTTCACTTTCGATACAAGTCGAGATACTACTATCCTCAACACCTTTCTTTGCTTCCCTCCCCAAATCAACCCTTCTCCTCCACTTTGTGACGGGAAGCAAGTCCGGAACGGCCATTTCTTGGTTTAGGCCGGACTTGCACGGCTGATTGATCTCTCGAACCTATAAAGTGCTCACGTGCGGCACATTTGTTTAGGGTTTGAACCAGTTTCTCACTCACCTACCGAATTTACCGAAATCGGCGAAACGATTTTTACCCATAAACAATTGGCGACCACAAAATGGGAGGATTGATCTATCGGCTACAATATCGATTGTCGATCTCGTTCTTCGACCCGGATGTCAAGATGGTAGGGGAAGGCGACTCAATCCGACTCAACTACCGACGACCGGTTACTAGTGGTAAAAACTACACAAGAAAACCGGGGACTTGTCAAGATGATATTACTCAATCGCCGAAGATGCTACCGGCGATCGGGGACTTGTTTGGCGATGCTACCAAAGAAAACCGCCATCAAAACCCCCTTTTACATGGAGAGGGGCGTGTTCGCAAAACCTATGAAGTGAGTAAATTCGGACTGGGCAAGATATACAATCTATTTTTAGGTTCTTAGTAAAATCGTCATACTACTTGAGTCTTGTGCCTATTGCTAGCACACACTTTCATAAAAGCAATATTCTTTTCCCAAAACATAATCGAGTCATATTATCAAAACCATTCATCCCGAAATAATCCAATACCCTAAAAAGCTACCACTGTCTATCAAAGATCAAGTTTTGAACCAGACATCCAATATGTCTTTCAAAAAAAAAAAGAAAAAAAGAACCTAAATGAAAGTTTAACAGAGAAACGTTCAAGGAAAATCGTCCAACAGAAGTCGGCTCTTCTTGGAGAAAGTCATCTTTGCGTCTTCAAGAGCCGCTCTCTTCATAGTCAACATCTTGGAAAGCTTTTCGAGTTCCATCTCCTGTCGGGCAATCTCCTCGGCGGAAAGGCTTTCGATTGCTGCATTTTTCAACTTTTGGATCTCGAGCAAGGCCTTCGACAAACCACGAAGTGTTGAACTCCTTTTCTACGCACACGTCGCGATGGTGCTCCCGATCGGCAATAACGTCTTGAAACGGTGTGACCCGAGTCACCTCACGCATATCCTCGATGGAAGATAAAGCCTCTTCCACATGCTTAACCAGCGCAAATCGACTAGTGACTTTCTTGGTTGTAGCCATATGTCCGTGCTTCTCCCGGTTACGGTGTACAACGCCTCATTCTTAGCCAAGCACGCTAAAGCCGCCAACCAAGACATGACCTGGATAAGGAACCAAGTACGGGGGATCAAAAATGGCGCCCAAGTTGCCCCACGACTCGCAAAGGGTCTTTTTCCATGTCTACGGCAACAACCATCGAGAGAATCATCCACCGTTTGAACCACGTCTCGTGCCCGACAATTGGCTAACTCCCATCTCCAAGTCACCGGCGGTGGTCACCAAAGGCAAGTTTTCGTGTGATTCCACCCCGAATCGTCCTCCGAACCGGATTCCTCCCGCAAACTTGAGTTAGACATTTTTTCAAAAGAAGAAACAGAAGAAGAAGAAAGAAAAGAAGCGCGAAACTCACCGAACCACTTCCCCGAAGAAGAACCAGTCTTTGCCGGAGGAATCACTCTCACTTGTTGAACTTTATTCTTTCTCTGACTCATCACCGCTATGAGTAGGCTCAGTGCCGCCGGAATTCCTTGAAGAAACTGCCGTCTCGGCAACGTGCAAGGGCAGCGAAAGCATTAACACTACCGAAGCCACGAAGGAAACAAGACACATGTTCTCACCGAAATTCACGTGTTTTGAGACAAACCAATGAAGAGGCGACACATACACAGTTATTGGAAGAATCGAAAGACACAAGAGCCGTGGGAGGATCTTGTGAAACCGTCCGAACCCGCCAAAGACGATTCTTCGTTCTCCGTTCTTTGGCCTGGGGGCTTTCCGAATTGCTAGGCAACTTTCGCTTGGGATCTCTCAACATTGGATACTTCTTCAAAACTGCTGGGGAAGCCGAAGGTCGTCGAAGTTACTCTTCCCATTTGAAAGAAGGGAAGACGGATACCCGGCTCAAGGGCACTGGCGTCAAGGGCGACACACAATGAATCCATAGGGATCACCGGCCGGTAAACAAGAGGCACCCCTTGATCGAAACCCATGTGACGAGCAGCACGGTCAATATTATAAGCAGCTATCTGGAAAGACCCCACGAAGAAAGACGGTATATAACCGGGCGAGCAGCTCTGAATGAACAGGTTTTCACCAACACTCAAATCGTCATCAGAAGACAAAGACGTGAGCGGAGCAGAAGCAAAGGTGTCCATTTGAGTCACTGACTTATGGACCGGCCCCCATGGACGAAAATTGATTTCATGCAACTTATCAAGAAAACTAACCAAGCTCACGCCAACTCTTGGACGCCTGTTCACCCATCGAAGAATTCGAGAGCCCCTCCAACTCACGGGAAGCGAAGGCAGCGGTTTCGGAGCATACTTCTCGAAGTGCTCCCATAGCCAGACTTGCGAAAAACAACGTGCACATATGAATCCACTTTCATGAAACCATTCGAAACTTGCATGTTCGCAACTAGGTGATCCGGATGCACATACGGGGAACCAAGGAACAAACTTGCCAATGGGAAGAACTTCACCCTTTGCCAACTTCACAAAGAATCTCTAGCAACTCCGGTCTTATTCCTTTCTTGCCGAAAACGTCATCAAAAATGTCTCTGGACAACCGAAAAGCCAAAAATGCTTTGCGACATGAAGATCACTACTTTTACTGCTCGTGCTCCAACTCGTCCGGAAACCATTGAGATATCCACCAACCGTAAGGGCACCTTTCATCCTCTTCCGGGCGAGAATCCTTCGACTTCGCAATGGAGTCTTTCCGAGCAAAATCCCCCAACTTAGCGGCCAGGTCATCCCGCATCTTCACCTCACTTTCGGATAATTGGATTCTAAGATTCCCGATTCTGGAAGATTCGACAAGAGAGCTACACTCTCCAAGGAGAAAGTTATCTCACCCCATCTACATATGATTGTATGGGTGTCCGAACACCATCCGGAGATGAAAGCAACCAAGCCTCGGGATGTCCTTCCTAATCTGGAGATTTCTTCAAGTCTTGACAGCATCAATGACCTGCGCTCGAGTCAAGTTGGTATTTATACGCTCCTTGCTCACCATGAACTCAACCCATCTGTCAAAAGAACGCAATGGACTTTGACACATCCTGAAGTCAATGTTGGAAGAGGAATATACCCCTTTATGAAGATAGAACCGAATGGTGCTCTGCAGGCGAACCGAACGTGTCTTCCTATCATCCTCACCACCGGTTAGCAAAATCGGCACGAAACACAGGTGATTCTTCCGAGCAGGGCGAGGGCTCTAGTGAAGAATTCATCATCTATGTTCGGCTTGGAATTATGAGCATCCTTCGACGAAGTGAAATTTGGTTCGGGTAACATCTTATTGAATTCCTTCATAACAATTTGGTAATAAGATATCCGCACAAAACAAACGGAGAAAGGCGAAGTTATCTCCCGACACATAATCGTACCCAACAAAAAAAAAAATAAGAAATGGGAAGGAGGACGTATTTTATTCGAGTTCAAGACTATATACGCGTATTTTCTTCGGGTTCGAGACTATATACGCGGCATTCTATACGGGTACAAGTGTGTCTACAGTATCCTTCTTCGGGTTCAAAAATATATATGGAGCATTTTTCTATTGGTTCAAAAACTGCACGCGTGGTACTTCTTTCAAGAAGCGAAAATCATATATACAATATTTCCTGCGGGTTCGAAGTCATATGAAGCGTATACACAATATTCTTCTTTGGGATTCATACAGGGTTCCCTACGGGTTCGAAATACACATGCAGTGTTTCGTACGGGCTCAAATACGCCTCGATATCGTTCTTCGGGTTCGGAATTATATACGGAGCATCCTCTACGGGTTCAAAATACACACGCATATTTTCTTCGGGGTTCAAATATTTCTTTCGGGACCGAAAATTCATATATGCAATATTTCCTACGGGTTCAAACAATATATGCAGTACTTCCCTTGGTTGCATACATACAATATTTTCTACAAGAGGCACGCCAAGAAATCATACGCAAGGATTGTGGAAACGCCTACTCTTAAGGTTTACACCTACGTGAAAAGAAAAAAAAAAAGAGAAAAATCCAACAAGAAGAATCTTTTCTCAAACAAGGAATATGATGCGTTTGCATTGGGTATAAATACGGGATTTTAAAAGGGAAAGGAATCAATGAAGGACATAATGCTTCCAGATTTTTTGGCATGGATGATGCCCTAATTGAAGCCGCACGTGAAGGAAAGCAAAATAAGGAAACTTTGTTGTCTGAAGAAACGCCTACTTCCTCTTTATTTACATAAGTCACGCCTGCAAGCACGGCTTCCAAGTTGCACCGGCCCCACCAATTACGTCGACCTCCCAATGGCCGGCCAAGTCACGCCTGCAAGCACGCACGGTTTCTACACTTTGCGCCGGTCCCACCAGCTAGCACACTCAGTTTCCCACTCACGCCAACTTCCCAACGTCGACCAAGCTGCACCGGCCCCACCAATTGTGCCAGCCTCCCGATTTGTGCAAAACTACCAGAGGCAAGGATTCCAAATCCTATTTATAAAAGGTCAGACAAGCCTCCTTCAATTTTCCTTAAGTTTTGTTGTTAATAGTTTGTCACCATCTTATGCTTACCTCGCAACAAAGCCCCTGTTCCGAGCTAAGCAGGGGACTTAATGTTGATGGTGGTTTTTAGACAAGGGGTAAAATCGTAAAACCCCATGACCTAGTGTTACCCGCAACACATTAACTAAGAGCATTTAACTCGGTGTAAATAATTAATAGGGGTATTTTTTCAAAATACCCAGTTAGGGTTTTCAACACGTAACCCTAATTCCAAAACCAAGCCGCACCTCGCGCATCATGGCAAAGAATGCCAAACCAAGCCGCATACTGCGCACCATGGCAACAATGCCAAACCAAGCCGCACCTTGCGCATCATGGCAGCAATGCCAAACCAAGCCGCACCCTGCGCACCATGGCAACAATGCCAAACCAAGCCGCACCCTGCGCACCATGGAAACAATGCCAAATCAAGCCGCACCCTGCGCACCATGGCAATAATGCCAAACCAAGCCGCATACTGCGCGCCATGGCAACAATGCCAAACCAAGCCGCACCCTGCGCACCATGGCAGCAATGCCAAGCCGCTATGCCTTTGGCCCACGCCAAATATAGCGCCCTAGGCTTGCAAGACTTGCAACTAGGTCAATATGGCCGCATGTGCCATTGGCACATGCCAACACGTGTCGCAAGCCATATTTCCAAGCCGCTATGCCTTTGGCCCACGCCAAATATAGCGCCCTAGGCTTGCAAGACTTGCAACTAGGTTAACATGGCCGCACGTGCCATTGGCACATGCCAACACGTGTCGCAAGCCATATTTCCAAGCCGCTATGCCTTTGGCCCACGCCAAATATAGCGCCCTAGGCTTGCAAGACTTGCAACTAGGTCAACATGGCCGCATGTGCCATTGGCACATGCCAACACGTGTCGCAAGCCATATTTCCAAGATGCTATGCCTTTGGCCCACGCCAAATATAGCGCCCTAGGCTTGCAAGACTTGCAACTAGGTCAACATGGCCGCACGTGCCATTGGCACATGCCAACACGTGTCGCAAGCCATATTTCCAAGCCGCTATGCCTTTGGCCCACGCCAAATATAGCGCCCTAGGCTTGCAAGACTTGCAACTAGGTCACCACGGCCGTACGTGTCATTGGCACATGCCAACACGTGTCGCAAGCCATATTTCCAAGCCGCTATGCCATTGGCCCACGCCAAATATAGCGCCCTAGGCTCGCAAGACTTGCAACTAGGTCAACATGGCCGTTACGTGCCATTGGCACATGCCAACATGCTCAACCTACCACCAAGGCATTCGCGGCCAAAAAACACACCTAGCCTAACTTGCATAACGTGCATCCTACCACCAAGGCATTCCGCACATGCCATTGGCACATGCCAAACACACACGCTGGTAACCTAACTTGCAAACCGTGCAACCTACCACCAAGGCATTCCGCACATGCCATTGGCACATGCCAAACACACACGCTGGTAGCCTAACTTGCAAACCGTGCAAGCTACCACCAAGGCATTCCGCACATGCCATTGGCACATGCCACACGCGCCACTAGCCTACTACCAAGGCGCCACTTGCACTCAAGATGCAACCAACACTCGAGACATCAACACAAACCGGGGGATGCTTCTTTAGGGTTTCGGTTTGGCGGTCACAAAGATGCGGCGTACACTACGCTCACATTAAGAAAGCGTGAAAAGGAATAAAGCGGTCAAATAAAAGAGGAAATAATGGTGAAAAATGTTTTCACCCATTAAACCATGCGGTTACCACCTCCTCCCATTATTTCACCCTTTACTCTCTTCCTTCATGAGGCCAGGGTACGTTTCAATCTCGACTTGTATAAATAGGTCTTACCTATTTCCACCAGACAACAAGTCTCGGTCAGGAGAAAAATACTACAATCTCAGAAAGGCAACTTTGCAAGCTCTCCCAAAAATCTTTCATCTCTTGCAAGCTTCCTAAGCTTTCACTTTCTGATACAAGTCGAGATACTACTCTCCTCAACACCTTTCTTTGCTTCCCTCCCCAAATCAACCCTTCTCCTCCACTTTGTGACCGAAGCAAGTCTGGAACGGCCATTTCTTGGTTTAGGCCGGACTTGTACAGATTGATCTCTCGAACCTATAAAGTGCTCACGTGCGGCACATTTGTTTAGGGTTTGAACCAGTTTCTCACTCACCTACCGAATTTACCGAAATCGGCAGAAACGATTTTTACCCATAAACAGCAGGCTATCTTTCTTGCCAATTAACCTTACTTCATCCGTCCTTATTTCGTGGTCGATATCTTATTGGATACTCCAATTGATCTTTCGTAGTTCAGACTTCCCAGTGAGTTATTTCGTCAAAAGATGTTATCTCGCACACGACTTTTATTTTGTCAGTTAGTCAATAATGGCGACCCTGACTTGATTTGAAACGATTGCAATGATTGCAATCTTTCGTAGGAGTATCAGATTGCAATGATTAAATAGGAGAAGATGATAAACTCATGGAAGCTTATCTCTGTGCACCGACTCTAGTCTAGAGATATCTAGGCTCTTCTCATGTTAAGCTTTCAGCTCATGATAAACAAGTTGATCGTAAGCCAGACATACATGCAAATAACATCAATCTGAATAAATAAAGATTTCACATACATGTTAAGCTTTTCATACAATCTTGAAGGATACTAACATTTCACATACATAATAATCTTGAAAGATCTCAATAAATAAAGATTAGAACATACTAATTACAAAAATTAATTATTATATTTTACAGAATCAATGTGGCAGATATTTAGCTTGAGATGAAAGCTTCTATTTCATATACGAGGCTGTTCCTAAAGAAGATCAAACACCATTGGAAAAAGAAGACATTATAATTTTTTGAGAGGAGAAATCATTATGCTCGGAATGTTGTTGTCGATGAAGATGGTGATGTTTTAGTTTTCTGAATTATGAGAGGAGAAATCATTATGCTCGGAAAGTTGTTGAGATTGGTAGATCTGTAAAAAAAATTATGATTTTGTATTTGTGAATTTCTGGAAATATCTACTGTTTTTAGTAATGGCAATTGAGTTCTTTTAAAGAAACTTCGATTATAGTAAGCCAAAGTGATGATATTGCTTGTGGCTTATTCGTAACCAAGAGTTGTATATCAGTTTTGAATCATAATAACATCATTTCTTGTATTTTTGGTTTCATTTTGATCAAGCAAAATGAAATACAGATCAGTTTGACTCAGAATTGTATTTCTTGCATTTTAATAATCATCCGAGGACTAAGACTCTGAAATAGAGATGTAACCATCAAAGGAAAAATTATAACTTTGGGCAATGTTCTTGACTCTCAACCATCAAACGAACCCCAAGTGTGTTAAGTGTACAAAAAAATGTTGAATAGATTCTAGAGACCCCTCCTTATTAAGTCATCAAAACAAAGGATGCTTTTTTTTTTTTCGAATGAAAATGGTTATATTAAGAGAAAAAACCAAACCAAAGCAAGAAGCAGGTTTACAAACAGAGAAGAAAGAAGCTTCTCTAAGACCACCGGATCTAAACTGCTTAGACACAACAAAAAGCAAAGCTAGCAAAAGACAAAAAGCGAGGCAAAACTAAAGCTACAAAGAATCCTAATTAGTTTGGCTAGGATAGAAAACAAATAAAACAAAAACCGCACTATCCAAAGCCACCCAATGAGCCTTCAAGACAATCTGCATAGCCTTGCGGAAACGCCTATTTAAAGCAACTAATATCTCCAAAGCTACAAACATACCACCAAGCAAAGATCACGATCCGAGACCTAAGACATCAAACAAAACACCTTGCGGGCAAGATTACATATGCATCACGGCTTCCCAGTTGTGAAGTATTTGAGAATTATCAATGAATTTGAATGTTTCAACTTCACAAAGACCACAACACAAGGGTCTGCTTTATGTGAATCAAAATCTCATACACAGACTTCGACCGCCACCAAAAACTCGCTATTTCGCTCCTCCCATATATTCCAAATAATCGCATAATGAAGGAGATTCCACACCTCTTTTGTCTACGCCTTGTAACATATTAAAGCTCCAAGCTTTAAAAAGTTGTAACACCGTAGCAGGAAGTGGCCAAGATAAATGGAATGCCTTTATAAAGTAGTCCCAGTTTCGAAGGTTGTACTACAGTGCAGAAAAACATGATTTGTAGTCTCATCTTCCATGTTGCACATTACACAAACAGATGTCCACCCTAACACCTCTATGAGCAAGAATATCCCGTGTTGGCAGAGAATTATGAAAGATTGCCCATAGTATGAAACTTACTTTAGAAGGAATGGTCTTTTTCCACAAGAAATGAACAAAATCACAAGCATCGTAGTACCCGACATAGCCTCATAACAAGCACTTTGGTTGAAAACTTGTCAAGAATAAAAACTCCGTCCGCACCTTCCACCAATTCGGGTACTACACCGAGATCTCTCCTTAATAAGTCCCATTCCATCTTTTCATTTAAGTTTAGAGGAGATGAAAACAACCCACACCATCTGCCATCTTGTATCATATCCGCAATCGATGCTTGTTTATTCTGACAAGCTTTATATATATTAGGAAACAAATCCTTCAAGCAGCCACTTGTTACCCATTTGTCATGCCAAAATCGAATTCCCCTGCCGTTTCCCAATCTGTATGAAGTAAAGTTTTGAATTTCTATAACCATTCTCGTCACATTCCTCCACAAACTTCTACCTTGAACTGAGCTATCTTCTGCCGGCATCACTATTTCTTCCGAGACTTTCATCTTTTGTTGTACAATTTTCCTCCAAAGAGCATTCTTCTTCCTAGTATATCTCCAAATCCACTTCACCAACAAAGCTTTATTAGTGAGTCTTAAGTTTTTTACTCCTAAACCACCACTGCTTTTAGGCAAACAAAGGATGCTATTCCGCAGCATTTTCTATTAACACGTAAAAAGCATCATTGTGTACATGATTAGAATGGTGCCATGTGATGATATTGGTCATAATGGTCAAAACATGAGAATTACCAAGACCGGTTGTGCTTCTAACACCAGCTAATTGAAAATCACCAAGACCACCTGTTCAATTTGGTGACAAATTCCATTAAAAAAAATGGTGGACAAAAGTGCAATAAGGTAACGGAAACGGTCATTTTCAGGTTTAAATAAATGAAATCGCTAGAAAAACATATTAAGCGTCCAACATTTACAGAACCAATAGGAAAAATAGGTGAAGAGAGATGGAAAAATAGGTGAAGAGGATATATAGCTGAAGATAACCATACAGACTCATCTTCAAAAGAGGATATAAGTATGTGCGGCTCCCCGCGAAGAGAGATGGAATTGGAGCATGATATGTGTTCTGCCATTCATGTACATCCCACATATTCTACATGTTATATTGTGGATAAAAGTGTCAGAATTAAAGTAAGGGC
>JAJJWW010008988.1:0-34858 GCA_023531295.1 Papaver armeniacum | reverse complement strand
CGAGTTAGCCTCGTCCCGCGATTCTCTAGCTCCGCGCTTTGGAGGATCTTCTCTAATTGCCGGGTTCTCTTGTGCTAGTAAGGCCACTTTAACGTCCGCGTATGTTCTGCACATTCCTTTTTAGCTCTTCTAATTGCGCTCAAAAATCATGCAAGCAGATGGGTTTGATTCCTGATTTGTTCCTATCTGTACCTGAGCTTGTCCCTCGGGGGCCGCGGTGTTGATTTCCTCTACTAGCCGTCTAGCCGGTTCGATCACTCCGTAGGATCCTGCGTGCAGTTGTACATTTTGTTCATTAGTCTGCGGCATCCCGTAAGGGAGGTTCTGGATTACTGATTCTGCTACTGTTTCTCGAGGTTCAGTAGGCCTGGTTGTAGCTGTCACTTTGGAGGCGACCACTTGAGAAGTTCCTTCGGTAGTGTAGCGACTTTGCCGCCGCGGCCTTCTTTGCTTCCATTGCAACGATGCCCGCATCCGAAAGGAATGTGCTTTCCGCTCCATTCTCGTCTTGTCCCCGCTGTGAGTCCCGCGCCCATACATTTGCTCCTTGTTACTACCGGCATAGTCCTGGGTGCCTCTTTTGAAGGTACATTTGTCTTCCTGTATCTTTGTTCTTTTCCATTGTAATATTTTCCTCTAGATAGAGACAGAGGTAAACCGAGACAAAGAGTGCACCTGTTAGGCTGTTAGTTCGAATCGTATTTCATGAATTCGATTTCTAGTGGCAAAGAGTGTATTCAAAGCTATTGGTTTAGCGAAAAGTACGAAAAACCTGACGGATGTGTGGAATTAATTGGGATAAGGCTCATGGGTTGTTTTTCGGCAAAAACCCAGATCTATTGGTATAAATTATCTGCGAGATACTAAGTTAAAAAGCATAGATCCGTTGGTTAGAGGTTGCCTAACGTCCGGATGCATTTGGTGGAAAATACATTGGACATAAATATGTGCGAAAAAATAGCCCAAAAACAGAATCTGCTAGTTTAAAGGTTGTAAAGGACCCAAATCTCACAGGTAGAAAGTACAAAGGATACAGAGATATGTGCGAAAAATGAGTTTAAACATAGATCCAGTGTGTCACTTTGTAAGTGAAATATTTGAGGTAGAGGCTATGAAGTCACAAGAATAAATAAAGATGTTTCTAGCGCCATATTGTGAACACAAATCACGTTGGCATATCTTGTTCACAAACAATCTCCTCGTATGAATTGAATATATGCATTAGGTTATGAATATCAAATACATAGACAGGTGTTGATTCATTGATTCCAAACCCGCTGTTTGTCATGATCTCCTCAACATCTCTCAATAATAGATCTAAAGAATCCACACATAAATGAGGATGTACGAGTGCTAAATGTAAAGGAGACGATGATTTACGTGGTTCATCACTAAGGCCTACATCCACGGATCTAGAGGTATTCACTATGCAGACAATGATTACAAGAACAGTCACAAGACTGTGTTTATCGAACCCATAGGTTGATGTTCATACTTACTTCTCTCTGATCTCAACTATTCTCTAGTTCTCCCCTCGTGTCCCCCCTTCATGTTTAGAGGGGACGTATATATACAGCTAATTTAGGTGGGTCCCTTGGAATAGAGTTGTTGAGGTCTTATCTTCTTGTGTTCTGTGCATAGTCCGCGGACTTCCTTGTCATTCCGCGCCTTCTAATATTTCTATGTTCTTTACGCTGACCAGCCCACCGCTCTCTCCGTTGGCTATTTGACACGTGCCTTCCGAGCAAGATTAAATGCGAGTGGTCAAGGCGGTCCAACAAGGCCAGAAGCAGTGTCGATCTTCCTTGTCACGTCCGTGTCGCAGGACCTTCCCAGCCGTTAGATTATGTCTCACCTCGTGATGAGGTAAAGTGTAGCAGAATAGCTCTTTGGTGTTACGTGGGGATACCTCTCTCTGATGCTCCTTCATCTTCGATCGCAGATCTTGACGGATGGCACCTTTATCTGGATCCTATTGATGTCCCTACGTGTCTTTTACTTTTATGACGTGGCCTCCACGTGAGCTTTGCTAGTACACGTGGTGAGGGAGATAAATAAGTGTACGTACATACTCTTTAAAGATTCTTAGTTACTACTTTAATTTTGTGTGTAAATGTAATTCTAGGTCTCCGTTTGATTCTTTGTGTAATTCTAGGTCTCCGTTTGATTCTTCAAGTATTTGTAATTAATGGATTGTATTCTTGTGTTCTTGTTTGTTCTTGCAGCTTCTTGAATTACCGCCTCATGTAATTCCGGATGTTGAAAATGGCTAAACACTATCTGTGGGTTTTACTTGCTAATTCTCTTCTCGACAATTCCTATACTTCAAGCTTCGCATTAATCGAACCATCGAAGGTAATTGATACTTTCATCTCCTATTTTCGTTTTATATTCTTCGATCTTTCATGCCTTTTCAAGATGTTTCTTTGTGATGAATTTTTTTGGAGGGGAAGATTCCTTTTCTTGTATGATGTCAAAAAACAAGGTTCATGTAGCAATTTTTGATTCATTAGTTTTCTTGGTGAAATTTGTGAGGAACATACAGTTTATATGCTTATAGTTGCTGTAAGGATTCATAGTGGAAGATTGGTTTGGTATAGCATAGCTTTAGCCAAAAACTGGCCCTATAATTTTGTTGAAGAAACTCATTGTTTTAAACGCTTTCACAATTTTCGGTCACCATTCTTCAAGATACGTATAAATCACTCAACCAACCACCACGGTTGGATGGATGGAAACCGAATGGATGGGATCCGTGTGAGGAGTCATGGAAAGGGATCTCATGCTGCGGATCCTCCATTATGTTCATGTAATACTACAAACTCTTTCATTTTAATTGTATGCCTTGTAGCTTTTGGTATCTTTTTTCTTTTTGGTTTAAAATAACATTTTCTGGCTATCGTGAAGCGGAAAATAAATGGGCTAGAGCTAAATGGGAGTCTAGGAGGGAATCTCTTCAGCCTCTTTAATTTGAAGCAAATGTGAGTGGTTTTCATAGAATATAAAATGAAAACTGTCTTTGAGTTATATTAACCTCCATGTAAGCTACATACTTCTTTATCCGGGTTTTTTTCCTACATGGATGTTAGCTTCAATCACATAGAGGAGAAATTCCTTCATCTTTACCTCCAAATGCCACACATATGTAAGACTTTTTACCTTCTATTTCTGAATATCCGACTTTTCTTCATAGTTGACTCCATCTCGTTACTAAAACGCAGAGACTTGTCGTTCAACAACTTGAACAAATATTCCTTTCTCCCCAGCGTCTATGAAATATTTATGATTTGTAAGTTGTTGACCCATTATTACCTCAACATTTAAGTTTACTCATATGATAGTCCTAAAAGCTCTTTAAAAGCAGAATCTGTCTCACAATTCCTTATCCAGGAGCAAGAGGCAATGTGTTTATGGGGTCTTCCGAATCTAAAATTATGTGCAGTCTCTTAACCTTGTTATTTTGGTGCTTATATGAAACTCCAACAAAAGACCTGTGTGTAGTGGTCCTAAATTTGTAGTGTTCTTTATACGGAACATATTTGGAGCTTAATGATCTACCCTTGACCCAACTGTCTTTGTAATTTGGATCTATCATACAACAACTTCAATCGAGATCTCCCAAGCTCCTTCGGAAGTTTGACGAATCTTCTTGGATTGTAAGTAGCAAACAATCCGATTTAATTAAATTCGCTTTTTTTTCTTGATTGTCTTCATTTTCCAATCTTATAATAGAGTTCTTATATGCTTGCGATTCCTTACAGAATAACCAATTCACAGGATCGCAGTCTTCCTAGCTTATCTCCCACTCACTGATCTGTACGTGACAATCACAGTTGCTATTACTTAATCTTTTACCTCTTCTTAAGCATTTTCTTTTCTCATAGAAATTTTTATTTAAAAATTTTATGCGTTAATTTCACGACATTCAAATAATCACTTCAAAGGTGTTATTCCTAACCAATTTGAAAATATAACGAATTTATGGTAAGATTTACAAATTTCAAATTCTATTTCTTTATGTCTTTTAGTACTCTACTAAACTATTTGGATCTTGCAACAATGAATAGCACGTTAGATGTATCGAAAATAATATGTAAAGAACTAATGCGCGAAACAACTCTACCGAAATAACTTGACGAGGCGTAATCACGGGTTCAACAAGTTGTCCTTAACACATTAGTTCGCGGGTATACTCGAGTTGAGTAATGCTAAACCCTCACAATAAGATGTGTCCGGGGATAAGATCGCCCGATATAACTTGAGTTAGCACAACGCAAGTTACCCTCTCTTCGAACTCAAGAATAAGGATGGAGGTAAAAACATCTCGGAGAAAACCTAGAATAAAAGAAGAATTTTTTTTGGTGTATTGAAAACAGATTTTCGAGTTGTATTTATAGGATGAAATACTTGCAAATCAAGTTAGGTTTTTGGTTTTCTTCAAAAAACAAGTAAAAGGAATTTTACCATAAATAAAACTCTTAAGAACTAATTTTGGAATTAATTTCCTAAAGAAAAACTCGCCAAAAATAAATCCGCGTAGACAAGGGACTTGGTGCATGGCATACGCGCATATCACATGGGTAAAAATATGTATTTTTGCCCACCCGCTCCTCTTTAGTTTTCCACAATGTGGGACTAAAGGTTCCACTTCATTCACCCAAAATGAGTGAGTATCCTTAGACCCTTAGATCATTAGATCAAACCACACCAAGACCATAAAACTTTTTTATTTAAAACTCATTTTCTCCGACATAAACAACATAGCATAGGTATATATACAAACTTAGCATGTTTTCTGCCCTTTATTTTTACCAGGTTTAGCTTAAAATGCATTCCAAATAGGAGCTGACTACCCTCCATGGAGCTTCCCCACTGACACTATCCCAACCGATCAAAATGTCGAGAACTTCCCAAAAGCACGGTCAAATGCCATTGAGAACTATCCTTTCCGAGAGAAAGTAAACAGAAGCAAAAAGATTGACTCGGAGCAATAGCATTTACAAATCGGTGGAGTAGCTCTAGTGGCAACTCATGCAAAGAGCCTCCTTGCAATCCAAATCAAAAGATCTCATCTTAGCAAGCTTGAAAACTTGGAGAACAACCATAGCGGATATCATACTCCAAACAAGACACAGCCACGGTAATAGGGGAGGTCTTACTTTCACTTTTATTCTTATGCATTTTTATTATTTTTATATTTATACTTTCCTTGTCTAGAACCCATGCATAATATAAATGAGTACAACTAGAAGTATATATAATATTGTAGATGCACGAATAGAATGTCGTGGCACCATTCTTTAGAAAATCCCGAGTGTGTTTGATCATATTCTAAATTTTCTTGTCTCCGGATTTTCTAAGTTCAAGTATTCTTGTCCCGCTTTGTCGCTAATCGCTTTAGCTAGTCTTGTGATGGCTTGTACTACGCAACAAATCAAAAATATTAAATATAGTGGTAATAGGATGGCCAATCTCTCTTTGATATCCAATAATGTTGCTAGACATAATTGAGGATTGAGAAACACACCTCACCTTACTTCAGTTAGTTCACTTTTTGTCACTATGGGAAAACAAGAATCTACAAGCCCAAAATCAGTTGTCATACATGCACGACAAAGTTTCTCCATAGGTTGCATAAGGGGGTTGTAGAAGGCCTCAAATATTCACAACTCTTAGCAAGAGTCGTAAACATAGTTGTTGTTTAATTTTTTGTACGACGCTTGCTTCAATTGTGAATGTCCTTCAAATTTTCTCTTAATGCTAACACAACTCTTATCTTGAATTTGACAATGTTGCTTAAGAGTTGTATGTCGGTTGTTTGACAACAAGTGGTTCGTGAGTTGTATTTTACTTCTTTGACAACTATGGTTATGCTTGTAATGCGTTTCTTGACATCCTCGATGAGTTGTATGTCGTTTCTTCGACAACCTGTGTTAGAGTTGTATCCGTTTCTTCGACAACTGGCTTAGAGTTGTATGTCATTTCTTCGATAATCATGGTTTGAGTTGTATGTCATTTCTTTCTTCGACAAGTCCGGTTATAGTTGTATTAACATTCTTTGACAATCTTTCATAGTAGTTGTGGTTATTTTTCATTTTTGAAAAAAAATATTGAAATTGCTCAGAGCAGCATTCAATCAAATTATACCAGCATTCATTCAAAATGTGACAGCATCCAAAATGTGATAGCATCCAAACATTTAAACAAGTTTTTACATCATTCACAACCTTGAATGAATCATTCAAAATATCCATACCACAGAGCAAAAACCAAAAAAAAAAAAAAGTAAGTTTCCTGAAACACTGTCAAAATAAAGATCAAGTCAGGTGGCTAGACAAGCACTATAAATTCCTTGCCCCATGTGATGAAATTTCCTACAGCCTGAATGATAGTCTGATACTCACTGGTTTCCCTGTAGACAAGAGCATCATCCACAAAAGAAGTTTTCACGCCTACCTTGTAGGCTCCAAAACCTATTGGCCTTCCATGGACACTTTTCTTTGGATCCGTTTCAAAGCAATAAATGCATCAAAGCAACAATCTCTCCATCAACGTACCAACCGAGCAACTTGCAAGGGGTATCCTTCTCTCGCACTCCCACCGGATTTTGCACCACATTTACTCTGCTCAATGGGCTGCCATTTTCACTGACCATGCTAGTGCTAGCATTGTTGTTCTTTGGCATTTCCAGGACTACGGAAAATAAATAGAAAATACCACATGTAAAAACGAGACTTACTTTTGGATCAAGCTAGTGGTTTTACATGTAAACATGTAAAAATACAAAACACAACAAAAATTGCAAGTGCGTAAACATGTAAATAGACTTACTTTAGACTGGCCTTTTGCAAGTGTGATCCAACATGGCAAACAGACACATCTCAAGGACCGTTCACATACAAAGACCAAAACGACAATATAAGGGGCAAGTTTGAACTCATAAACAACTCATAAACCGAGAAAAGAAAACTAAATCAATAAAAGAAAACTGTGTGTTATTCATTATTTTTGCTCACAAAAGCAAATGTCTTCCCTCAATCACTCATATATGTCTCGTGAGAGAAACTAAAAGTAGGACATAAGCACTAATTTACCATAAAGTAAGTCCGGATTTGTCAAAATCGGATGAGTGAAGAAACTAAAATCATTTCCTATTTTGTTTTGATCATCATCATAGACAAGAAAGTAAATGTAACACCCCAAAATTCAGATCTCATTTAGCCCAAATTCTAGAGGTTAAAAGTAGTATCGAAGCCTAAACATACTTTTTTGGCTTACATTTTTTTGTCTACAATTCAATATCCAGGCTTAAAATAATTTAATTAGAGAGTTAATCTGCACCTCACTAATAAGTGTAAAATTCAAAGCACTAAGATATAAGAAACAAACAAAAGACAATAAAGTGAAAAATGGGCGTAAACGCCGCAAACTCGGCGTCTCAACAGCCTGCGTTGTCGAGGCTCCACAGACTTCGTTATAATCTCAAATTCGAGATCGACCCCAATTATAAAACTAGACAGACCAGCTTTCAAATTCATCTAAAAAAATCCAAATTCGGAGTTTGTTTGGTCTCAGAAAAGTATGCGCTAAAGGTCAGCGTAACAGGCGTAGCTACAGATTTCAGTTCAGGCCAACTATGTTTCAGGGGACATATCTCCTAAAAGATAAATATGAATGCTAAGCCCTTTTAAATCATACTAGACAAGGCATATAGGAACGTTTTTCTTTAAGAAAGTGTGGGCTTATTCCTTACCTATTGGTGTCAGTTCGGCAGACAACAGGGTGCATAAAATGTGTCAGAAAACATGGTTTTTCAACATTCAGATTATATAGAACTTTCAAAACAATCTCAATTCAAAAAATCCCTCAAATGTATAATAAAAACTTCTAGACAGTGGGTTCATAAACCTAAGTTGAGATGCAGTTGAAATACAAAAAATAACCATGCTTACAGAATGCAACCAATGTATGCTTCAGGAGAGTGCTATCGTCTTAACTGGATGCCCGTAGCAGTTCCCTCTTCAGATATATTAGCAAAGGATCACGTATTTGAGATATGAGTTCCTAGTTAACAACAAAGACAGCTTTTAGATCATGACAAGTTGATAAATGTTGAAATTGTTGTTACCCAAGAATAACATACCCATCAAAACATTAATAAACACAGATCAAATAAACCCCTAAGATTCACAGGACGCTAGAATTCGATTATAAACACAAACGAAACAAACCCCCTAAATTTAATAGAACCCTAGAATTCGATTTATAGTAGAAAATGATTTCAGCTTTAGGAAACGTACATACGAAAATCAAATAAGAACTCTATAAGATTAACAGTAAAATCAAAGTAACCCATAATTTTGGGTTTAGGGAAATACTCAGCAAATCAAACAAAAACCCTAGTTTCAATCTGAACTGAATCTTCTCGAACTTCACTTTTTTCCTTCAATTTGCAAAACACCCGCATCACATTAAAAACCCTAAATCTAATCGATCAAAAAAAAAAGTAAAAAGTACATTGAAGATAAACAAATTGAACTTCTAATAACTCTTACATCATTATCATCATTATCAGATAACCCCAAAATAATCAAAAAAAAAAAAAAAAAAAAAACTAAATCAGAATCAGAATCAAGTAAAGAGATGGAAATCATCATAAAATAATCCATCAATTTTACCTCGTTGCTGGTGAATCACAACTTCTGACTGTGAAGAAGAAGGAGATGAAGGGAGAAGAAGAAGAAGGTCAATTGTAGGGAAAATTTCTGAGAGAAGAAGAAAATTAGGGTTTTTTCGGTTTGGGGGGAGATGAGATAATGAAGAGGACGAGGAGAATTATTGGGTCCATTGACAACATCAAACAACCACCAGAAGGTCCATAACCATCTCAATTCCTTATTTTTTGTAACCAATTCCACCACAGTTGACTGTTACGGATGAGAGAAAGGGAGAGTTAACGAGAGAGATTGAGAGAAGATGATGAAGAATAGGGATCCTGTAGAGGAGAGGAGAGGTTTGGTTGATACAACCGAGAATGGAAAATGATAGACGGATCAGATTTCGTTTGATCCACTCATACGGATTGGGAAAAGAATCTGACGGTTGACATTGTATTTGTGATGCTCATACGGATTATAAGCATGTGTGTTTCTCTTTGTGCTAATACGAACTCATGTATTCGGTTTATTATCAACCTTTGACATGAAAAAAAAAAATCCAAAAAAAATATTAATAAATTTAGGACATTGTTATCGACATTTTGATATAAAAAAATCCAAAAAATGTATAAGAATGAAGCTGAAAAATAAGAAGTGAATTCAATAATTGGTGTGTTTTTGTGCTTTCTCTTTGTGCTTCCAGTTTGAATTTCGACTAGTCACATAGGTCACGAAGTAAGTTCGACTATTCATACAGGTCATGAAGTAGCTTTAGTTCACACTCGTAGATTCAAGAAGCATAAAAACTATGAACCAATAAGCTATGGGAGGGTTCAGACTTCAAACTTAGCATAATACATCAACAAAATCGATAGATATGAATCTCAGTGTCGAATCGAACTTCAAATGTGGTATAATGGCATACAAACTATGAACCAAGAAGCTCCGGGAGGATTTGGTCTTCAAACCTAGAAGGATACATCACCGAAATCGATATATATGAAACTTAGGTGTTGATTCGAACTTCAAATATGGTATATCGGCATACCAACCATGAAGCCTCAGTGTTAGAAGTGGTTCTAACTCAAAATTTAGAAGGATATATCATAGAAACTTGTAAACAAGGAGCTCATGTGTCAATTCTATTGGGATATTCTCTGAAACCTTAAACACAACATTTTTTGGAAACTCCGAGACAATACCTGACTCTGAGCTCGAAACTTGGTCTTGAGTGGACTACTATAAGTCTGAAAGAGGCGAAATAAGACCGTAAAATGAAATAATAAGAACTCATGAAGGCAAAAAGAAGAAATAAGATCGAAACCTGGCCGTGAGTGGACTACAATAAGTCAGAAACTTAGTAAGAACGATGAATCCATCTATTTACAGGTAAGATTCCTTTGGAATATTTCTCGAAACCTTAAGCAAACCAAATTTTGGCATATTGAATGCATACCCTGGCTCCGAGATCGATAAATGGACGTGAGTGGATTACTATAAGTCAGAAACATGGTAAAAACGATGAATCCATCAATTTACAGGTAAGATTCCTTCATAATATCCCCGAAACCTTAAACAAACCCTATTCTGGCATATTGTACGCATACCTTGGGTCCGAGATCGAAACCTGTCCGGGAGTGGACTACTATATGTCGGAAACTTGGTAAGAACGATGAATGCATCCATTTACAGGTAATATTCCTTCATAATATCCCCGAAAACTTAAACAAACCGTATTCTGGCATAAAGTACGCATACCTTGGGTTCGAGATCGAAACCTGTCCGGGAGTGGACTACTATAAGTCGTAAACTTGGTAAGAACGATGAATCCATCCATTTACAGGTAAGATTCCTTCATAATATCCCCGAAACCTTAAACAAACCCTATTCTGACATATTGTATGCATACTATGGCTCCGAGATCGAAACCTGGCCGTGAGTGGACTACTATAAGTCGAAAACTTGGTAAGAACGATGGATCCATCCATTTACAGGTAAGATTCCATCATAATATCCCCGAAACCTTAAACAAACCATATTCTGGCATATTGTACGCATACCTTGGGTCCGAGATCGAAACCTGGTCGTGGGTGGACTACTATAAGTCGGAAACTTGGTAAGAACGATGAATCCATCCATTCACAGTAAGATTCCTTCATAATATCCCAAACCTTAAACAAACCATATTCTAGCCTATTGTATGCATACCTTGGGTCCGAGATCGAAACTCCGTCCGGAGTGGACTACTATAAGTCGAAACTTGGTAAGAACGATGAATCCATCCATTTACAGGTAAGATTCCTTCATAATATCCCCGAAACCTTAAACAAACCCTATTCTGACATATTGTATGCATACTATGGCTCTGAAATCGAAACCTGGCCGTGAGTGGACTACTATAAGTCGAAAACTTGGTAAGAACGATGGATCCATCCATTTACAGGTAAGATTCCTTCATAATATCCCCGAAACCTTAAACAAACCCTATTCGGCATATGTACGCATACCTTGGGTTCGAGATCGAAACACCGTCTCGGAGTGGACTACTATAAGTCGGAAACTTGGTAGAACGATGAATCCATCCATTTACAGGTAAGATTGCTTCGAAATATTCCCCGAAACCTTAAACAAACCGTATTCGCATAATGTACACATACCTTGGGTCCGAGATCGAAACCTGGTCGTGAGTGGACTACTATAAGTCGAAAACTTGGTAAGAACGATCAATCCATCCATTTACAGGTAAGATTCCTTCATAATATCCCCAAAACCTTAAACAAACCATATTGTATGCTTACTATGGCTCCAGATCGAAACACACCGTGAGTGGACTACTATAAGTCGAAAAATTGGTAAGAACGATGGATCCATCCATTTACAGGTAAGATTCCATCATAATATCCCCGAAACCTTAAACAAACCATATTCTGGCATATTGTACGCATACCTTGGGTTCGAGATCGAAACCTGTCCGGGAGTGGACTACTATAAGTCGGAAACTTGGTAAGAACGATGAATCCATCCATTTACAAGTAAGATTGCTTCGAAATATTCCCCGAAACCTTAAACAAACCGTATTCTGGCATAATGTACGCATACCTTGGGTCCGAGATCGAAACCTGGTCGTGAGTGGACTACTATAAGTCGAAAACTTGGTAAGAACGATCAATCCATCCATTTACAGGTAAGATTCCTTCATAATATCCCCAAAACCTTAAACAAACCATATTGTATGCATACTATGGCTCCGAGATCGAAACCTGGCCGTGAGTGGACTACTATAAGTCGAAAAATTGGTAAGAACGATGGATCCATCCATTTACAGGTAAGATTCCATCATAATATCCCCGAAACCTTAAACAAACCATATTCTGGCATATTGTACGCATACCTTGGGTCCGAGATCGAAACCTGGTCGTGGGTGGACTACTATAAGTCGGAAACTTGGTAAGAACGATGAATCCATCCATTTACAGGTAAGATTCCTTCATAATATCCCCGAAACCTTAAACAAACCATATTCTAGCCTATTGTATGCATACCTTATCGGAAATAAGTAAAGTAATTCTTACATACTGTGAAAATGACCATATTACCCTTATTGGAAAAAAGTGGAATAAATATTATGGAGACAAAGGAAATGACTATACTACCCTTATCGGGAATAAGTAAAGTAAATGTTACCGATTGTGAAATGACCATATTACCCTTATTGGAAAAAGTGCAATAAATATTATGGAGATCGGTGAAAATGACCATAAGTGGTGTGTATGTTTTTCTTAACCGCATCAAAGTAAATATTTGCCAGAGAGTTCATGAAATGGATGGAAAAATTACTAGAGGAAAAACGTCTGGAATTAAATCTCGTGGGTTTGGAGAGGGCCAAAACAGTTCGGTCTTGGCTATATTTAGATGTAAACCCTTTTCAACCCCAGACTCTTGGATGATCTTCAAAGCCTTTGCAACCATAAGAGTATCTCCAATCAAGGTACCATCATCTAAGTACCAGGCTTGTAGTTCAAGCTCATTTATTGCTGACAAATTTTTTTTTATTATTACTTTTTAAATTTCCAATCCCCATCATATCCGTTGATATTTTTCCAATCTATATCATACCCGTCCATTTTTTTTTATTAGTATTATTACTTTTTAAATTTTCAATCTCCATCATATCCGTCCATTTTTTTCCAATCTATATCATACCTTTTTTTTTTTCTTTTTTTTTTTTTTTTTTTTTTACTTTTTAAATTTTCAATCTCCATCGTAACCGTCCATTTTTTTCCAATCTATATCATACCCATCCATTTTTTTTAATCTTCTTCTTATCTTCTTCGGCTCCTTCTTCTCTTTTCTTCTTTTTTCACAGAACAAGTTTAATAGAACAAGAGGCGAAAAAAAGGCAAACGAACCAGCATAGAAACATGCGATTTTTTTTGTCTTCTTCATTAAGTCGAGATGATGATTACTTACAGTTTGAGTGGGTGATGGTTTTGACGGTTTAATGAAACAAGCAAGAGAGTTTGCTGGTGATTTAAAGAAGCATAAAGGAGCAGTTGAAGTTAGGGTTTCCTTTCGTTAAAGAGGCGATTTCGTAAGTAAAATCAAATCCACAACATCTTATTTCCAAAATTACATGCTTTTTTTGTGTTAGTTAGATAATCTGCTGTAATTTTATTTTTAGGGTTCATAAAAATTAGGGATTTTTCTGTTTTGTATATAAATTAGGGTTTATAAGGGGAGAGCTAATATGATTGATATGTGTATAAGGGGAAGATTTAGTGAAATTTGACTTTACAAATTATTTTTGTATTACCAGACCCATTTCCAACTGACCATGAGCTTCGATGTAAGACCAATCGTTTCATCCAAATTGCAATATGAAAAATCGTTTGGATTTTCTTTTACCCAAATCATTTCACACAAATCTGTCCTACAATAAGTGTTGCAACCAAATTAATGTACTTTAAGAAAAAGTTTAGTTTTTGAAATTCTATTAGTTTGTATGTAATTAAGTATGCACCATTGGTGTTTGATAAATTCCATGGGTGAATTTTTGCACGGCATGTCAAATTACCTACATTAACCACATAATTAGATATTGCAGTTTAAGATAAGGCTATTAGCCCTGGTTTTACCAGTATCATTACCATCATAACAACTTCGCTGATCTTATTGTGGTTATCTAAGTGGAGATATAGATGAATTCTGCAAATCTTGTCGTCACTATAAGCATTTTATTGTGCTGATTAGGCTCCTGTTCCAGCAGCAGCAGAAACGAGCACAAAGAAAGCTGCAAAAACATTTAGCAGTCTTGAGAAAGGGAAAGGTGGTGAAGTAGCAATACCGGATGAGGTACTGTACCCTTTAGCTGAGAAGCTCCTACAGCAAAGGTAAGTTCCTTTCTCATTCCAGCCACAAAGAAGAAACAGCTCCACGTTAGCGATTGTATTAGCCTTTCTTGTCCTCACCAAATGTGTTTGTGCAACAAAAATTATGTATCTGTTGACCACTAAAGGCTAGAGCAGTAGATGTTGACTAACTTTGTTTA
Source organism: Papaver armeniacum (assembly GCA_023531295.1). Taxonomy (NCBI): domain Eukaryota; kingdom Viridiplantae; phylum Streptophyta; class Magnoliopsida; order Ranunculales; family Papaveraceae; genus Papaver; species Papaver armeniacum. The sequence goes on along the minus strand of JAJJWW010008988.1, from coordinate 20,653 downwards.
AATGCACACTGTTCAACATGGTAATTCTAATTTCTCATAAATAGAAATAGTGTATTTTGCCGCAACATGGTACTTCCCTCTATTTTGTTTTGTTATAACAAAGCTAACGGACCAAATTAATGAAGCTAGTTGACTAACTTTCAAATGACGTACTGGGAGTTTGGCCCTGTTGGATAGGTTGAAATCCAACCCATTCGAAGGGCGAATCTACTAGTCAGTCACACCATTTCTGTATCTTTGCATTTTTTCTAGTTTACTTTGCATCATTGTCCTGTAGCATACTAGTTCTGCGAACTTGAGTCTATTTAATCCATTTCAGTAGTAGAACATTTTCTTAGCATAACTGATTCTTAGTTGCAGTTTTATAAGTATATCTGTGCTTCTAAGTAAAAACTCTTTCCTTGTTCTGTGATAGCATACTTGAATTTTGTTTCGGAGAATCAGTAGTTCCTAGAAAAGTCGCATCTGTAGTTCTCAATGGGGAATAGGTGAAATGGGTGCAGCAGGATCAACTGAAACCAAGAATGCAACTATCAGTAGTGTATTAAATTTTTATGTATGGTTTTTAACCGAATTATGTAGTACAGTTGATGTTGGGTGACTTATAATATTTTTTGTATGATCAATTTCTTTTTATGCTATTATTTGGTATGATATGATGTCTGTTTATCTTGAGAGAACCCCCTTTTTAACTCTGCCATTGAAATGATTTATCATTTCATTGCCGGTCTCAAGCCCGGATAAAGGAGGAGAGAAAAGGGGATTGTGGAATGGACTGGAGCAATTATTGTATCATTTTTTTATACGCCATTCTGGTAAGTTGTTTCGCTGAATTTCTGTAGCTTATATGTCTTTCCATTTCCTGTTCTTCTTCTCATGTTCTTGTTTCCACTTTTGCTCTTCTTTGTACTTTACTGAGTTATTGTCTTTTTGTGATTCTAGAAATCGATTTGTTATGTATACAATAACAATATTTGTTTGCTATGATCAACAATGCCTTGTATGTTCAGGCAAAGTGGCGCATTTGTTGGTCTTTTTTTTAAGGCTCAGTTTGAGATTTACTTATATATAAAAGTAGATGTAAAATACAGTCAAGTATCTAAATCTGGGAGGATGGTTGGAATACTACACTTGGACACCTGAGGCTCAGGTTCGAGTCTCTTGAGCCTCATATTTTTTTTCCTTTTTTTTTTTACATCTCTTATAAGGGTTGTGTAGTAATAATAAAAAGAGTGGACAAAATTACCAATATCAAGAGGATGGATGGATGGTTGATGGCTTGTGCAAACACCTAATATGCTTGAGTTCGGATCTCTCCAACATCATTTTTCCAAATGATATTTTTTTTTTATCTTGCCTCAATTTTTTTTTTTTTTTTTTTACAACTCTTATAAGGGTTGTGATAGTAATGATAAAAAAAAGTGGATAAATTACCAAGGGTTGTGATACTACACTTGGACGCCTGAGGCTCAGGTTCGAGTCTCTTGAGCCTCATATTTTTTTTCCTTTTTTTTTTTACATCTCTTATAAGGGTTGTGTAGTAATAATAAAAAGAGTGGACAAAATTACCAATATCAAGAGGATGGATGGATGGTTGATGGCTTGTGCAAACACCTAATATGCTTGAGTTCGGATCTCTCCAACATCATTTTTCCAAATGATATTTTTTTTTTATCTTGCCTCAATTTTTTTTTTTTTTTTTTTTTTTACAACTCTTATAAGGGTTGTGATAGTAATGATAAAAAAAAAGTGGATAAAATTACCAATATCGAGAAGAAGGATGGTTGATGGCTTGTGCAAACACTCGAGATGCTTGAGTTCGAATCTTTCCAACATCATTTTTCCAAATGATATTTTTTTTTATCTTCAACGACACTTATAAGTGTTGTCATACGGTTATTCACTACCTTAACGAGATGAGTTATTAAAGTCTAAAGGTGGTCACTACTCTTTTCTAAAGGCAAAAACGTTGTGATATTGATTCTCATCACGACTCTTTGTTCCTCTTGGTCCTAAGAGTTGGACGTTTTTATACTTTGACAACTTTTGTTTGACAAAGGTTGTCAAACATATCACCTTCCACAACCTTAAATATATGAGTTGTGCAATTACAGTTGTAGATTACTGTTTTTCCCGTAGTGTGTGTTACCAATAATTGTGATGACCAGCAGGGAAGTTAGTTCACTTTACTGTGTTACCTTCTGCATTCCACTTCATATATACTCACTTAGTTCTCTTCTTTATGCAATTCTATCCAGAATCTTCCTTCGCTGAATCAGAAGAGCACCTAAGCGCAATAATGGTTGCATCTCATCCTGTTCCCCGTCTAAGGCGTGCGGCATCTGTTCATTTTGACCAGACAGAAGATTTTAACAGAAGAAGACAAAGTAGAAATCAACCAGTTGCTAAAACATACACATTGTCAGAGCTACAGTTGGCTACAAACGGCTTCTGCAAAGATAATCTTCTAGGAGAGGGCTCCGTTGGTTCTGTCTACAAGGCCCAGTTCACTGATGGCCAGGTAAATTTTACAGATTTATAATATTCAGGATAAAGTGATACTCACAGGTTCTTATGGATTTACACAAATGATGAGACATCATTGCTGGTTTTCAACAGATCTTTGCTGCAAGGGTTGTTGATACAGTAGCATTATCTCTTCACGAGGAGGAACATTTCTTCAATATTATTCAGAATGTTGCCCGTCTTAGACACCCAAATATTGTAACGCTCACTGGTTATTGTTTTGAAAATGGGAATCATATTCTTGTTTACGAGTATGTCAAAAATTGGTCACTTGAGAATGAACTTCACTACAATGACCAACATCGGCTTCCATGGCATGTTCGCTTGAATATTGCACTTGGTATTGCCCGTGCCCTGGAGTAAGTATTCCCTTCAGCTTGTTTGTATTTGATAAAGTAGTCTTTTCTGAAGTATTTATGTTGTGGGTTTTGATGGTGTTTCCTTTGATGTGCTGGAACAAGTAACTTACACTCTACAAGTTCCCCTCCTGTTGCTCACAACAACTTGAAGGCTGCAAATGTCTTGCTTGATGATGAATTCATGCCTCGTCTATGTGACTCTGGTCTGGCTGTTTTAAAGCCCTTTACTGGCAATAATACTAAGCGCAAGGCAAGTACCTAATTTTTTTGAAAATCCAAGTTTTCTATACTTCTATTATTACTATAGATATGGTATTGATCAAGAATGTGTTCGCATCAAATATAGGCCTCTGAACTGGCAATTAGCTACTTGGGCTACAGTACTCCAGACAACGGTCCGGGGCGGGTGGATAACCCGAAGGGTGACATCTTTGCCTTTGGGGGTGCTTCTTTTGGAACTTCCGACTGGAAGGAAATGTTGGAATATTTTCAACTATGCTATCCAAGGGGTCCTGGGGCGTAGCCCCCCAGGCTGTGGTCGATGAGGAATTGAAGAGAATGCGAAAGAAGCGTGAAGAAGATGATTTCATGTGCCGAGGTCACATTCTGAATGCTTTGGGGTTGAACGTTTACAATGCTCATCGTACTTATGGAACTGTGAAGGAACTATGGACTGCACTAGAGAACAAATACAAGATTTCTGAGGCCAGTAACAAAAAGTTCCTGATTTGCAACTTTATGGATTGGAAAATGGTTGACAGTAAGTCTATCATTGCCCAGGTCAGTGATCTTTTGCTTATTGTTAATCATCTTAAAGATGCTGGTATTGATCTTGTAAGTTCATTCATTGTTGGGGTTATTATTTCTCGTCTCCCCCCATCTTGGAATGGTTACGAAGAAACTTAACATCTTTAAACCGACTATGACTTAGAAGGCTTATAACGTCATCTTCGCATTGAAGAAGATGCTCGTAAGCGTGAGATTAAGGATAGTCAAGAAACTGAAAATCATTCTAAGATTAATCATGTGCAAGAATCGAAAATCAATTCTTTGAAAGTTCTGAATGATTCTCAGTTTAAGAAGAAAGATCCAAACAAGAATGGTAAGAAGAAGGGCCCTTGCTACTTTTGTAAGAGACCCGGCCATATTGCTCGGTGGACTTGTCGTCAAAAGAAGAAACAAATGAATAAGGAAGCAAATATGGCCGATGATTCTAAACTTGTCATTGTTGTGCAAGAGGCCAATACGCATAGGATCATGGAAGTGGATGGTGGTGCGACATGGTGCAACCATTCATATCTGTAAAGACCGAAATCTTTACAAGACATATGAGCCTCGTCGTCGGAGAAGATGTGATTTACTGCAAATCGTCTTCCTAGTAAAGTATATGGCAAAGGCACCGTTGAACTCAAGTTTACTACGAAAGATTGTTACCCTTACTAATGTATTACATGTCCTGCATATGTAAAAACCTTGTTTCCGGAGTCCTTGTTAACAAGTGGAGTTTCGAGGTTAAGTTTGGATCTGATAAGTTTGTACTGTCCAAAAACGGAAAGTTTATTGGACAAGGATACCCTTGTAAATTAATGGTTAAACTTAATTTAATGAATAATGGTTCTCGCTTATATTGTTGACTCTATTGATTTATGGCATGCTAGATTAGGACATGTTAATTATGGTTCTCTTTAGAAACATGAACAAATTAGGATTAATTTCCAATTGCAATTTTGATAATGTTTCCTAAGTGTGAAATATGTGTGCAAGCAAAGATAACTAGAATATCCTTTAAATCATTTGTAAGAAATTCTTCCTTACTTGAATTAGTGCATAGTGATGTTGGTGACTTAAAAAGTCATGTTACTCGTGGTGGAAACAAATATTATGTCACTTTTATTGAGGATAGTACTAGATATGCCTATACTTACTTGATGAAATCTAAGGATGAAGTCTTTGATAAATTTAGAATTTACAAAGCCGAAGTAGAAACACAATTAGAATGTAAGATTAAAGTATTACGTTAAATCGTGGTGGTGAATATTATCCTACTGAATTTACTCTATTTTGTCAAGAGCATGGTTTAATTCATGAATTTACTGCACCATATACACCTCAACAAAATGGTATTGCTGAAAGAAAGAATAGGACTTTGATTGACATGGTTAATGCTATGCTTATTAGTTCCTTTGCCTAATTCTTTGTGGGGTGAAGCCATGTTGTCTCGCATGCTATATTTTGAATAGAGTACCTTTGAAAAAGAAAGATGTTTCCTTATGAATTATGGTTTAAGAGAAAACCTAATTTGAAAAGACTAAAAGCATGGGGTTGTCTGGCATATGTTAGAAAACCCGAACCTAAAAGACCAAAGTTAGGAAATAGAGAGCTTATAAATGTACTTTCGTAGGATACTCGCTTAATAAAAGTATCACTTACGGATGTTTAATCCTTGACACTTTTGAGATTATAGAATCAGAGATGTAGAATTTTTTGAAAGCATGACAAGGATAAGTTCTCAGACACTACCCATCGAAAACCCATTGTTACCAAGTCTAGAACCAACGGAGACCGATAACAATGATGAACCTTCTTCTTCTACACAAAACAATGATATTTCAGTTTCTCTTTGAAGATATTGAACCTAGAAGAAGTAAGGAGGGAAGAATAGAAAAGGCTCCTGACTCAGACTTTAAATATTACCTTGTAGAGGGTGATAAGAATGAAATTCTTAGCACTACCGTGTATAATATGCATGATGAAGGTGATCCACAAAACCTATCTTTGGCAATACGCTCCCGAGAGATGCTTATTTCTGAAAGAAGCTATCAATGATGAAAAGCATTCCCATGTGACAAATGGAACTTGGATATACCGTGATTTACCTCCCTGGTGCTAAGGCAATAGGATGTAAATGGATATTCAAGAGAAAGTTGAATCACGATGGTACCATTGATAAATTTAAGGCCAGCATTGGTTGCTAAGGGTTACAAACAACAACATGGTATTGATTACTTTGATACATATGCACTCCGCACGAATCACATCAATTCGTTGTTTGATTGCACTAGCTTCTATTCATAAGCTAGTTGTACATCAAATGGATGTCAAAACCGCCTTTCTAAATGGTGATTTAGAAGAAGAGATATACATGGAACAACCCGAAGGTTTCATATTGCACAGGCCAAGAGAAGAAAGTGTGTAAACTAGTGAAATCTCTTTATGGCTTGAAGCAAGCTCCCATGCAATGGCATGAGAAGTTAAACAAAGTTGCTTTGTCATATGGTTTTGTTGTGAATGATCTTGATAAATGTATCTATAGTAAACAAGATAACCGGGAGTGCGTGATTCTATGTTTGTATGTTGATGACATGCTTATTTTTGGGTCGGACTTGTCTATTGTGGAACAAACTAAGAAATTCCTTAGTTCAAACTTTGACATGAAAGATCTAGGGAGGTGATGTAATATTAGGAATTAAAATCCTAAGAAAGGGAGATGAATTGGTCTTAACTCAATCTCATTACATTGAGAAATTTCTCAAGAAATATGGTCATTTTGATGACAAACCAGCCCCTACCCTCTAGATCCTAGTGTGAAGTTAATGAAGAACACCGATAGGGCTCATAAACAACTTGAGTATTCCAAATGTAGATTTAGGTCTTATGTATGCTATGCATTGCACAAGACCGGACATAGCCCAAGCAAAGTGGGAGTGCTATGTCGTTTCTCAAGTAACCCTGAATTGAACATTGGAAAACAATTTCAAGAGTGTTGGCTTACTTGAAGGGAACCATAAATTATGGTTTACACTTCCGAGAGATATCCCAGCTTGTATTAGAAGGATACGGTGATGCGAATCTGAACAATGTAGAATCCAAATCCAAATCTACCAAAGGGATGGATATTTACATTGGGAGGTCTTCTTTGTGTCTTGGAGTTCCAAGAAGTAGACACCCGTATTTCCGATTCAACAATGTTATCGAGAATTGATTGCACTTACGGATGCATGTAAGGAGGCAATGGCTTAGAAATTTACTAGTAGAAATCCCATTATGGATGAAGCCAACTCCTTCGTTATGATTAACTGTGACAATCAAAGCTACGATCTATAAGGTCCTAAACAAGACTTATAATGGAAAGTCAAGACATGCTAGTCTTAGACATCGATTGTCACAATTACTCAAAAGGGGAGTAGTTGCGTTACCTATATTGAATCGAAAAAGAACTTGCAGACCCTTTCACAAAGTGTCTACCAAAGGATGTGCATTCAATAAAGTGTATGGAGATGGGACTCAGAATCCGTGAAAGAAGTTTGACCGCCAATAAAAACCCAACTTATGTTATATTTTGAAAAAGATAAACTTAAGTTCAATGTGGTACTAACAAGTTATTGCGATGGTTATGGTACACTAAACTAAAAATTTCCCATTGTCCTTCTAGTGTAGTGATTACGCATGATCTTAGGGATGGATGAAAATCCTTAATAAGTCTAACTATTATCACAAGGTGTCTCGCAGAAACACCTTCGAGACTTACCTATACTGAGTATTTGGAAATCGGCCGTTTCCTATGAGAAGACCGTTCTCTAAAAGGACTCATGAATCCGAGGGGAGAAAGCACAGGCCATTAATGTGCGAGCTATGGAACACACTACTTCAAATCAATATGTGGGAGGTTAAGCTTTATCACAAGGGGTACTTGGTTCCAAGATATAATTCACCATAGGACCCCATGAAGCTTTGAATATCTTACACTAAGTGGAGGTTCAAACCCAAAAGGTACCTATCATTTATGTATTGGTTTCCACGATGATGCTTTTGTCTCAACTTAGCTTGAACTACGATGGCTTGATCCCACTGGCACGTAGGCGAGTCCACTTGTGATGCAGCCACTGCGATTTAAAAGTTTTTAACTTTGTTTTATGTTTTTGAAAATAAGGGGAGAATGTTGGAATATTTTCAACTATGCTATCCAAGGGGGTCCAACAACCTAAGAATTTGGTTTTGCTACAACCTGCTTCGACGATTTGAAAATCATATCGAGAATCTTCGATTCCAACAGACGCCATTCATGTCATTGATGAAGAGACGCTCATTCCCAACGGATGCAAAAGCATCTATAAATAGCATCTCCTCCTACTCGTTTAATCACAACATCTCTAAACTTTCTCCTCTTTCTTATAAGCATCATGGAGGAAACAAAACCAGTGTGTTCTTGGTTGGATCAAGGCCGTACAAGCTTTGAATCCAACAAACGTTGTGGGGCTTCAAGTATCTCCGACGGCAATATTCAATTGACCTGTTTGTACTTTAATTCAATTGGGAAAGGGTCGAATAATTGTCGAAAAAGAATCTTTCATAAGAGCCTTGAACCCTAATACAACATTCTTTTCTTCACCCACCATTTCTTTGCCAATTTTTACAACAGGAAACCTTTTTTTGACAGGTGAGGCCCAAGAACTTACTCCTTTCTTTTTCTTCCTCTTTACATTTCCTTCTCACCTTCTGTGGCATGATTGTGGGGTGTTTTGCTGTGTTTGTTATGATGTAGTACAAGAACAAAAAGGGAACAATATCTGGTGAGATGGGCATCGTATCGTCTGCACAAGTGTGAAGATTTGGTAGAGATGGTTGATTCCAGAATTGTCTGTGACTTGTCTTCTAGGTTCTCTCAGTTTGCTGATATAGTCACTCTCTGTATTCAGGTACATGGTTTATCAATTCTTGCAGATTTTTATACATAAAACGTCAACATGAACATGATCTATAAGAGGAACTTCGTTGTGCTTTTGTGCATTCTAGAAGATATAAAACATCATGAGAAAGTTGGCTTCTTCTATTTTTACTCCCGAGAGGAATTCCATTTGCTGAGAAAAATGACTCTCCCAAATTATAATTCCTTTTAAACTCCTCCCATGTCAATAGTCTTTTCTGTCTATGTTCTTTCTTGTATCAGTACTGAATGGATGTCTTCTGTATGCGTGGCAACATAACATTACAGCCAGAAGCAGGGTTCAGGGTGACAATGTCAGAGATTGTAGAGAGTTTAGTTTGTCTGGTCCGGAAGGAACTTGGATGATGCAGAGTTCTGTTGTTTTATCCCATGCAGCACCTTTTCCGCTCGTAGTTGTTCCACCTCCACGTAGAAATTATCCTTCCACCTCTTCTGATCTAAGAAAATGGTTGGGCCAGGCAGCAGGACCGAATTGGAGAAGCTGGAAAGATATACGTTTGTCAGCATCTGGTGCAGGCATTCCTCCTATGGAACCAGTGGTGTCTTCAAGTGAAACTTACTTTAAGTGCTCTGCGTGCAGAACTGGGTTGTGAATCAAGCAGGAGCGCGATATATTCAGGTATTACATGGATTAGGACTGGAATTTCCATCTATCGAAGTCGATCCACTGTAAGTAATATAATCTTATCAAGCAAGTTCTTACTCATTATTTTAATAATCTTAATACATAAATCATCATGAGTTACTATCACTAACCGATTCCATTATCTATAGGACGACAGTCTATGAGGGAAACTTTGTTGGAACTGCATTTAGTCAGAGACGGGCCCTAATAGCTTGCACCTGTTGTCCAGCAGCGCCGCTAGCCACTACGAGGAAATTTATACAGGGCGGAAAATAACAATGAGAACTGTTTTGACTAGACATCTCCTTCCCTGGAGTTAGTATGCTTACAGAATGGGCGCCAGTCTTTATTAGAGACGGTGTTAGTGATGTAGGAGTATTTTATTCTCATCAACTCTTGTGTATAGTACCACTTAGCCTTCTCTGTGTAATAGTAGTCTGTTTCAGTCCTGTAATGCTACTACACACACTTTTGTCCTGATACTAAAAGTTTTATTGGTTTAACTTTCGTTCTGCAGAGGCCGAGAAGTTGGTGCGTCTCTTAGGTTTATGGCTCACCATTTATTCACGTTGCAGGTAACACACAATACTAAGTGAACCAAAATTATTTACAGCTTGTCTGCCGTAATCCAACTTTAAATAACATGGCAGAGCAAAGGAAAAAACTGCCATTCAACTCTTCTCAGATTAAACTTAGATTAAACTTGTTATTAATAAATTATGGGTATCATCGAGACGGATCATCCATTAGACAAAAATGAACCAACTCTAGTTAATGAAGACGAGAGAATTAAAGTGGTTCGGCACTGGCATCTAAGCATCCACTTGACATACCCGAAAGGAGAAATGTTATTGATCTTTTAGCACATACTGAGATGGTTTTACACTTACAATATAACTCTTATTTATAGAGTAGATTAAACCTAGAAGATAATATCAAATCTAAGTATCTTTTGACTAGGTAATATATATCTAGAAACTAATTGCATAATATTCTTGAAATATTATTTGATTTGGTCTTTACTCACAAATGGCGTACGTTCGCTTGGTCTTCACTTCCACTTGTAGAGTCACCTCGGTCTCTTGTACATATGCTCTATAATATTCCAATACTCTCTCGTTGACACGGAAATGTTTGGTCTTCACTTCACTTGTAGAGTCACCTCGGTCTCTTGTACATATGCTCTATAATATTCCAATACTCCCCTGCTGGACATGGAAATGTTTGAAGTGTCTAGCTTGAAAATCTTGAGTAAAATCTTGTAACATGGACTTCAGCACCACTTAACTTTCGATCACGAACAGTGAAATACAGCACAAGCAGCAAAACAGAAACTGTTGAGACATATGGGTCTTGTGCTGCAAAAGGACTTGATTGGATATTAGGCTTGAAACAATGTTTAGTAGAGTGATATGGGTTTGGCTTGTTGACGACAAACAGAGATAACTCAGATAAGACATACAAACAACATGTAGTCTTGTATAAAAAATCGTCCATACTGAAATACAGAGATGGACGCGTAAGATAGTTTTCTTGAATGAAAAACTAACGTTTGAAATAAGACCAGGAAAATGACGATCTTTAGAAGAGGAAACTCCTGATATTGGCCATACTCTTGACGGAAGAAGAGGAAACATGCCTTGATAAAAGAAAGCAACAACTTAAACGTTGTGTATGATGCCCATGAATAATAAGATCATGGATACTGTGAACATGATAATTGGCTGTAGTAACAGACAACTAAAGGCCAAGATGTGATCAATTAATTAAAAAATATATTAGCTCATGAATAACAAAGGCATAATGCCAAGGATCATGGCATCTGCTTTGGTTAATGATTGATATACCGGACAAGAACATCATGACAGTATCTTGCCTCGAAGATTTCAAAAAACAGAAATCGGAGATATTGATAAAATTCACGCATCACTGTGTTGGGAGATCACAGTGAACACGGAAAACTGAGATAGTAAAAATGACTGCTTTGAGCTGATAATATGATTAATTAGGCCATGAAGGATATATGAGCTCAAGTGAAAACTTTGAGCTGAATATTTTGAGCTAGATGAAATCTAAAACAGACATATTGAGACCTGGAAACAATAATAGATGTTACCAAATCTGAAAAGAGACTATATTTTCAGAATGATATTTGGAGATAAAAGAATAGACCTGATAAAGATGGGAAAAATATGAAAACCATTTCAAAATTAATCAATTGCCAGATTTTCGCAAGAATTTCGAAAATGGAGATATTTTCGGGATTGAATTCTTCCTGGCAAAGAAAACCAAGGAAAGATAAATAAATTTTAGGTGAATGTATAATTGATCATCCCAACGTGTCATTGAATCAATTGATAAATAAAAATAGCAATGAATAAGAAAAAAAAATCAATAAAATAATCAATTTCAAGCGAGCCAAATACTGATATTATAGAACTCGAATCTTAGATTTTGTGGTATCTAACCCTTTACTCTTGATGGCTTAAGAACAAAAATAGAGCATCGACTAGTTTAGATGCAAACAAAAGTTAATACGGAAGAAAACACTACTTCTGCAAACTTTGATCCCCAATTTTGATGACAAGGAAATTAGATTTTCTGAACTTTCCTGTTATTCAAGATACTACCTTAAGATATATGGGGTAGAGAAAGTATGAGCACCATGTAAAACATCTTATTAAATTCAATGTACGGATAAAAACATCAAACAAACAAAAAAATGCTGATAGGTGTGGAAAATGAAGATTTTAATTTTGTAGCGGAAGCAATATGATGGATCTCCTCGCCTGATACCATAATAAATTATGGGTATCATCGAGACGGATCATCGATTAGACAAAATGAACCGAACATAAAGTTAATGAAGACGCAGAGAATTAGCGGTTCGGCACTAACGTCTACATCCACTGACAAACCCCGAAAGGAGAAATGTTATTGATCTTCAGCCCATACTGAGATGGTTTTACACTTACATTATGTTTCCTATTTATAGGAGCAATAGGAATCAGTAAACCTATGACTAGCTAGATTAAACTTATCTAACTAGATTACACAATCTTGTTACTGACTTGGTCTTCCAATCTTGTTATTGATTTGGTATCTTGTTACTGACTTGCCATATATTCCAGCTAATACCCCCTCAAGTTGGACACGAAAGATTTGAAGTGTTCAACTTGAACTGTTGCTGAAGAAGGCGACCACAAAACAATCTTTATCATCTTCTTCACTTTTTGTCTAGGTATAGGAACTTCACAAGCACTTAATCGTCCATCACATAGACACTTGAACAAAAGTGACATACGAAAAGCGAAACTGATCTTCAGAGCAACATAATATAATGGTTTGTGTTGAAAATTGCCTGAATTGGCTAATGGGATCAAAAAAAAGTTTGATGAGCTAAATGACGGTGATAGGCTTGGTTTGATAATTGGCTACTGATATACAGTATTTTAAGAAAACAAGTCATATAAAATGATGAGATTAAGGAAAGTATCAAGAACAAATATTCCGGAGACATGGAATATACCGGAAATACTGTGAATCTGTGGATATTCAGAAAATCGCCGAAATAAGAACATAGATGATACATTGACAGCAAGATCGTGTCAAACTAATAAATAAAGACTTGATTTAGATGAAACAACCCCTGATTGAGGGTGTTGATTTTGATATAAAAACAAAACCAATTATGATTTTTGATATGAAATAAAACAATTATACCCATGTTCGATACCCATAGTCATAAACTATGAGAAGAAACTCATGGTGTTGAGAAAGAGAATAACAAATTTGTTTTAGAAACAACAAAAATGTAGTGGAAGCAATATGTTCGATACCCATACCCATGTTCGATACCCATACCCTTGTTCGATAGTTATCAATCTGTTTTTCTTTAAATTATTTTTTGTTTTTCTTTTGAAAAATTCAACAAGTGGGAGAGACTGCGGCCGTGATTTGGAACTGAATGACCAATATTTTCTCCCTACGAAACCATTGATTCAGTGCTCCAGAATACAACAGGCCCACGAATGTTCTGTTGGAAAAAAATCTGTTTTGTGAATAAATAACTCGGCATTTTTAGGCGACTTCTGCAAAAGACCTAGAAAATACACATACATAAAAAGGGTCACCCGAACGTAAAATGAAGCTATCCCTTATCTTTTACTTTTTTAATGGTTAAACTACCCTTCATAATCGGAAGTTAAGTTTGCAACGGAGAAACTACCTAATGGTAGTGAACCTTACAATCTAGAACATCATGAAATTTTTAACGGCCACTTACCTTAATCAAGAGATAATGGATTACCACATCTACCGAATGTAAACTATTTAGCCAAAATATATCTAGATAATTCCGTGACAATGACATTAGTTGCTTCCCGATTATAATGTAGCCCCCAAATTGATTGTGTCAAAATTTTAAATTTTCGAATTCTCTACACAAATATAATCTTAGGTAAATGTGGTTAATTTAACTTCCGATTACAAACAGAGGTAAGTGAACTAACATAATTCCAGAAAATGAAGTTCTGCTTAACTTCTCGATTACAAAGTAGTCCCAAAATTGGATTTTGTCAAAATTCTTAAATTCTCAAATTCTCTACACAAACATAATCGTAGTTTCATTTATGCCTTTTCTACCGATTGTGGTAGTAGTCCAAATTCAAAAATTTCAAAAACCAAATGGAATTTTAATTATATTTTCACAATCTTCCAGTTCTGCATGATGTTTATTATCTACCGATTATTCGATCGTTAGTCTCATGGGATATTAATTTTCTACCGATTGTGGTAGAGCCCAAAATGCAAAATTTTCAAAAACCAATGGAATTTGGAATTTCTATTTTCACAATTCCAGAGTTTCGATGTTTATTATCTACCGATTGTAATAAGAGTCTCAAATTCCCCAAATTTCTCAACTTTTACAACTGTAGTTTCCGTGAAGTTCACAATCGTCACAATCTATCGATTGTGATAGTAGCCCCAAATTCAATTTTTGTAAAACAAATGAAACTTCTCGATTTCTTCTACTTTCACACCCAGAATATGATGTTTATTATATACCGATTCTCGATAGTAGCCCCAAATTTATTTTTTCAAAAAAAAAAGAAAAGAAGAGAAGAACACAATCATAATTGGTTGCTAAAACTAATCCTAAACTACCGATTATAGAAATCATAATCGGTTGCTAAACCAATCCTAAAATTACCGATTATATAAGGGTATTTAGGTATTCTAAATAAGACTTTCTCCTTTACCCCCACTTGGTCCCCACATGGACATGTCATCTTCTTTTTATGACCTCCACCCTAGTGTTGGAGATGAAAAGTTGGGACAAAAAGTCTTTAAATCCTAAATGTCATATCAATTTAAGACCTCAATGCTCTTAAGGTTAAGGTTAATAAAAATTATGACGTGACTGCCATCTCATAAGAAATCCAAAGGAGAAAGTCATATCTTTCACTTTCTAATTTATGACTCAAGGTCTATTGACACATCATCAATTATTTAAATCCAAAATTAATTTTTTCTCAAATTTTATGTAGTAATACTGCATCGAGATAAAATTTTAGGTAAAATTCAAAGTGCTTATTATCCAAAGACTTCCTTTATCTCAATTTTTAAAAAAAAAATATGGTAGCTTTTGGTGTTTACAAAAAGATAAGACGTGGGTCCCACCAAAATTTAATGCTTGATTTATCTTTCTTGTCCCTATTTTATTTTGTAAATGACAAAATTACCCTTAAATATATATACAATCAATTTTTATTTATATTTTATTCTTTAAATATTATTATATTTTATTTTCAAACTATTGTATGATACCATTTCATTTAATTTGTCAAAAAAAAAACAAAATTTTTTTTTAAATAATTACTTAATTTCAAATTTTTATTTTTTGTTTGAAAATTATATATATTTAAAATTGATTAAGTAAAATTAATTTTTATTAACAATCATAATAATAGTAATAATCAGTAAATTTAATATTTAATCTATTTATATTTAATAGTAAAAAAAATTAATTATTTTTAACCCCAATAAAATTGAATAAAACTATTTTAGAGATATGTCTGCTTTTGTCATTTGTCACAACAACGATGGTTGAATCTAGTATTTTACCAAACACACTTTGATTATTTTTTTAACAGCTTTAACTTTAATTAATATTTTACCAAACGCCTAACTTTTTTTTCTCACAAGACAAAGACAAAGAACGCACGCTAGAAAAGTGCTTTTATTAAAGTCGAAGAATACCAAACTAAGGATGAGTTTGGTAATGCTTTTATTTTTCGAAAAGCACTTTCAAAAATATATATAGTAATTATTTTTCATATTAACGCTTTGCAAAATATTTTCAAAGTGCTTTTAACTAAAACACTTCCAAAATACCCTAATTTTTAAAAAGTCGTGAGAGTATTTATAAAAGCTCTAAAAGCATATGCTTTGATCCCACCTTATTTTAATGCATGATTTTTCTTTTATATCCCTATTATAGTATATAAATGACCAAAATTGCCCTTAAATATTTGATAATTAATTTCTTATTCCTCCATAATATTCTTTTAAAGGTTGTTATTTTAAACTATGTCACATTCTTCAAAGATTATTATTCTCACTTTCAAATTTTTTGGTTATATACCATTTTAATTAAAAATAAAATAAATAAGAACCAATATAATTATAAAATAAAAAATAGTATAATTTTAGTAAATATTTGATTTTAGTATAATTTTTTTTTATCCCAAGTTATATCAATAATAAAAATAGTTACTCAAAATATATATAAATATCTAATATATTTAAATCCCATAAAATAGAATAAAACTATATTAAAAGATTATGTCTGCTTTTGTCATTTGTTACAACTACAATAAGTGAACTTATATTTTACCAAACACAATTTGATCATTTTTTAATCAGCTTTAACTTTTACTATCCAGCTTTACCAAACACCTAATCGCTTTTTTACACAAAGACAAAGGCAAAGACAAAGATGTGTAAAAGCGCTTTTACAAAAGCCGCAGCATTACCAAACTAATCCTAAGCCTTAGATGGGAACTGTTGATGTACTCAAAATTAGGCAACAAGTATTATCAAGTAATAGCGCGTTTGTGCGAACAAACAAGCAGGCATATGAGTGAGATGGAGTCAATCGAATAATGAGTATACGTTTCCCCGACACTATATCAATGCCACGGATGGAGTCGACGAATAATGAGTAAATTTTTCCGACACTAAGGTCTGGTTTGGAATGCTTTCCTTTTTCAAAAGCACTTTCAAAACATAAATATATATACATATATATATATATCAATAATTTCAAATTAAATGTTTGGTAAAAATAAAAATTAAAGTGCTTTTTTTATCCCCCTGCATTTTAGTATAATCTCTAAAAGAATTAGGGGTGACACAAAAGACAAAAAAGGTCACCCAATCGTAAATCTAAGCTACCCTTATCTTCCATTTTTTTAATGGCCAAACTACCCTTTACACCCAGATAACTTACAATCGGGAAGTTAATCCACAATCGGAGTCAATTTAGTTCATCTAACTTCCGATTATAAAGCATCCCCGAAATAAATCCCCTATCTTTGAATTTTGATTATCCCCATAATTCCGTAGCAAAAATATCTTGACTTTGATTAAAAATAGATCTTTAACTAAATGCTACCATAATCGGAAATGGGTTAGGTTATTTTTTACTACCGAATATAGAGTAGCCCCAAAAAATAAGATTTTGCAAAATTCTCAATTTTGAATTTTGCTGAGCCTATAACCTGGGTGAGTAAATGAAGCTATCCGACTTGCGATTATACAAATGGGCTCTCTTTGCAACATCCTACCATAATCTGAGTCATATAACTACCGACTATAGAGGCCCTAAAATGAGATTTGAGAAAATTTTCATTTTTTTTAATTTTGCTGAGCCTATAATCGGTAGTAATAAAGTTATCTTGACTTCCGATTATACAAAGGGCCTTTGCAAATATCCTACCATAATCGACAAGTCAAGATAGTTCATATAACTACCGAATATGTAAGAGCCCCAAAATGAGATTTTGCGTAAATTCTCAATTTTTTAAATTTGTCAGAATAGCCTATAATCTAGAGTAAATAAAGTTATCCCGACTTCCGATTATACAAGGCCTCTTTGCAAATCCTACCATAATTCCTGAAGTCAAGATAGTTCATATAAACTACCGAATATGTAGTAGCCTCAAATGATTTTGAAAAATTCTCAATTTTGAATTTTGCTGAGCTCTATAACTCCTGTGAGGTAAATAAAGTTATCATGACTTCCGATTATATAGTGGCTCTTCTTGCAAATATCATACCATAATCGGTAGTCAAGATAAATCATATAACTACCGAATATGGAGTTGCCCCAAAATGAGATTTTGCCAAAATCATCTATTTTTTTAAATTTGGGTTGAGCCTATAATCTAGAGTAAAGGAGGTAAAATCTTGATGTCCTGCTATACAAAGGCTCTCTTTTCAAATATCCTACACACCTAGAGTCAAGATAGTTCATATAACTACCGAATACAGAGTCAATTTTGAATTTTGCTGAGCCTCTATAACCTGTAGTAAATGAAGTTATCCCGACTTGCGATTATACAAAGGGCTCTCTTTGCAAATATCTACTACAATCGGTAGTCATATAACTACCGAATATAGAGTAGCCCCAAAATGAGATTTTGCAAAAATTCTCAATTTTTTGAATTTTGGTTGAGCCTATAATCAGTAGTAAATGAATATATCATTAACTTCCGATTAATAAGAGCCCCAAATACGTATTTAGCACAAAATTTCATATCAATCTAGATCTTTCCAAGCATTTAACTCCCGATTTAGTATTAAAATCTGACACAAAATGGCTTCCGATTATGTAGGGGCATTAACGTATTATCCCTATTTTGGACATCCCTTAACGTTGTATATGGGCCGGGAATAAAAGTCGCCTCTCCTAATTCTTTTGGGGTCGCTACCTCGAAAATGCTGTGTTTTTATCCAAGGTACCTCCTAAATTCCTCAACTTTTAAAAGCTTGGGGTGGAGGAGTTTTTAAAAACTACAAAAGATGCTTTAGTCCCACCTAAATTTAATGCTTGATTTATCTTTTTCTCTCCTATTCAAGAGTATAAAGCACATTTTATTTATTTAGCCTATGTAATAAAAGGTCTAGATTTGTCATCCTAGGATATAAATCTAGGGATGTAATCGCTTGTCATAAGTGATGGTTGTGATTGGGATTAAGAATGTATCCGATGAGACAAAATTTATCATGTCATAAAGGTTCATATTATTAATTTGCCATGACAAATGTCAAATTAAAAATGATAATATATGAATTATTCCACTAATGATGATAGTAAATATATTTTTATACTTAGGATTAGTTTGGTATTGCTATGAGCTTTACAAAAGTGCTTTTCCAATGCACGTTAGTGTGCTTCTAGCTATATAAAAAAACAATTAAATGGTTGACGGCGTGCATGCCATCGTGCTTTCCAGCTCGTGAAAAAAATAAAAGCAATTGAATGGTTGCAAATTATAAACTAAATCTAAAACTTATTTTAATGGGAAAATCTATAGTTAGTGAAAAAATGACAAAAAAAGGCATATCTCTCAAAATTGTTTATCTTATTTTATCGTGCTTAAAATAAGTAAATTTTTCTACTATTAGAGTACATATATATTAAATTTACTAATTTGTAATATTACTAAAAAGTATTATTTTTCTTAACCACTTTTTAATAATCAATAATTGCTTAATATCTATTGTTGATAAATTAAAGTATACTTCAAAGGATACTAGATAACATAAAATGTAGTTTGAAAATAAAAATAATTATCTTTAAAGAATAAAATATAACGCAGTAAAAATTCGTGATATATAGAATCATGGATAATTTTTGTCAGTTTATAAAAAATAATGGGATAGAATTAGAAAATAAAATATGAAATTAGGGTGAACTATAGCATTTTCTTTTGTGCTTTTAAAAACTCCTTCTCCCCGCTTTTAAATTGATAGATTTTGAAGTGTTTTGCATAAAAATACTTTATGAAATCTATACCAAACACTAGGATGAAATAATACTAATCTATACCAAACACTGTGATGAAAAAGTATTGTTATAAATATGTTTTCAAAGTAAACCAAAACTTAGTTAGACTTGGTAACAATTATATAAGTGGACCATAGTGACTACAAAGTATTGGTACTCAATGTAGTAATTTCGCATCGTCTCACATATTTCTTAATTAATGGTGTAACGTTATTTTTATTCAACGAAGGATGATAATGTAGTTTATCATAGCGTTCCCATTGCTGTGATTGACCGCTAGATTGGCCAAAAGTGTTGCAAATCATGAAAAAGTGTGGGAAAAAAGTTAACACTAATCCGCTACTTTCTCTCCTAGCATTTGCTCGCGGTCCAACTATCAACGTAGATTGAAATGCTCGAATAGTGCAGGGCTCAAAAGTGACCAAAACGTCGAATGGTTCACATGTATATAATTTTTTTCCGGAAAGAGAAGGAAAAGAGGGAGAGAGAAAGAGTAAAAGAAGGAGAGAGAAGAAAAGAGGAGAGAGAAGCGTAGAGAGGGAGGAAAGAAGGAGAGAGAGAAGAAAAAAAGAGAGAGAGAAGAAAAAGAGGAAAAGAAAGACAGAGAATTAATAACGCCGAATCGTTAGTTTCGCAGCTAGATTGGCCATCCCATAGGGGTTAGGAGGTTGCCTTATCTGACGTGGATGTCCAATCTAGCAGCTAAATATCTAGCCCATAGGACTAAGCCTTAGTAAAGCGTATTATTATTAGGTTAAGTACTTAACGATTTGACTTACTAACTAATCATGGTTTTCTTGATTAATGCTTTTTCAAGCGTCTGAAGAATTGTTTAGTTAGCAAGGACGTTAGTAGTGGTTTTGGTAGTTTTATTTTTCATAGATTAGGCTTGCTATTCAAAAGGTGTTGGAGCCCAGACTTGTTGCGAGGTCGCCCACCAAAAGTTTGTAATTTCTTAATTTCTTTATGTTAGTATTATTATATATCGTAATTAAAACTCAAAAAAATAACCACATATTTGGAAGCATAATGTCGTAGAATGTAATGGCCTGACCCTCTACCAATAATGTCCTCATTTACCACCGCGATCATATGACAGTATGTGGTTTTCAATGGTCACCGCTGCGGTCATCCATCAGCAACTTCTCAGGAGGTTACCCATCCCTGGATTACTCAATACCGAGCATGCTTAACTATAAAGATTTTTCGCCAACTATAAAGCCAATTATGTCTGAAAAGGTCTCAGTGTTAGGAGAGGACAAACCATTACCTATATTCCATTTGACTGAATCCTACCCGCGAGTCTGAGTGCTTATAATACCACCAAATTAATTTGGAGCCGT
>JAJJWW010008987.1:0-332426 GCA_023531295.1 Papaver armeniacum | reverse complement strand
AGAATCCCAAGACCGTAGGATTATGCTTTCATGCCCATGCCCAAGATTCAATTTGACATGCTCAAGTTTAAATTCTGACATGTCTAGGATCAATTTTGAGATGCCCAAGACCGTAGGCTTGTGCTTTCATGCCCATGCCCAAGATTCAATTTGACATGCCCAAGTTTAAATTTGACATGTCTAGGATCAATTTTGAGATGCCCAAGACCGTAGGCTTGTGCTTTCATGCCCATGCCCAAGATTCAAATTTGACATGTCTAGGATCAATTTTGAGATGCCTAAGACTGTAGGCTTGTGCTTTCATGCCCATGCCCAAGATTCAATTTGACATGCCTAAGTTTAAATTTGACATGTCTAGGATCAATCTTTGAGATGCCCAAGACCGTAGGCTTGTGCTTTCATGCCCATGCCCAGATTAAATTTGACATGTCTAGGATCAATTTTGAGATTCCCAAGACCGTAGGCTTGTGCTTTCATGCCCATGCCCAAGATTCAATTTGACATGCCCAAGTTTAAATTTGACATGTCTAGATCAATTTTGAGATGCCCAAGGCCGTAGGCTTGTGCTTTCATGCCAATGCCCAAGATTAAATTTGATATGTCTAGGATCAATTTTGAGATTCCCAAGACCGCAGTTTGTGCTTTCATGCCCACACACAAGATTCAATTTGATATGCCTAAGTTTAAATTTGACATGTCTAGGATCAATTTTGAGATGCCTAAGACCGTAGGCTTATGCTTTCATGCCCATGCCCAAGATTCAATTTGATTCAATCTTTAGACTCAAGACTGCAGCTTGATATGCCCAAGTTTAAATTTGATATGTCTAGGATCAATTTTGAGATGCCCAAGACCGTAGGCTAGTGCTTTCATGCCCATGCCGAAGAGGATTTGCCCAAGTTTAAATTTGACATGTCTAGGGATCAATTTTGAGATGCCCAAGACCGTAGGCTTGTGCTTTCATGCCCATGCCTAAGATTCAATTTGACATGCCCAAGTTTAAATTCTGACATGTCTAGGGATCAATTTTGAGATGCCCAAGACCGTAGAATGCTTTCACATGCCGATGCCTAAGATTCCAATTTTACATGCCCAAGTTTAAATTACATGTCTAGGATCAATTTTGAGATGCCCTAGACCGTAGGATTGTGCTTTCATGCCCATGCCCTAAGATTAAATTTGACATGTCTAGGATCAATTTTGAGATGCCTAAGACCGTAGTTTGTGCTTTCATGCCCATGCCCAAGATTCAATTTGAGATGCCAGGACCGATGCCAAGACCGTCTTTTGCTTTCATGCCCATGCCCAAGATTAATTTGACATGTCTAGGATCAATTTTGAGATGCCCAAGACCGTAGGGCTCAAGGCTTTCATGCCCATGCCCAAGATTCAACTCGACATGCCCAAGTTTAAATTCTGACATGTCTAAGATCAATTTTGAGATGCCCAAGACCGTAGGCTTGTGCTTTGCCCATGCCAAGATTCAATTTTTACATGCCCAAGTTTAAATATGACATGTCTAGGATCAATTTTGAGATGCCAAACCGATTCAATTGATTCAATTTGACCCCAAGTTTAAATTTGACATGTCTAGGATCAATTTTGAGATGCCCAAGACCGTAGGATTATGCTTTCATGCCCATGCCCAAGATTCAATTTGACAAGTTTAAATCATGTCTAGGATCAATTTTGAGATGCCTACAGACCGTAGGCTTGTGCTTTCATGCCCATGCCCAAGATTCAATTTGACATTCCCAAGTTTAAATTTGACATGTCTAGGATCACTTTTGAGATTCCTAAGACCGTAGGCTTGTGCTTTCATGCCCATGCCAAGATTCAATTTGACATGCCCAAGTTTAAATTTAACATGTCTAGGATCAATTTTAAGATGCCCAAGACCGTAGGCTTGTGCTTTCATGCCCATGCCCAAGATTCACCTTACATGCCCAAGTTTAAATTTGACATGTCTAGGATCAATTTTGAGATGCCCAAGACCGTAGGCTTGTGCTTTCATCCCCATGCCCAAGATTCAATTTGAGATTCCTATGATGAATTTTTAGATTCCCAAGACCGTAGGCTTTTTCTCCATGCCCATGCCCAAGATTCGATTCATGCCTGCTTAATTTGACATGTCTAGGATCACTTTTGAGATGCCCAAGACTGTAGGCTTGTGTCATGCCAATGCCTAAGATTCAATTTGACATGCCCAAGTTTAAATTCTAACATATCTAGGATCAATTTTGAGATGCCCAAGACCGTAGGGCTTGTGATTTCATGCCCATGCCCAAGATTCAATTTGACATTCCCAAGTTTAAATTTGATATGTCTATGATCAATTTTGAGATGCCCAATACCGTAGGGCTTGTGATTTCATTCCCATGCCCAAGATTAAATTTGACATGTCTAGGATCAATTTTGAGATGCCCAAGACCGTAGGCTTGTGCTTTCATGCCCATGCCCAAGATTCAATTTGACATGCCCAAGTTTAAATTTGACATGTCTAGGATCAATTTTGAGATGCAAAAGACCGTAGGCTTGTGCTTTCATGCCCATGCCCAAGATTCAATTTGACATGCCCAAGTTTAAATTTGACATGTCTAGGATCAATTTTGAGATGCCCAAGACCGTAGGCTTGTCTTTCATGCCCATGCCCAAAATTCAATTTGAGATGCAGGGATCACCCAAGTTTAATGCTCCGATTTGACATGTCTAGATCAATTTTGAGACGCCCAAGACCGTAGGCTTGTGCTTTAATGCCCATGCCCAAGATTCAATTTGACATGCCCAAGTTAAAATTTGACATGTCAAAGATCAATTTTGAGATGCTAAGACCGTAGGCTTGTGCATGCCCATGCCCAAGATTCAAAGAAATGACATTCCCAAGTTTGAATTTGACATGTTTTCTAAGACTTTGTCCCCACTTTTGAGATGAGGATGAAGACCGCAGGGATTGGGATGAAGCTTTCATGCCCATGCCCAAGATTCAATTTGACATGCCTAAGTTTAAATTCTGATAGGTGCTTCTTTTAATTTGCTAGTTTGGTGATCAATTTTGAGATGCCCAAGACCCAATTTTGTAGGATTATGTTTTCATAATAAACTTTGCTTAACAAAAAAACCATGCCCAAGATTCAATTTGACATGCCTAGGATAAATTTTGAGATGCCCAAGACCGTAGGCTTGTGCTTTAATGCCCATGCCCAAGATTCAATTTGACATGCCCAAGTTTAAATTTGACATGTCAAGGATCAATTTTTAGATGCCCAAGACCGTAGGCTTGTGCTTTCATGCCCATGCCCAAGATTCAATTTGACATGCCCAAGTTTAAATTTAACATGTCTAGGATCAATTTTGAGATGCCCAAGAACGTAGGATTATGCTTTCATGCCAATGACCAAGATTCAATTTGACATGCCCAAGTTTAAATTTGACATGTCTAGGATCAATTTTGAGATGCCCAAGACCGTAGGCCTGTGCTTCATCCCCATGCCAAAGAATCAATTTGAGATTCCTAAGATCAATTTTTAGATGCCCAAGACCGTAGGCTTTTGCTTTCATGCCATGCCCGAGATTCAATTTGACATATCTAGGATAAATTGAGATGCCCAAGACCGTAGGCTTGTGCTTTCATGCCAATGCCCAAGATTCAATTTGACATCTCCCAAGTTTAAATTTAACATATAGGATCACTTTGAGATGCCCAAGACCGTAGGCTGTGCGATTTCATGCCCATGCCCAAGATTCAATTACATGCCCAAGTTTAAATTTGACATGTCTAGGATCAATTTTGAGATGCCCAAGACCGTAGGATTGTGCTTTCATGCCCATGCCCAAGATTCAATTTGAGATGCCTAGGATCAATTTTCGAGATTCCCAAGACCGTAGGCTCGTGCTTTCATGCCCATGCCCAAGATTCAATTTGACATGCCTAAGTTTAAATTTGACATGTCTAGGATCAATTTTGAGATGCCCAAGACCGTAGGATTGCAGCTTTCATGCCCATGCCCAAGATTCATGCCTAAGATTAAATTTGACATGTCTAGGATCAATTTTGAGATGCCCAAGACCGTAGGCTTGTGCTTTCATGCCCATGCCCAAGATTCAATTTGACATGCCCAAGTTTAAATTTGACATGTCTAGGATCACTTTTGAGATGCCCAAGACCGTAGGCTTGTGGTTTCATTCCCATGCCCAAGATTTAAATTTGATTCTAGATCAATTTTTAGATTCCCAAGACCGTAGGATTTTTCTTTCATGCCCATGCCTTGGATTAAATTTGACATGTCTAGGATCATATTTGAGATGCCCAAGACCATAGGCTTGTGCTTTCATGCCCATGCCAAAGATTCAATTTGACATGCCAAGTTTAAATTTGACATGTCTAGGATCAATTTTGAGATGCCCAAGACCGTAGGCTTGTGCTTTCATGCCCATGCCCAAGATTCAATTTGACATGCCCAAGTTTAAATTTCACCTGTCTAGAAATTTTGAGATGCCCAAGAACGTAGGCTTGTGCTTTCATCCCCATGCCCAAGATTCAATTGAAATGCCTATGATGCCCAAGACCGTAGGCTGCTTTCATGCCCATGCCGAGATTCAATTTGACATGTCTAGATCAATTTTGAGATGCCTAAGACCGTAGGCTTGTGCTTTCATGCCCATGCCCAAGATTCAATTTGACATTCCCAAGTTTAAATTCTAACATGTCTAGGATCAATTTTTTTAAGATGCCCAAGACCGTAGGCTTGTGCTTCCATGCCCATGCCCAAGATTCAATTTGACATGCCCAAGTTTAAATTTGACATGTCTAGGATCAATTTTGAGATGCCTAAGACCTTAGGCTTGTGCTTTAATGTCCATGCCCAAGATCCAATTTGAAGCCCATTTAAATTTGACATGTCTAGGATCATATTTGAGATGCCCAAGACCGTAGGCTTGTGCTTTCATGTGCCCATGCTCAAGATTCAATTTGACATGCCCAAGTTTAAATTCTGACATGTCTAGGATCAATTTTGAGATGCTCAAGAACGAGGTTTGTGCTTTCATGCCCATGCCCAAGATTCAATTTGACATGTCTAGGATCAATTTTGAAATGCCTAGGCTATCATGCCCAAGATTTTGAGATGCCTAGATCAATTTTTAGATTCCTAAGACCGTAGGCTTGTGCTTTCATGCCCATGCCCAAGATTCAATTTGACATGCCTAAGTTTAAATTTGAGATGTCTAAGATCAGGGCTTTTAGATCATGCCCATGCCCAAGATTCAATTCGACATGCCCAAGTTTAAATTTGAGATGCCAATTTTGAGATGAAGACCGTAGGCTTGTGCTTTCATGCCCATGCTCAAGATTCAATTTGACATGTCTAGGATCAATTTTGAGATGCCCAAGACCGTAGGATTTGTTCTTTCTCATGCCCATGCCCAAGATTCAATTTGACATGCCCAAGTTTAAATTTGACATGTCTAGGATCAATTTTGAGATGCCCAAGACCGTAGGCTTGTGCTTTCATGCCCATGCCCAAGATTCAATTTGACATGCCCAAGTTTAAATTTGACATGTCTAGGATCAATTTGAGATGCCCAAGACCGCAGGGTTATTTCATGCCCATGCCCAAGATTCAATTTTGACATACCCAAGTTTAAATTTGACATGTCTAGGATCAATTTTGAGATGCCCAAGACCGTAGGCTTGTGCTTTCATGCCCATGCCCAAGATTCAATTTGACATGCCCAAGTTTAAATTTGACATGTCTAGGATCAATTTTGAGATGCCGCCAAGAACGTAGGCTTGTGCTTTCATGCCCATGCCCAAGATTCAATTTAAAAATGCCTAGTATCAAGACATGCCTAAAAATTTGATATGTTTAGGTTCAATTTTTGAGATGCCCAAGACCGTAGGGCTTGTGCTTTCATGCCCATGCCCAAGATTCCAATTTAACATGCCCAAGTTTAAATTTGACATGTCTAGGATCAATTTTGAGATGCCCAAGACCGTAGGCTTGTGCTTTCATGACATGCCCAAGTTTAAATTTGACATGTCTAGGATCAATTTTGAGATTCCCAAGACCGTGGTTGTGCTTTCATGCCCATGCACAAGATTCACTTGACATGCCCAAGTTTAAATTTGACATGTCTAGGGATCAATTTTGAGATGCCCAAGACTCGTAGGCTTGTGCTTTCATGCCCATGCCCAAGATTCAATTTGAAATGCCCAATCTTTGTTTAAATTCAATTTGATATGTCTAGGATCACTTTTGAGATGCCCAAGACCGTAGGCTTGTGCTTTCATGCCCATGCCTGATTCAATTTGACATTTCCCAAGTTTAAATTTGACATGTCTAGGATCAATTTTGAGATGCCCAAGACCGTAGGCTTGTGCTTCATGCCCATGCCCAAGATTCCAATTTGACATGCCCAAGTTTAAATTTGACATGTCTAGGACTCAACTTTGAGATGCCCAGACCGTAGAATTATGCTTTCATGCCCATGCCCAAGATTCAATTTGACATGCCCAAGTTTAAATTTGACATGTCCGGGATCAATTTTGAGATGCCCAAGACCGTAGGATTGTGCTTTCATGCCCACATGCCCAAGTTTAAATTTGACATGTCTAGGATCAATTTTGAGATGCCTAAGACCGTAGGCTTGTGCTTTCATGCCCATGCTGAGATTCAATTTGAGATGCCTAGGATCAATTTTTAGATTCCCAAGACTTGAGGCATGCCCATGCCCGAGATTCAATTTGACATGTCTAGGATCACTTTTGAGATGCCTAAGACGGTAGGCTTGTGCTTTCATTCCATGCCCAAGATTCACCCGACATGCCCAAGTTTAAATTTGACATGACAAAGATCAATTTTGAGATGCCCAAGACCGTAGGCTTGTGCTTTAATGCCCATGCCCAAGATTCAATTTGACATGCCCAAGTGATCAATGAGATGCCTGGTCAGATCAAGGCTTTCATGCCTGATGCAAAGATTCAATTTTACATGCCCAAGTTTAAATTTGACATGTCTAGGATCAATTTTGAGATGCCCAAGACCGTAAGATTATGCTTTCATGCCCATGTCCAAGATTCAATTTGACATATCTAGATAAATTTTGAGATGCTCAAGACCGTAGGCTTCAGTTTTCATGCCCATGCCCAAGATTCAATTTGACATTCCCAAGTTTAAATTTGACTTGTCTAGGATCAATTTTGAGATGCCCAAGACCGTAGGCTTGTGCTTTCATGCCCATGCCCAAGATTCAATTTGAAATGCCTAAGTTTAAATTTAATATCTAGGATCAATTTTGAGATGCCCAAGACCGTAGGCTTATGCTTTCATCCCATGCCCAAGATTCAATTTGGCATGCCCAAGTTTAAATTTGACATGTCTAGGATCAATTTTGAGATGCCTAAGACCGTAGGCTTGTGCTTTCATCCCCATGCCCAAGATTCAATTTGAAATTCCTAGTATCAATTTTTGAGATGCCTAAGACCGTAGGGCTTGTGCTTTCATGCCCATGCCCAAGATTCAAAGTTTGGACATGTCTAGGATCACCTTGAGATGCCTAAGCCCGCAGGCTTGTGCTTTCATGCCCATGCCCAAGATTCAACATACCCAAGTTTAAATTTGACATGTCTAGATCAATTTTGAGATGCCTAAGACCGTAGGCTTGCCAAATTTGGACCCAATGCCCAAGATTCTTGTGATTTCATTCCCATGCCCAAGATTAAATTTGACATGTCTAGATCAATTTTTGAGATGCCTAAGACCGTAGGCTTGTGTCCTCATGCCCAAGCCCAAAATGATTCAATTTGACATGCCTAAGTTTAAATGATATGTCTAGGTTTCAATTTTGAGATGCCCATACCGCAGGCTTTTGCTTTCATGCCCATTCCCAAGATTCACCTAACATACCCAAGTTTAATTTGATGTCTAGGATCAAATTGAGATGCCTAAGACCGGGCTTGTGCTTTCATGCCCATGCCTAAGATTCAATTTGACATGCCCAAGTTTAAATTTGACATGTCTAGATCACCTGAGATGCCTAAAACCGTAGGCTTGTGCTTTCATGCCCATGCCCAAGATTCAATTTGACATGCCCATTTAAATTTGACATTCAATTTTGAGATGCCCAAGTTTATGCCCAAGATTCAATTTACTAAGTTTAAATTTGACATGTCTAGATCAAATTTGAGATGCCTAAGACCTTAGGCTTGTGCTTTCATGCCCATGCCCAAGATTCAATTGGACATGCCCAAGTTTAAATTTGACATGTCTAGGATCAATTTTGAGATGCCTAAAATCGTAGGCTTGTGCTTTCATGCCCATGCCTAAGATTCCCAATTGACATGCCCAAGTTTAAATTTGGACATGTCTAGATCAATTGAGATGCCTAAGACCGTAGGCTTGTGATTGCATGCCCATGCCTAAGATTCAATTTGAAATGCCCAAGTTTAAAATTTGATATGTCTAGGATCAATTTTGAGATGCCCAAGACCGTAGGCTTGTGCCATGCCATGCCCAAGATTCACCTGAGATGCCTAGATCAATTTTTAGATGCCCAAGACCGTAGGCTTTTTTCTTTCATGCCCATGCCCAAGATTCAATTTCTGACAAGTTTAAATTTGACATGTCTAGGAGATGCCCAAGATTCAATTTTACATGCCCAAGATGCCAATTTCAAGACCGTAGGCTTGTGCTTTCATGGCCATGCCAAGATTCAATTTGACATGCCCAAGTTTAAATTCTGACATGTCTAGGATCAATTTTGAGATGCCCAAGACCGTAGGCTTGTGATTTCATGCCCATGCCTAAGATTCAATTTTGACATGCCCAAGTTTAAATTTGACATGTCTAGGATCAATTTTTTGAGATGCCCAAGACTGTAGGCTTGTGCTTTCATGCCCATGCCCAAGATCAACCTGAAATGCCCAAGTTTAATTTTGATGCCTAATCTTTTTGCCTGAGATGCACCAAGATCGTGAGGATTATGCAATTTTGGAGATGCCCATGCCCAATAAATTTTACATGACATGTCTGGGATCAATTTTTGAGATGCCTAAGACCGTAGGCTTGTGCTTTCATGCCCCATGCCCAAGATTCAATTTGACATGCCCAAGTTTAAATTTGACATGTCTAGGATAAATTTTGAGATGCCCAAGACCGCTTTTCAGGCTTGTGACATGCCCAAGTTTAAATTTGACATGTCTAGGATCACATGCCAAAGATTCAATGCCCAATTGACATGCCCAAGTTTAAATTTAATATGTCTAGGATCAATTTTGAGATGCCCAAGACCAGAGGGACTTGTGCTTTCATGCCCATGCCCAAGATTCACTTTGACATGCCCAAATTTAAATTTGACATGTCTAGGATCAAATTTGGAGATGCCCAAGACCGTAGGCTTGTGCCTGCCCATGCCTTTCAATTTGACATGCCCTTTATAATTTTGAGATGTCTAGGATCAATTTTTGAGATGCCTAAAACCGTAGGTTTTGCTTTCATGCCCATGCCCGAGATTAAATTTGACATGTCTAGGGATCAATTTTGAGATGCCTAAGACTGTAGGCTTGTGCTTTCATGCCCATGCCCAAGATTCAATTTGACATGCCCAAGTTTAAATTATACATGTCTACAAATCAATTTTGAGATGCCCAAGACCGTAGGCCAGTGCTTTCATGCCCATGCCCAAGATTCAAATTTGACATACCCAAGTTTAAATTTGACATGTCTAGGATCAATTTTGAGATGCCTAAGACCGTAGGCTTGTGCTTTCATGCCCATGCCTTAGATTCAATTTGACATGTCTAGGATCAATTTTTAGATGCCTAAGACCGTAGGCTTGTGCTTTCATGCCCATGCCCAAGATTCAATTTGACATGCCCAAGTTTAAATTTGACATGTCTAGGATCAATTTTGAGATGCCCAAGACCGTAGGCTTGTGCTTTCATGCCCATGCCCAAGATTCAATTTGACATGCCCAAGTTTAAATTTGACATGTCAGGATCAATTTTGGGCTATATGCCCAAGATCGTAGGATTGTGCTTTCATGCCCATGCCCGAGATTCAATTTGACATGCCCAATCACATTTGAGATTGGCTTGTGCTTTCATGCCCATTCCCAAGATTCATGCCTGAAATGTGCCTTCAATTTTGATGCCAAAGACTGTAGGCTTGTGCTTTCATGCCCATGCCCAAGATTCAATTTGACATTCCCAAGTTTAAATTTGACATGTCTGGATCAATTTTGAGATGCCTAAGACTGTAGGCTTGTGCTTTCATGCCCATGCCCAAGATTCAATTTGACATGCCCAAGTTTAAATTCTGACATGTCTAGGATCAATTTTTAGATGCCTAAGACCGTAGGCTTGTGCTTTCATGCCCATGCCCAAGATTCAATTTGACATGTCTAGTATCAATTTTGAGATGCCCAAGACCGTAGGCTTGTGCTTTCATGCCCATGCCCAAGATTTTATTTGACATGCCCAAGTTTAAATTTGACATGTCTAGGATCAATTTTGAGATGCCCAAGACCGTAGGCTTGTGCTTTCATGCCCATGCCCAAGATTCCAACATGCCCAAGAAATTCTGACATGTCAAGGATCAATTTTGAGATGCCCAAGACCGTAGGCTTGTGCTTCCCATGCCCATGCCCAAGATTCAATTTGACATGCCCAGGATCAATTTTTGAGATGCCTAAGATTTAAATTTCAATTTGAGATGTCCTAGGATCAATTTTGAGATGCCCAAGACTGTAGGCTTGTGCTTTCATGCCCATGCCCAAGACTGTAGGCTTCTGCTTTCATGCCCAAGTTTAAATTTGACATGTCTAGGATCAATTTTGAGATGCCTAAGACCGTAGGATTGTGCTTTAATGCCCATGCCCAAGTTTGAATTTGACATGTCTAGGATCAATTTTGAGATGCCCAAGACCGTAGGATTGTGATTTCATGCCCATGCCCAAGATTCAATTTGACATGCCTCAAGTTTAAATTTCTGACATGTCTAGGATCAATTTTGAGATGCCCAAGACCGTTTCTTGTGCTTTCATGCCCATGCCCAAGAGATTCAAATTTTGACATGTCTAGATCAATTTGAGATGCCCAAGACCAGTAGGCTTTGCTTTCATGCCCATGCCCAAGATTCAATTTGACATGCTAAGATTGTTCTAATATGTCCGGGATCAATTTTCGGTGATGCCAAAGACGTAGGATCGTGCTTTCATGCCCATGCCCAAGATTCAATTTGACATTCCCAAGTTTAAATTTCTGACATGTCTAGGATCACTTTTGAGATGCCCAAGACCGTAGGCTTTGCTTCATGCCTATGCCCAAGATTCACTTGACATGCCAAGTTTAAATTTCACATGTCTAGGATCAATTTTGAGATCTCTAAGAACGTAGGCTTGTGCTTTCATCTCATGCCCAAGATTAAATTTGAAATGCCTAGTATCAATTTTGAGATGCCCAAGACCGTAGGCTTGTGCTTTCATGCCCATGCCCAAGATTCACTCTGATACACTAGGATCACTTGAGATGAGCCTAAAGACTGTAGGCTTGCGCTTTCATACTCTTTTAATAAGTCAAAAATTTGTATTAATATTAATAAATTTACAAGAGGTTTACAAGAAAAGAGGTCACAGTACCTCAAATCTCGCAACCATTTCAAAATCCAAAATAAGTAACATTTGGATCTTCAATCAGCAAAATTTGGCTTTCCATCATAATGGATACCCTCTCTCATTATCAAGAGAACAACTTATCAGCCGAAATAATCTCCTTATAAGTATGCATAAATCTGATGTCATCATAATGACTACAAACTGATCCCACCTTTGTAAAGTAAACCAAGGCAGATTGTTATTCTTCAAAGCTTCAACTACACTCGAATTAGTCAGGACCTAAAAAAGCAAATGCGCCTCTGAAACCCCCACCTTGCAGCCCACCTTCCATACCCACTATACCGCCGCATAGCTCAGCCAAGTAGTTAGTTGTCACTCCAAGGCCACACCGGCCTAGCGCCAAGGACCGCACAACTTGCATCTCGAGCGAGTTACTCCTGCACCTGCCACCCCTGGATTCCCACGCTCGCAGCACCATCACAACAAAGCCGAATCTCATTCACCTCCAGGAGAGTCTGCCAAAAGCAATTCAATTGGCTCTAGTAACTTGACTTTTCATAGCCAGTTGCACACGAGAAAAAAATCAAGTAAAATTTACATCTTCTCGCGCCATTTTCATGGGCATAGCTCCTTTACTCTAACAGCATACTCTTGAATAAGACTAACACTCTCCTCTGTAGAACATGTTCTAGCCTGCTTTTATGCTTCAGGCCGACCTTGTTCTGGCTCGCCTCAAAGCTGAGCTAGCGGCAGTTGCTAACAGCCAAGGTCTCGCACCATAGCACTCCTCCCCCCTTGCTACTTCTGACAGAAACCACAAGATTTTCGCTAGCAACCAAACCAAAAAATATCATTTTATCCAATTCCATACGCTCGACGACCAAGGCCGCGATGAAAAAAGAATGTGATTAAAGCGAGCTTCTTACGTTCCACAAAAGCACGCATTTGTTAGCAAGATTGAATGCTTGAATGTACGGACTGAATGACATCAAGAGTAGCACACGCTCCTCTCAAAAACTTCCAACTACGGAGCCGCTAGGTTTGGATGAAAACCCAAGGCGCCAAAAAGAGAGTTTAAGCACCATAAGAAAAGTGGAGAACTTGTTTTCGCGGATCAACTCTTTAGCTTGGAATCTGACGAGCAGATCATGCCTTCGCAGCAATCTCAAGCTCCCTCGAGGTCATCCCCACCACTCACTCGGAATGGCGCGTCGATGAAGCTGCACTCCCGCCTCGTAGCATAGCACTCGCTTCCAAGTGTGCCCGGAGGAAAGGTCCATTGATTATCGGCCCAAAAGTACCGACCTCTAGAGATAGACTGGTCGCCAAGGTATAATCATTTAGAATGTCGAGAAACAATATTCGGATACAGACATCATAATACAAGTGAAGTTGTCAAGCGGCCATCCCCCAAAAAAGACCCTTGTGTTTGACTCCACCGCAACATGTAAATCTTCTACAATCTCCTCGAGAATAGAAAGACTTACCCAGCTTTTGCTTTGATACAACCAAATTCCTGCCAAAAACGTGCTTGCAGAGAACCAGCCCATTTTCTTCTCGGGGCTACCCGAATATTCCACCAAGCTCTCACGATAAGCTGCATCATTCATAGTAGACATACGAGATAAAGCCAGGCCCCCCTCCTCAAAAGGACAACGAGACTTTGTCATAGTACCTACCACCACAGCCATCGACTAACATTAGAAACGCCTCGATCCAGAATAATTCTGATCGCTTACTTTCCATATCGCAAGATAAATTTGCGCAGCCATACAGTAAATAGCCATGTTGCTGAATAGGAATAACTTGCAAATGACACTGAGTTGCAGCTAAACTTCCAACACGATCATAGAATAGAGGAAAACCCTCCAACCCAGCAAGTTGAATTTTAACCTTTTCAAATCCACATTAGAAATATCGGCGATAACGGATCGCATTCCGCATGGTTTTGAACCCCCAAATATACACACGGGAAAGTGGCGGTCGGATCAGTCCCCCAGTCATCGGGGATAGCGTAAGTACTCTAACTCAAGAACCACCACCATAATCAAATCTTGCTCTTTCTGCCTGACAACCGCTTGGCCGAACGGCTTGATACTTTGACAAATCCAACAAGGTTAATGAAGACTTTTTAAAGTTGCCTTTACAAAATCATCATAATCTCAGCATAGTGACAAGGAACAGACGAGCAGGAGAGATACCACTTCTTATAAACCATGCGAGTATCATCTTCTTATCATTAAAAAGCTTGGCAATATTTCTCGCTAAGCTATCATCTTCAATCACGACAAAAATCAAGGGAGAAAGGGGATCTCCTTGACGCAAATCCTACTAGCCAATTTTTGCCAATAACCCTCAGGACTTCCGCCATTCAAAATAATAGAGATTCCTAGACGAGTCAAGATGCCAAGAACTCAAAGAGCACCACTTCTCGGAGAAACCATACCTCGAAAAACTTCCAACCACAAAAGCCAAACTCAAGTATCAGACAGCTTGGAGAAATATCAGGTCCAGGGGCCCTACAGCACACATCTCAGCGCTTAAGGTGAAGTTCAAGCTAACCACCTTGAGCAACGAAGCTGGTGTTTTCATGAATACTACGCTCATTACGCCCTTTCATAGCCTTTGCTCACTCAGCAAACAAGATTATCCAAAAAACTTCCACAGCCTTAGAAGCAAGAATCTCCAGTAAAAATTTTAAAGAAAATTACTTAAGACTACATGCAAAGTAAAATATACGAAGAGTAGCTTGTGCACCTCTCACTCTTGGGAAGCAAAATGATTAGGGCTTCGCAATTGATTCCCATCTTAGGATATGACAGGCCTCCCAACAAAGATAATAGCCTTAATCAAATCTTCTTGAATAATATCCCAAAGCAGCTGACGATGAAACAACCTAGGAAAAACCATGCAGGCCGAGACGATTGTCGGCCCTAAATCAAACAACGTGCCGAGTCTGATTTCCCTCGCGTGAGAAGGAATTATGTCCATGGCAGAGACTCTCCACTTCCGAGATACTGGGATGCTCATAATCAAATAAGCTCAAATCATGAGTCTAATTCTCGGCCATTGAACTTATCTTCACAAAAGTGTACAACATGATCACGAATTCTGGTCATAGTACGAAATAGTAGTATTCCAGCAGCATCTACCACCTCGCAGATAGTATTAGCACTCCTTCGAATGCCGAATGCTAGCCATGAAAAAGTCGGGTGCTTGAAACCCTCCACAAGCCATCGATTTCTAGCTTTTTGTTTGAGCGTCGTGTTATCGTCGAGGCGACGCTGCTTTCACTTAGCTTAGACATGGCATCTTTCATAAGGTTAAGATTAGTAATGTCATTAGGATCCTCATACGAACGAAGAGCAGCAGCTTCGAACCTCGGTTGATCTTGCTTCAGCCGGCATGAATGACTGCACAAAACTCGAAAGATTCCATTTTCCTTGATCACACTCCCCAAGTCTCTTTCAATTTATACGAAAAGATAAAATCCAGGAGACTCCATGAGCGAGCACATACTCCAACCTCTCATTAACCATGCGAAGGAAATCCACGCGCAAAAAAACCATACATTTTCAATGAATACGAAAGGAGCTCTCATAGAGCCTTGGAACAACAAAAGGATAACCCAAGAGAGTCGAATGGTCGGAAATCTCAATTCTCAAATTTTGCAAGCCAAGCGCATTCACAACAGCATCGATCAAGCTCTACTCACAATTCTATCGATGCACGTGACGATTATTTGTCCAAGTGAATTTTGCACCCAAAGAATCCGCCTCAAACAGATTATTATCATCTAACCAATCGGAAAATTCATTAATAGCTGATGTTCTAGGTTCAAGACCTCCCTTCCTCATCAAGACGAAGAATACAATTGAAATCACTCCATAACAGGCCATGGAATATTCTCATCTTGGAGATTAAGTTGCTGCCAAAGTCTTCTTCTAGTAACTTGAACATAACTAGCATGAACAAAGAGATCATGCACTCCGTCAACCTCGATAGTAATGGCTTGCTTTACTCCTATCGATTATGGTAGGACTTATAGAATTCAAATAACAAACCCAAATATTAGCAATGCTATTAGCCGGTAGGCATTATGAATAACATGGGAAGAAAAATCCTTCAAGCTGAAGTCCACTACAGCAAACCGAACGGTGCACCTTTGGCTCGCCTTAGAGACTAAAAAACATCAGGTAAGCAAGTCTCCTTATTAATGCTCCCTAAGTTTACTGATGAGTGCGCCTCACGAGCAACTCCATTAACGCTCCAATAGAGAATCCGCATATTAAACCCTGGGATTTTGAGGTTTTAGATAGCTATTTCTGACTAGAAGTATTTGAGGAGGATTTAAGTCTTGGCGAAGAGACACATTGCCAGAGCCAGGCTAGGCTCAGATTCATCATCCAAATCAGACATAACATCGGCATCTTTCAAAGCATTAATTCTGAGCTTCAAGAGGCTAACAACTGATGACTGTTTGCACGTTGTAACTCCGTCCACCTTACCAAAACATGTAGTCGATTTATTTGATGCTTCACTCCACATAGTTTGCACCCAGGATGTTAAACTTACATGAGAAACATATTCGTAACTTGTTTCAAGGCGTCACACTGCAGGCGTTTGGCAAAGATGATAAAGATATCCTGCCGGGATTAGGAAGCCTCGCTCGCCAGCTCAACATTCAGCATTGGCTTAGTATCACAAACGGTAGCACCTACTGGCAACTAAAGCGAATGCTTGAGTTTAGCTTGTTGGCCCTTTCAAACTCAACCTAAAGCACTGTACCAAGCACGACTTCGGATAGCACTAAATCATCTTAGTAAGCGTTGTTCCCATCTGTCATGCTGCCTTCGACGCTCACAACAGTCGGGGCACATTGCGTCAAGTTTTGTGGTGCACCTTCCGATTCTATCTTGCCATTCTTTCTTTATGAGTTGCAACTTAGCCATGCCTTGGATTCTCATTCCACGCGATGAATGGGTAAGAGAGGAAGAATGTTGCTTTCACACATTCCGATAGTTAAGCGCCGACTTACTTGAGTGTCTTACACATTTTGCAGCACTCATCTTGTTGTAATCGCCGTAGAATGCGTCTTCACACATTCGAGTGCGCCCAGTATGACCTACAATTCCAGCACTTGGAACAAATTTAGGGTCTCTTCAAATTTCAAAGCGGCTGCCAAATGTGCCACGACCACCCATCTGCAACATGAACGTAATCGAAACTCGACTTTAGAAAATCTATGTCGATTTGAAGCAGCATGCATAATGTCCATATTCATGATTTAGTGGTTACTCTTATCAACCACAATAAGGAGTCTCAGAGATTTACCCAACGATAAAAGAGTCTTCTCAACCCACACATTCAGCCGGAGGCCTGGAAATCCCGACCCACACGGAAGCATTGGGACGTGCATTGCTTGTCCCGCCATAAAAACCGGGATAGCCATTACTATCAAACGTAAAGGTCAAGTTGATTTGACAATCCATGGTTCTTTGTCTCCATCCCTAGTAAACCTTGTCTTTATCTTCACGAGCTGGGATAACTTAATAATGAAACAACACGGGCTCATGGGGACGAGGCGAGCCTTAGTTTCTCAAGAGGTCTATCATTGTTGTCTCAGGTCGCTGTAACATCAACCAGTGTTTCAATACCTTTGAGATCCAATCTACCACACGAGGCTGAGCATCACGATATTTAATGTCAGCTCTCTCTTCATAATAATCATGGGGATTACTCTTCGCTGGTTTTCCATCCTTGGTAGTAGGGTTTGGTAAAGAGCCGATATCAATAGGGGTATGAGACATGCAGATCGTTTGCTCTTTTCCCATAACAAGTTTAGCAAAGGTTAACTTCACGATGAGTCGGACGATCACCCAAGCCAGTTGTTTCACTCCACGTCTTTGATCACTCAAAAGATGATCCAAGTGTAAAAGCTGCGCTAAATTCTTTGAAAAAGCAAAAACCTCTGAAATGCTGGCAGAGCAAAAATTAGGAGAGAGAGAAAAAGTCCCGGGCTTGTGCTTTCATACCCATGCCCAAAGATTCACCCTGACATGCCCAAGTTTAAATTTAACATATCTAGGACTCCTAAGATGCCCAAGACCGCAGTCTGGTGATTCTCATGCCCACATGCCCAAGATTCAATTGACATTCCCCTTAAATTTGACATGTCCAGATCAATTTGAGATGCTCAAGACCGTAGGTCCTGTGCTTTCACGTGCCATGCCCATGATTCAATTTGAGATGCCTGTAATCAACTTTTAGATTCCCAAGATCGCAGGCTGACTTTCAGCAGGCCTGAGACCAATCGACATGACCTGAGTTTGCAATTGACATGTCTAGGATCCGTCTGAGATGTCCAAGACCGTTGGCTGTGTGCTTTAATGCTACTTGTCAAGACAAATTCTGACATGTCTAGATCAATTTGAGATGCCCAGACCGTGAGCTTGTGCTTTCATGCATGCCCAAGATTCGTTTGATGCCAAAGTTTGTACCTGACATGTCTAGATCAACTTTGAGATGCCCAGGCAGCCGAGACTTGTAGCTTCATGCCTATGCCCAAGATTCAATTTGAGATTCCTAGATCAATTTGTAGATCCCGTCTAATGCCATGCATCATGCCCATGACCCGAGATTCACTCTGACATGTCTAGATCACTTTGAGATTCCCAAGACCCGTAGGCTTGTTCTTGCTACCAACATGTCACCTGACATGCCTAAGTCTAGACTCTACATGTCTAGGACAATTTGAGATGCCCAAGACCGTAGGCCTGTGCTTTCATGCCATGCTCCATGATTCACTTGAGATGCCTAGGATCATTCTTTAGATTCCCAAGACCTACGTCCCATGATGCCCAAACTTAATCTTGATTCATGCCCAAGTTTAAATTCTGATATGTCTAGACAATTTTGCAGATGCCCAAGACCGTAGAGTGCTTAAGCCCATGCCAAGATTCGCTTGACATGCCCAAGCTCTAAATTTGACATGTCTAGATCAACTTGAGATGCCCAAGGCGCGTAGGCCTGTGCTTCATGCCCATGCCCAAGCATTCCAATCTGAGATTCCTATGATCAATTTTTAGGATTCGCAGAGACCTGTGTTTTCATGCCCATGCCAAAGTCAATTTGACATATCTAGGATCACCTTTAGATTCCCAAGACCGTAGGCTTGTGCTTTCATTGTCCATGCTCACTTGATTCAATTTGATCGATGCTCAACTTTGAGGGGAACTGACATGCTCTGGGATCAATTTGAGATGCCTACACCGTGGCCTGAGCATGCCCATGCATCGATTTGACATGCCCGAGTCTAGCTTTACATGTCTAGGATCACTTTGAGATGCCCAAGACCGCATGAGCCTGTGCTCTGCACCATGCCCATGATTCAATTTGACATGCTCCAAGCTTAAATTCTGACATGCCCAGGATCACCTGGAGATACCCAGAGCCAGCTAGGCCTGTACTTTCATGCCCATTCACCGAGATTAAATTTGACATGTCTAGGATCACCTTGAGATGACCCGGAGCCTGAGCTTCATTTCCATGATCTGACCTTGGCATGCCCAAGTTTAAATTTGACATATCTAGGATCAATTCTTGAGATGCCCAAGACCGTAGGCCTGTGCTTTCATGCCCTTGCCCAAGATTCACTTCTGAGATTCCTCGTGATCAATTTTTAGATTCTCCAAGACCGTAGGACTGTGCTTTCGTGCTCATGCTGCATCCAATCTGACATATCCAGGATCACCTTTAGATTCCAAAGCATCGTAGATTCTTGCTTCTCACGCCTGACATTCACTGTTATGCCTACAGATCACTTTGAGATCCTTCAAGACGGACAGTCGTAGGCTTGTGCTCATGCCCATGCCCAAGATTCAATTTGACATGCCTAGCTTAAATTCTACATGCTCCAGATCAACTTTGAGATGCCCAAGACCGTCAGGCTTCTGTGCTTTCATGCCCATGCCTATGATTCAATCTTGAGATGCCCAGCATCAATTTAGATTCCCAAGATCGCAGGCTCAGTTTGATCATGCCCATGCCCAAGATCTGATTCGACATGCCCAAGTCTAAATCTGACATGTGCCTAGGATCACTTTGAGATGCCTCAAGACCGGCAGGCTTGTGCTTTAATGCCCATGCCCAAGACTCTGACATGCCCAAGCTAAATTCTGACATGTCTAGATCAATCGCATTCTGCCCAGACGGCAGGCTTCGTGCTTTCATGCCCATGCCCAAGATTCACTCCTGAGATTCCCATGATCAACCTTAGATTCCCAGACCGTAGGCTTGTGCCATGTCCATGCCTGAGATTCAGCCTGACATGTCTAGGATCACTTTAGATTCCCAAGACCGTAGCTTGTGCTTTCATGTCCATGCTCACGATTCAATTTGACATGCCTAACTTTAAATTTGACATGTCGCATCAATTTGAGATCAGCCTAGGCTACATGTGTTCACATGCCCAAGATTCAATTTGACATGCCTAAGCTCACACTTTACATGCCTAGATCACTTTGAGATGCCTGCACCGTAGGCCTGCGTCTTCATGCCCATGCCCATGATTCAATTTGACATGCCCAAGCTTTCCAAATTCTGACATGCCTAGGATCAATTTTGAGATGCTCCAAGGCTAGCGAGCTTGTACTTTCATGCCCATCTCCCAAGAGCCAAATTTGATTACATGCCTAGGATCAATTTTGAGATGCCTTGCCCAAGACCGTAGGCTTGTTCGCTTTCATGCCCATGCCCAAGACTCAATTTGACATGCCCAAGCCTACACTGGACATGCCTGAGATCAATTTTGAGACGCCCCGAGGCACGTGAGGCCTGTGCTTTTATGCCCATGCCCAAGAGCTTCACCCTGAGATTCCTAGGATCAACTCTTAGATTCCCAGGCCCAGCGGGACTTGAGCTTTCATGCCCATGCCCGAGATTCCAATTTGACATGTCCAGAGTCAATTTTGAGATTCCCAAGACTGCAGGCTTGCGGCTGTCTCATGCCAATGCCCAAGATTCAATTTGACATGCCCAAGTTTAAATTTGACATGTCTAGGATCAATTTTGAGATGCCCAGGCCGTAGGCTTGCCATGATTTCATGCCCATGCCCAAGATTCAATTTGACATGCCCAAGTTTAAACTTGACATGTCTAGGACCAACTTTGAGAATCCCTAGACCGTAGGATTATGCTTTCATGCCCATGCCCAAAGACTCAACTTGACATGCCCAAGTTTAAACCTGACATGCTCTAGCATCAACTTTGAGATGCCCAAGCACCGTAGGCTTGCGTGCTTTCATGCCCATGTACCCATGATTCAATTTGAGATGCCTAGGATCAACTTTTAGATTCCCAGGGGCCCTTTTTTTTGGCAAACCCAAATCGTATAAATGAATAACTAGAATACAAAACAAAAATGAAGAGCAAGAAAGAGTGTCAGGGAAAACCCCAAAAACTCTGCCAATCATTCTGAAGCTGAAAATAAGATACATTTTGTAATTCAATAGAGATACAAAAATCAGGTCTTCCAAGGTAATGCCTTCCCTCATTGAGAAAGAATGCACCCTCTTCTTTGCCATCTTACCCGCAGCGTAAATTCAGCCTCCTCTATAAGTGCGGATCAAAACGAATAGCTTCATAATGAGAAGAGACTTCCCTCCAGGCAGCTGTAAAACAAACCAAGGAAGCTTAGTAACCAGAAAGACGCGGATAAAGACGCCCAGAAGAATCCGAGCGGATACAGGACTTTTGTGTGGCCCCGTTGAGTTTAGCGCCCATCTCCAACCAATTGGGACAAAATCCCGTAAACTCTAGCAAATATAGTTTGTCTTCGTGCCCAGACCACATGCTCATAGCCCCGATCACATTAGCATCATGGTGTCACGACGCTTAGCAGCATGATCACCAAACCTCGGATTACCTCGGTCGCTATCCATCACAACGCAACAAAAAGCTCATTCACTCGGAGGATATTAGCACATTAACAAAGTTTTCCGAGAAGCATATTCGCCTTCCCATGCTTCGCCTCGAAAAACTCGCGACTCTTCAAATCTTCAATCGGAATTGAACATTGTAGCCTTTTAGTATTCAAGCTCAATACTGCAAAGTGAATTTGATTGAACACGATAGTTTTTAAAGAAGCCCAAGCTGGCCTTTTTGTTATCATAAACAAAACGACGCGAGTCTTAGCCACGACTCAGTCGCACCGACCCACGCACACGACAAGGAGCCGCAGCTCTTCAATCATGCGACTTCTTCATTTCACGACCGCTTTATAGGATCTGTGAGACAGAAGTTCGGTGAGATCGGCACCCAAAAATGCTTGTCAGAAATCCAGCTCCAAGCCATCTCAGCAGACCCAGCAATGCCGTTAGCAAACGGTCCAACGATTCCTCCAGTATTACACAAGCAACACTTCTGTTATCACCTGAATTTTGAACTCAGTCTCTGACTTGATCAAGAGGTAGCACAAGCTCTTCTTGAAATCATCCCAATTTCTAGCTGCCAAAGCCGGGATAGCACAGATTGCCTCCACAACAAATTCGGCTCCCTCTAGCTTGGCATATCTCTTACGCATACGAGACCTAGCAGCCTCACCGTGAACTGACCTGATGCACTAGGTCTCCCAAACTTGCCGGATCTCTCCCCTATTCAAAATGAAAGGTGAATCTGTCTCTTGACACGCCGGCTGGCCACCAAAGTGTCACGGTGCTCTTCACTTGAATCCAAGCACCAGCTACTCTATTCATAACATGGCTGTCTACAAGTGGCCACGAAAGTTTGTCCATGAATGTGAAGTTGCTATTCGGAATTTTCTTTGGTCCTATGATTCTAAGGTGAGTAGATCCTTTGTTGTAGCTTTTGACAAAGTTTGTGCTCCTCATGATGAAGGCGGTTTGGGTTTAACTCAAATGGGAGTTATGAATAAGGCTCTTCTTATGAGTCTGTGGTGGAAAATTCGAACTCTAAAAAGGTTTGGGCTCGCTTCTTGCGTGCTAGATTTTTTAAGAGAAATGGTCAGTTGGTGCATTCTATCAAATCCTCCATCCTCCCTGGTATCAAATGGGTGTACTCTCTGGTTGAAGATAACACTAAAATCTTAATTGGTGATGGAAGGGATACTTCTCTTTATTATGATGTTTGGGTTGGTGATATGGCTATTGCTGATATTCTT
This sequence comes from Papaver armeniacum, assembly GCA_023531295.1. Lineage (NCBI taxonomy): Eukaryota > Viridiplantae > Streptophyta > Magnoliopsida > Ranunculales > Papaveraceae > Papaver > Papaver armeniacum. Next base: position 309,637 of record JAJJWW010008987.1, on the reverse strand, counting down.
GAAGATTATTCTCTTAATCGTGCTGTTTTGGTGAGTGATATAATAGTCAATGGTGCTTGGAATTTAAATGAAGAGTACCGTGACACTTTGATGGCTGTTGGCATTGAAGAGACAAATTTACCTTTCATTTTGAATGGGGAGGATCGGCAAGTTTGGAGACCTAGTGCATCAGGTCAATTCACGGTGAAAGCTGCTAAATCTCTTATACGTAAGAGATATGCAAAGCTAGAGGGAGCGAATTTGTTGTGGAGGCAATCTGTGCATCCGGCTTTGGCAGCTAGAAATTGGAATATTTTAAGAAGAGCTTGTGCTACTCTTGATCAAGTCAGAGACAGGTTCAAAATTCAGGTGATAAATAAGTGTTGCTTGTGTAATAATGCGGAGGAATCGTTGGACCATTTGCTTTGGCATTGCAGGTTTGCTGAGATGGCTTGGAGCTGGATTTCGGATATTTTTGGAGTGCAATCTCACCTGAACTTGTCTACAGCCTATAAAGCGGTTCGTGAAAGAAGTTGCATGATTAAAGAGCTTTGGCTCCTTGCTGTGTTGGTGGTGCGATCGGAGTTGTGGCAAACTCGTTGCCGTTTTGTTTATGATAACAAAAAGGTTAGCTTGGGCTTCTTTAAAACTATCGTGTTCAATCAAATTCACGAGTATTCAGTTTGTCTAAAAGGCTACATGTTCAATTCGGTTGAAGATTTGAAGATTCTGGATTTTTTCAAGGTGAAGCATAGGAAGGTGAAGCTTCTTGAGCCTGTTGAGTGCAGTTGGGTTCCTCCGGAAGTGAATGAGCTTTTGTTGTGTTGTGATGGTGCGGCTCGAGGTAATCCGGGTTTGGCTGGGGCTGGTGTTGTAGCGCGTGACCATGATGCTAATGTGATTGGGGCTATGAGTATTGGTTTGGGCACAAAGACAAACTATATTGCGGAAATTTCTGGAATTTTAATTGGTTTGGAATGGGCGCTTCAATGGGGTTACACAAAAGTCTGTATTCGCTCAGATTCTTTGGGTGCTGTCACGGCCTTTTCTAGTTCTAAGCTTCCTTGGTTTGTTTTACAACGCCGGAGGGAAGTCTCTTCTCATTATGAAGCTATTCGTTTTGATCACACTTATATGGGAATCTAAAAATTGATCCTAGGCATCTCAAATTGAATCTTGGGCATGGGCATGAAAGCACAAGCCTACGGTCTTGGGCATCTCAAAATTGATCCTAGACATGTCAAATTTAAACTTGGGCATGTCAAATTGAATCTTGGGCATGGGCATGAAAGCACAATCCTACGGTCTTGGGCATCTCAAAATTGATCCTAGACATGTCAAATTTAAACTTGGGCATGTCAAATTGAATCTTGGGCATGGGCATGAAAGCACAAGCCTACGGTCTTGGGCATCTCAAAATTGATCCTAGACATGTCAAATTTAAACTTGGGCATGTCAAATTGAATCTTGGGCATGGGCATGAAAGCACAAGCCTACGGTCTTGGGAATCTCAAAATTGATCCTAGACATGTCAAATTGAATCTCGGGCATGGGCATGAAAGCAAAAGCCTACGGTCTTGGGAATCTAAAAATTGATCCTAGGCATCTCAAATTGAATCTTGGGCATGGGCATGAAAGCACAAGCCTACGGTCTTGGGCATCTCAAAATTGATCCTAGACATGTCAAATTTAAACTTGGGCATGTCAAATTGAATCTTGGGCATGGGCATGAAAGCACAAGCCTACGGTCTTGGGCATCTCAAAATTGATCCTAGACATGTCAAATTTAATCTTGGGCATGGGCATGAAAGCAAAAGCCTACGGTCTTGGGCATCTCAAAATTGATCCTAGACATGTCAAATTTAAACTTGGGCATGTCAAATTGAATCTTGGGCATGGGCATGAAAGCACAAGCCTACGGTCTTGGGCATCTCAAAATTGATCCTAGACATGTCAAATTTAAACTTGGGCATGTCAAATTGAATCTTGGGCATGGGCATGAAATCACAAGCCTACGGTCTTGGGCATCTCAAAATTGATCCTAGACATGTCAAATTTAAACTTGGGCATGTCAAATTGAATCTTGGGCATGGGCATGAAAGCACAAGCCTACGGTCTTGGGCATCTCAAAATTGATCCTAGACATGTCAAATTGAATCTTGGGCATGGGCATGAAAGCAAAAGCCTACGGTCTTGGGAATCTAAAAATTGATCATTGGAATGTCAAATTGAATCTTGGGCATGGGCATGAAAGCACAAACCTACGGTCTTGGGCATCTCAAAATTGATCCTAGACATGTCAAATTTAAACTTGGGCATGTCAAATTCAATCTTGGGCATGGGCATGGGCATGAAAGCACAAGCCTACGGTCTTGGGCATCTCAAAATTGATCCTAGACATGTCAAATTTAAACTTGGGCATGTCAAATTGAATCTTGGGCATGGGCATGAAAGCACAAGCCTACGGTCTTGGGCATCTAAAAATTGATCCTAGGCATCTCAAATTGAATCTTGGGCATGGGCATGAAAGCACAAAGCCTACGGTCTTGGGCATCTCAAAATTGATCCTAGACATGTCAAATTTAAACTTGGGCATGTCAAATTGAATCTTGGGCATGGGCATGAAAGCACTTGGCCTACGGTCTTGGGACATCTCAAAATTGATCCTAGGCATGTCAAATTGAATCTTGGGCATGGGCATGAAAGCAAAAGCCCTACGGTCTTGGGCATCTAAAAATTGATCCTAGACATGTCAAATTTAATCTTGGGCATGGGCAAAAGCAAAAGGGCATGAAAGTCTTCTTGAATCTAAAAATTGATCCTAGGACATGTCAAATTGAATCTTGGGCATGGGCATGAAATTGAATCTTGGGCATGGGCATCAAAGCCTAGCCGGTCTTGGGCATCTCAAAATTGATCTTAGACATGTCAAATTTAAACTTGGGCAAGTCAAATTGAATCTTGGGCATGGGCATGAAAGCACAAGCCTACGGTCTTGGGCATCTCAAAATTGATCCTAGACATGTCAAATTTAATCTTGGGCATGGAAATTTGTGGGCATGAAAGCAAAAGCCTACGGTCTTGGGCTTGGGCAATCTCAAAATTGATCCTAGACATGTCAAATTTAAACTTGGGCATGTCAAATTGAATCTTGGGCATGGGCATGAAAGCACAAGCCTACGGTCTTGGGCATCTCAAAATTGATCCTAGACATGTCAAATTTAAACTTGGGCATGTCAAATTGAATCTTGGGCAAGGGCATGAAAGCACAAGCCTACGGTCTTGGGCATCTCAAAATTGATCCTAGACATGTCAAATTTAAACTTGGGCATGTCAAATTGAATCTTGGGCATGGGCATGAAAGCACAAGCCTACGGTCTTGGGCATCTCAAAATTGATCCTAGACATGTCAAATTGAATCTCGGGCATGGGCATGAAAGCAAGAGCCTACGGTCTTGGGAATCTAAAAATTGATCCTAGGCATCTCAAATTGAATCTTGGGCATGGGCATGAAAGCACAAGCCTACGGTCTTGGGCATCTCAAAATTGATCCTAGACATGTCAAATTTAAACTTGGGCATGTCAAATTGAATCTTGGGCATGGGCATGGGCATGAAAGCACAAGCCTACGGTCTTGGGCATCTCAAAATTGATCCTAGACATGTCAAATTTAAACTTGGGCATGTCAAATTGAATCTTGGGCATGGGCATGAAAGCACAAGCCTACGGTCTTGGGCATCTCAAAATTGATCCTAGAATGTCAAATTTAAACTTGGGCATGTCAAATTGAATCTTGGGCATGGGCATGAAAGCACAAGCCTACGGTCTTGGGCATCTCAAAATTGATCCTAGACATGTCAAATTTAAACTTGGGCATGTCAAATTGAATCTTGGGCATGGGCATGAAAGCACAAGCCTACGGTCTTGGGCATCTCAAAATTGATCCTAGACATGTCAAATTGAATCTCGGGCATGGGCATGAAAGCAAAAGCCTACGGTCTTGGGAATCTAAAAATTGATCCTAGGCATCTCAAATTGAATCTTGGGCATGGGCATGAAAGCACAAGCCTACGGTCTTGGGCATCTCAAAATTGATCCTAGACATGTCAAATTTAAACTTGGGCATGTCAAATTGAATCTTGGGCATGGGCATGAAAGCACAAGCCTACGGTCTTGGGCATCTCAAAATTGATCCTAGACATGTCAAATTTAATCTTGGGCATGGGCATGAAAGCAAAAGCCTACGGTCTTGGGCATCTCAAAATTGATCCTAGACATGTCAAATTTAAACTTGGGCATGTCAAATTGAATCTTGGGCATGGGCATGAAAGCACAAGCCTACGGTCTTGGGCATCTCAAAATTGATCCTAGGCATCTCAAATTGAATCATGGGAATCTTGGGCATGGGCATGAAAGCACAAGCCTACGGTCTTGGGCATCTCAAAATTGATCCTAGACATGTCAAATTTAAACTTGGGCATCTCAAATTGAATCTTGGGCATGGGCATGAAATCACAAGCCTACGGTCTTGGGCATCTCAAAATTGATCCTAGACATGTCAAATTTAAACTTGGGCATGTCAAATTGAATCTTGGGCATGGGCATGAAAGCCTACAAGCCTCTTGGGAAAAAACTTTTGGAAGACAAACTTTTTTCTCTCTCCTAATTTTTGCTCTGGCGATTTTAGGGTTTTTGCTTTTTTCAAAAAAAATTTTAGCCTCGCTTCACCTTGGATCATCTTTTGGTGATCAAAGATGGGTGAACAATCTGTTGGTGATCTCGGTCATCAGAAGTTAACCTTTGCTGAACTTGTTATGGGAAAAAACAAACAATCTCATGTCTCTACCTCTATTGATATCAACTCTTTACCAAACCCTACTACCAAGGATGGAAAACCAGCAGTAGTAATCCCCCATGATTATTATGAAGAAGGCTGTCAAATATGGCGATTCAGTCTCATTGGTAGATTGGATCTCAAAGGTATTAAACTCAGTGATATTACAACCAACTTGGAACAACAATGGAACCTTGGAGAAACTAAGGCTCAGTTCATCCCCATGAACCGTGGTTTTTTCATTATTAAGTTATCAACTCAGGAAGACAAAGACAAGGTTTATAGAGATGGAAACAAAGAACCATGGATTGTAAATCAACAACCTTTACGTTTGATAGAATGGTACCCAGGTTTTGATGCTGACAAGCAATGCACGTCCCATGCTTCCGTGTGGGTCAAGTTTCCAGGCCTCCCAGTTGAGATGTGGGTTGAGAAGACTCTTTTATCGTTGGGTAAATCTCTTGGAACCCCTATTGTGGTTGATAAGAGAACCCTAAATCATGAATATGGACATTATGCATCTGTTTTGATTGACATAGATTTTTCAAAACTGAATTCTGATTCTGTTCATGTTGAGATGGGTGGTCGTAACTTTTGGCAGCCGTTTGAAATTTTGAAGAGACCTAAATTTTGTTCCAAGTGCAAGATTGTAGGTCATACGGACGCTGAATGTAGAAAGAAGCATTCTACGACGTTACAACATGATGGTGTTGCAGCTGGTAAGACTCAGCAAGCTGGCGCAACTAAGGGTGTGAAGCAGCATTCTTCCTCTCTTATCATTCATCAGGGAGAGAATTCAGCATGGCAAGTTGCAACTCATAAGAAGAATGGCAAGAAGAATCGAAAAGGTGCACCACAGCCTAATGAACAGCATGTTGTTGTGAGCGTTGAAGGCACTGTTGAGATGGAACAACAGTTACAAGATGATTTAGCTATATCCGAAGCTGTCTTGCATAGTGCTTTAGCTGAGTTTGAAAGGGCCAAACAAGCTAAACTCAAGCATTCAGTTTTAGTTACCAAGGCAAAGTCGGTGAGTACTTCTGCTTTGAATACTAAGCCAGTCGGGAATGTTGAATTGGCTAGAACTAAACTTCCTAATCCTGGTAGGATATCTTTATCATCTTTGCCAACACCGGAGTGTGACGCTCTTGAAACAAGTTCTGAATATGTTTCTCATAATAAGTTTAACATCTTGGGTGCAAACTATGTGGGTGAAACATCAAATAATCAGTTACATGATTTTGGTAAGGTGGACGAAATTGCTAAACGTGCAAAACAGCAATTGTTAGCTCTTGAAGCCAGAATTAATGCTTTGAAAGATACTGATGTTATGTCTGATTTGGATGATGAATCTGAACTGGGTATCCGTGCTAGGAATGGTTCTTCACCAAGACTTAAATCCTCCTCAAATACTTCTAGTCAAGTAAAGCTATCTAAACCTCAAAATCCCAGGGTTTAATATGCGGGTTCTCTATTGGAACATTAATGGAGTTGCTCGTGAGGCAGCTCATTGTAAACTTAGGGAGTTAATAAGGGACTTCAAACCTGATGTTTTTTGTCTTGCAGAGCCAAAGGTGCACTGTTCGGTTGCTTTTGGTAATAGACTTCAGCTTGAAGGTTTTTCTTCCCATGTTATTCATAATGCTACTGCTAATAGCATTGCTAATATTTGGGTTTGTTATTTGAATTCTATAAGTCCTACCATAATCAATAGGAGTAAGCAAGCTATTACTATTGAGGTTGATGGAGTGCATATTTCTTTTGTTCATGCTAGTTATGTTCAAGTTACTAGAAGAAGACTTTGGCAGCAACTTAATCTCCAAGATGAGAATATTCCATGGCTTGTTATGGGTGATTTCAATTGTATTCTTCGTCTTGATGAGAAAAAGGGAGGTCTTGAACCTAGAACTTCAGCTATTAATGAATTTTCAGATTGGTTAGATGACAATAATTTGTTTGAGGCGGATTCTTTGGGTACAAAATTCACTTGGACAAATAGTCAGTCGGGTGCTGATAGAATTATTAGTAAACTTGATCGTGCTATTATTAATGCGGCTTGGCTTGCAAAATTTGAGAATTGGCGGTGTAAAGCTCTTCCTCGTGAAGTTTCCGACCATTCAACTCTCTTGGGTTATCCTTTTGTTGTTCCAAGGCCTAAGAGAGCTCCTTTTCGTATTCAGAAAATGTGGTTTTTGCACGCGGATTTCCTTCGCATGGTTAATGAAAGTTGGAGCATGCCTGCTCATGGGTCTCTGGATTTTATCTTTTCGTATAAATTGAAGAGACTTAAGGGTGTGATCAAGGAATGGAATCTTTCGGTTTTTGGTAATATTCATTCTCGGTTGAAGCAAGATCAATTGAGGTTCGAAGCTGCTGCTCTTCGTTCAGATGAGGATCCTAATGACATTACTAATCTTAACCTTATGAAAGATGCCATGTCTAAGCTAAGTGAAACGCGTCTTCAGCATAACACGATGCTCAAACAAAAAGCTAGAAATCAGTGGCTTGTGGAGGGTTCAAGCAATTCGACTTTCTTTCATAATAGCATTCGTATTCGAAGGAGTGCTAATACTATTTCTGAATTGGTAGATGCTGCTGGTACTACTATTTCAGACTATGACCAAATTCGTGATCATGTTGTACAATTTTATGAAGATAAGTTCAATGGCCAGGAGTTAGACTATGATTTGAGCTTATTTGATTATGAGCATCCTAGTATCTCGGAAGTGGAGAGTCTTGCCATGGACAAAATTCCTTCTCCAGAGGAAATCAAACAAGCTGTGTTTGATTTAGGGGCTGACAGTGCTCCTGGACCAGATGGTTTTTCCGGTTGTTTCTATCGTCACTGCTGGGATATTATTCAAGAAGATTTGATTAAGGCTATTACCTTTTGTTGGGAGACTGGTCATATCCCAAATGGAATCAATTCAAGCCTAATCATTTTGCTTCCAAAGGTGAGAGGTGCAAATACTCTTCGTAATTTTCGGCCTATTGGTCTTAGTAATTTTTCTTTAAAATTTTTACTAAGATTCTTGCTTCTAGGCTAGGAAGTGTTTTGGATAATCTTGTTTCTGAGGAACAGGTAGCGTTTATGAAAGGGCGTAATATTCATGAAAATATTAGCTTGGCTTCTGAAATGGTTAATGAACTTCACCTTAAGCGCAAAGATGGTAATGTAGGCCTTAAGCTTGATATTTCTCAAGCTTTTGATACGGTGAGTTGGGCTTTTGTGTTGGAAGTTTTTCGAAGATATGGTTTCTCTGAGAAGTGGTGCTCTTGGATTCTTAATATCTTGAATTCTGCTAGAATCTCTATTCTTTTGAATGGCAGTCCGGAGGGTTATTTCAAAATTAATAGAGGTTTGCGTCAAGGAGATCCCCTTTCTCCCTTGATTTTTGTCTTGATTGAAGATGTTCTTAGCAGAAATATTACCAAGCTTTTTAATGATAAGAAGATGTCTCACATGGTTTCAAGAGGTGGTATCTCTCCTACTCATCTCTTCTTTGCTGATGACATTATGATTTTTTGTAAAGGCAACTTAAAAAGTCTTCATAACCTTGTGGATTTGTTGGGGAAGTATCAAACAGCTTCTGGCCAAACGGTTTGTAGGCAAAAGAGCAAGATTTATTATGGTGGTGGTTCTTTGAGTAGAAGTACTTACCTTGCTGATTATTTGGGGATGTCTGTTGCCACTTTTCCAGAAAGATATTTGGGAGTTCAAATTATGCCAGGTACGATCCGTTATCGCCATATTTCTAATGTGGTTGAAAAGATTAAAACTCAACTTGCTGGTTGGAAGGGTTTTTCTTTATCTTTTCATGATCGTATTGTGCTTGTTAAATCTGTCATTGCAAGTTATTCTATTCACAACATGGCTATTTACAAATGGCCACGCAAATTTATCTTGCAATGTGAAAGGGCAATTAGGAATTTTATTTGGACGGGCGACTCTAATGTTAGTCGTGCTGTGGTGGTAGCTTATGACAAAGTCTGTTGTCCTTTTGAGGAGGGGGGCCTGGGCTTATCTCGTATGTCTACTATGAATGATGCGCTTATCATGAAACTTTGGTGGAATATTCGTACTTCGAAGAAGAAATGGGCTGGTTTTCTTCGTGCCAAGTTTTTTGGTAGGAATGGTTGTATCAAAGCTAAAGGGGTTAAGTCTTCTATTCTCCCGGGAATTAGAAAGATTTACAAGCTGGTGGAGTCAAATACAAGGGTCTTTTTGGGGGATGGCCGCACAACTTCCTTGTATTATGATGCCTGGTACTCTGAGCGTTGTTTTGCTGACATTCTAAATGATTATACCTTGGACAGATCTGTGCAGGTTGGTATTTTTTGGGCTGATAATCAATGGACCTTTCCTGAAGCACACTTGGAGCGAATGCTTGCAGCTGGAGTAGTTCTTACTGACCTGCCTATTCCGAGTGGTGGTGATGACCTCAGAATTTGGATGCCTGATTGCAAAGGCATATTTACTGTTAGTTCCGCTAAAGAGTTGATCCGCAACAAGTTCTCCACTTTTCTTGGTGCTTCTCTTCTTTGGCGCAAAGAAATTCATCCAAACCTAGCAGCTCAGAATTGGAAGTTTTTGAGAGGAGCGTGTGCTACTCTTGATGTCATTCAATCCAGATTCAAGATTCAACTTGCTAACAAGTGCAGTCTTTGTGGAATTGAAGAGGAATCGCTTAATCACATTCTTTTTCATTGCAGCTTTGCTGGCCGAGCATGGAATTGGATAAATGATATTTTTGGTTTGGTTGCTAACGAAAATCTTGTGGTTTCTGTCAAAGCAGCAAGGGGGAAGAGTGCTATGGTGCGAGACCTTTGGCTGTTAGCAAATCTCGTCATCAGGTCTGAGCTTTGGGCAGTTCGCAACAAGGCGGTTTTTGAGCATAAAAAGGCAAACTGGAACATGTTCTACAAGAGAGTGTTGAAGCTTATTCAAGAGTATGCTGTTAGATTAAAGGGCTATATGAAAAATAGTGCGGAAGATGTAATTTTACTTGATTTTTTCCGTGTGCAACATAGAAAAGTCAAGTTACTAGAGCCAATTGAATGCTTTTGGCAGCCTCCGGAGATGAATGAGATTCAACTTTGTTGTGATGGTGCTGCGCGTGGGAATCCAGGGGTGGCAGGTGCAGGAGTAATAGCTCGAGATGCAAGTTGTGCAGTCCTTGGAGCAATTTCTATTGGCCTTGGAGTGACAACTAACTACTTGGCTGAGCTATACGGCATTATTGTGGGTATGGAGTGGGCTGTAAGATGGGGTTTCAGGCGCATTTGCTTAAGGTCTGACTCTTCGAGTGTAGTTGAAGCTTTGAAGAATAACAATCTGCCTTGGTTTGCTTTACAAAGGTGGAGATCAGTTTGTAGTCATTATGATGCTATCAGATTTATGCATACTTATAGGGAGGTGAATTTCTCGGCTGATGCAATGGCTAAAAGAGGTTGTTCTCTTGATAATGAAGAGGGTATCCATTATGATGGAAAATCAAATTGTTTACTTTCAGTTGAAGATCCAAATGTTACTTATTTTCGTTTTAAGTAGTTTGCAAGTTTTTGGGGTTGCTGTGACCTCTTTTCTTGTAAACTACCTCTTGTAAATTTGTTATCTATTAATACAAATTTTGACTTATCAAAAAAAAGCATGAAAACACAAGCCTACGGTCTTGGGCATCTCAAAATTGATCCTAGACATGTCAAATCGAATCTTGGGCATGGGCATGAAAGCAAAAGCCTACGGTCTTGGGAATCTGAAAATTTGATCAAATTTAGGGCATCTCAAATTGAATCTTGGGCATGGGCATGAAAGCACAAGCCTACGGTCTTGGGCATCTCAAAATTGATCCTAGACATGTCAAATTTAAACTTGGGCATGTCAAATTGAATCTCTTGGGCATCTCAAAATTGGCAATGAAAGGGCATGTCAAATTGAATCTTGGGCATGGGCATCTCAAAATTGATCCTAGCATCTCAAAAAATTAAACTTGGGCATGTCAAATTGAATCTTGGGCATGTCAAATTTAAACTTGGGCATGTCAAATTGAATCTTGGGCATGGGCATGAAAGCACAAGCCTACGGTCTTGGGCATCTCAAAATTGATCCTAGACATGTCAAATTTAAACTTGGGCATGTCAAATTGAATCTTGGGCATGGGCATGAAAGCACAAGCCTACGGTCTTGGGCATCTCAAAATTGATCCTAGATGTCATCTCAAATTGAATCTTGGGCATGGGCATGAAAGCACAAATCCTACGGTCTTGGGCATCTCAAAATTGATCCTAGACATGTCAAATTTAAACTTGGGCATGTCAAATTGAATCTTGGGCATGGGCATGAAAGCACAATCCTACGGTCTTGGGCATCTCAAAATTGATCCTAGACATGTCAAATTTAAACTTGGGCATGTCAAAAATTGAATCTTGGGCAATGGGCATGAAAGCACAAGCCAAGCCTACGGTCTTGGGCATCTCAAAATTGATCCTAGACATGTCAAATTTAAACTTGGGCATGTCAAATTGAATCTTGGGCATGGGCATGAAAGCACAAGCCTACGGTCTTGGGCATCTCAAAATTGATCCTAGACATGTCAAATTGAATCTTGGGCATGGGCATGAAAGCAAAAGCCTACGGTCTTGGGAATCTAAAAATTGATCCTAGGCATCTCAAATTGAATCTTGGGCATGGGCATGAAAAAGCACAAGCCTACGGTCTTGGGCATCTCAAAATTGATCCTAGACATGTCAAATTGAATCTTGGGCATGGGCATGAAAGCACAAGCCTACGGTCTTGGGCATCTCAAAATTGATCCTAGACATGTCAAATTTAAACTTGGGCATGTCAAATTGAATCTTGGGCATGGGCATGAAAGCACAAGCCTACGGTCTTGGGCATCTCAAAATTGATCCTAGACATGTCAAATTTAATCTTGGGCATGGGCATGAAAGCATGGGCATGAAAGCCCTACGGTCTTGGGCATCTCAAAATTGATCCTAGACATGTCAAATTTAAACTTGGGCATGTCAAATTGAATCTTGGGCATGGGCATGAAAGCACAAGCCTACGGTCTTGGGCATCTCAAAATTGATCCTAGACATGTCAAATTTAAACTTGGGCATGTCAAATTGAATCTTGGGCATGGGCATGAAAGCACAAGCCTACGGTCTTGGGCATCTCAAAATTGATCCTAGACATGTCAAATTGAATCTCGGGCATGGGCATGAAAGCAAAAGCCTACGGTCTTGGGAATCTAAAAATTGATCCTAGGCATCTCAAATTGAATCTTGGGCATGGGCATGAAAGCACAAGCCTACGGTCTTGGGCATCTCAAAATTGATCCTAGACATGTCAAATTTAAACTTGGGCATGTCAAATTGAATCTTGGGCATGGGCATGAAAGCACAAGCCTACGGTCTTGGGCATCTCAAAATTGATCCTAGACATGTCAAATTTAAACTTGGGCTTGGGCATGTCAAATTGAATCTTGGGCATGGGCATGAAAGCACAAGCCTACGGTCTTGGGAATCTCAAAATTGATCCTAGACATGTCAAATTGAATCTCGGGCATGGGCATGAAAGCAAAAGCCTACGGTCTTGGGAATCTAAAAATTGATCCTAGGCATCTCAAATTGAATCTTGGGCATGGCATGGGCAAAAGCACAAGCCTACGGTCTTGGGCATCTCAAAATTGATCCTAGACATGTCAAATTTAAACTTGGGCATGTCAAATTGAATCTTGGGCATGGGCATGAAAGCACAAGCCTACGGTCTTGGGCATCTCAAAATTGATCCTAAATTTAAACATGTCAAATTGAATCTTGGGCATGGGCATGAAAGTACAAGCCTACGGTCTTGGGCATCTCAAAATTGATCCTAGACATGTCAAATTTAAACTTGGGCATTTCATGCCCATGCCCGAGATTTAATTTGAAATGCGGCATGAAAGCACAAGCCTACGGTCTTGGGCATCTCAAAATTGATCCTAGACATGTCAAATTTAAACATGGGCATCTCAAAATTGATCCTAGACATGTCAAATTTAAACTTGGGCATGTCAAATTGAATCTTGGGCATGGGCATGAAAGCACAAGCCTACGGTCTTGGGCATCTCAAAATTGATCCTAGACATGTCAAATTTAAACTTGGGCATGTCAAATTGAATCTTGGGCATGGGCATGAAAGCACAAGCCTACGGTCTTGGGCATCTCAAAATTGATCCTAGACATGTCAAATTGAATCTCGGGCATGGGCATGAAAGCAAAAGCCTACGGTCTTGGGAATCTAAAAATTGATCCTCTGGACATCTCAAATTGAATCTTGGGCATGGGCATGAAAGCACAAGCCTACGGTCTTGGGCATCTCAAAATTGATCCTAGACATGTCAAATTTAAACTTGGGCATGTCAAATTGAATCTTGGGCATGGGCATGAAAGCACAATCCTACGGTCTTGGGCATCTCAAAATTGATCCTAGACATGTCAAATTTAAACTTGGGAATGTCAAATTGAATCTTGGGCATGGGCATGAAAGCACAAGCCTACGGTCTTGGGCATCTCAAAATTGATCCTAGACATGTCAAATTTAAACTTGGGCATGTCAAATTGAATCTTGGGCATGGGCATGAAATGAAAGCAAAATTGATCCTAGACATGTCAAAAACTTGATCTTGGGCATCTCAAAATTGATCCTAGATATGTCAAATTGAATCTTGGGCATGGGCATGAAAGCACAAGCCTACGGTCTTGGGCATCTCAAAATTGATCCTAGACATGTCAAATTTAAACTTGGGCATGTCAAATTGAATCTTGGGCATGGGCATGAAAGCACAAGCCAACGGTCTTGGGCATCTCAAAATTGATCCTAGACATGTCAAATTTAAACTTGGGCATGTCAAATTGAATGGGCATGAAAGGCATGGGCATCTCAAAAGATCAATCCCAAATTGAATCTTGGGCATCTTGGGCATCTCTCAAAATTGATCTTAGACATGTCAAATTTAAACTTGGGCATGTCAAATTGAATCTTGGGCATGGGCATGAAAGCACAAGCCTACGGTCTTGGGCATCTCAAAATTGATCCTAGACATGTCAAATTGAATCTCGGGCATGGGCATGAAAGCAAAAGCCTACGGTCTTGGGAATCTAAAAAATTGATCCTTGGCATCTCAAATTGAATCTTGGGCATGGGCATGAAAGCACAAGCCTACGGTCTTGGGCATCTCAAAATTGATCCTAGACATGTCAAATTTAAACTTGGGCATGTCAAATTGAATCTTGGGCATGGGCATGAAAGCACAAGCCTACGGTCTTGGGCATCTCAAAATTGATCCTAGACATGTCAAATTTAAACTTGGGCATGTCAAATTGAATCTTGGGCATGGGCATGAAAGCACAAGCCTCTTGGGCATCTCAAAATCTTGGGCATCTCAAAAATTGATCCTAGACATGTCAAATTGAATCTTGGGCATGAAAGCACAAGCCTACGGTCTTGGGATCTCAAAATTGAAATAGACATGTCAAATTTTAATCTAAGGTCTCTTGGGCATGGGCATCTCAAAATTGATCTTGACATCTCAAAATTGAACTTAGGCATGTCAAATTGAATCTTGGGCATGGGCATGAAAAGCACAGCATACGGTCTTGGGCATCTCAAAATTGATCCTAGACATGTCAAATTTAAACTTGGGCATGTCAAATTGAATCTTGGGCATGGGCATGAAAGCACAAGCCTACAGTCTTGGGCATCTCAAAATTGATCCTAGACATGTCAAATTGAATCTCGGGCATGGGCATGAAAGCAAAAGCCTACGGTCTTGGGAATCTAAAAATTGATCAAATAGGCATCTCAAATTGAATCTTGGGCATGGGCATGAAAGCACAAGCCTACGGTCTTGGGCATCTCAAAATTGATCCTAGACATGTCAAATTTAAACTTGGGCATGTCAAATTGAATCTTGGGCATGGGCATGAAAGCACAAGCCTACGGTCTTGGGCATCTCAAAATTGATCCTAGACATGTCAAATTTAAACTTGGGCATGTCAAATTGAATCTTGGGCATGGGCATGAAAGCACAAGCCTACGGTCTTGGGCATCTCAAAATTGATCCTAGACATGTCAAATTTAAACTTGGGCATGTCAAATTGAATCTTGGGCATGGGCATGAAAGCACAAGCCTACGGTCTTGGGCATCTCAAAATTGATCCTAGACATGTGTCAAATTGAATCTTGGGCATGGGCATGAAAGCACAAGCCTACGGTCTTGGGCATCTCAAAATTGATCCTAGACATGTCAAATTTAAACTTGGGCATGTCAATTGAATCTTGGGCATGGGCATGAAAGTAAAGCAAAGCCTACGGTCTTGGGCATCTCAAAATTGATCCTAGACATGTCAAATTTAAACTTGGGCATGTCAAATTGAATCTTGGGCATGGGCATGAAATCACAAGCCTACGGTCTTGGGAATCTCAAAATTGATCCTAGACATGTCAAATTTAAACTTGGGCATGTCAAATTGAATCTTGGGCATGGGCATGAAAGCACAAGCCTACGGTCTTGGGCATCTCAAAATTGATCCTGACATGTCAACATTGTCAAATTGAATCTTGGGCATGGGCATGAAAGCAAAAGCCTACGGTCTTGGGAATCTCAAAATTGATCCTAGACAAAATTGAAACTTGGGCATGTCTAAAAATACGGTCTTGATCTCAAAATTGATCCTAGGCATCTCAAATTGAATCTTGGGCATGGGCATGAAAGCACAAGCCTACGGTCTTGGGCATCTCAAAATTGATCCTAGACATGTCATCCTGGGCATGTCAAATTGAATCTTGGGCATGGGCATGAAAGCAAATACCTACGGTCTTGGGCATCTCAAAATTGATCCTAGACATGTCAAATTTAAACTTGGGCATGTCAAATTGAATCTTGGGCATGGGCATGAAAGCACAAGCCTACGGTCTTGGGCATCTCAAAATTGATCACAGACATGTCAAATTTAAACTTGGGCATGTCACATTGGATCTTGGGCATGGGCATGAAAGCACAAGCCTACGGTCTTGGGCATCTCAAAATTGATCCTAGACATGTCAAATTTAAACTTGGGCATGTCAAATTGAATCTTGGGCATGGGCATGAAAGCACAAGCCTACGGTCTTGGGCATCTCAAAATTGATCCTAGACATGTCAAATTGAATCTCGGGCATGGGCATGAAAGCAAAAGCCTACGGTCTTGGGAATCTAAAAATTGATCCAAGGCATCTCAAATTGAATCTTGGGCATGAAATTGAATCTTGGGCATGGGCATGAAAGCACAAGCCTACGGTCTTGGGCATCTCAAAATTGATACTAGACATGTCAAATTTAAACTTGGGCATGTCAAATTGAATCTTGGGCATGGGCATGAAAGCACAAGCCTACGGTCTTGGTCATCTCAAAATTGATCCTAGACATGTCAAATTGAATCTTGGGCATGGGCATGAAAGCACAAGCCTACGGTCTTGGGCATCTCAAAATTGATCCTAGACATGTCAAATTTAAACTTGGGCATGTCAAATTGAATCTTGGGCATGGGCATGAAAGCACAAGCCTACGGTCTTGGGAATCTCAAAATTGATCCTAGGGCATGTCAAATTGAATCTTGGGCATGGGCATGAAAGCACAAGCCTACGGTCTTGGGCATCTCAAAATTGATCCTAGACATGTAAAATTTAAACTTGGGCATGTCAAATTGAATCTTGGGCATGGGCATGAAAGCACAAGCCTACGGTCTTGGGCATCTCAAAATTGATCCTAGACATGTCAAATTTAAACTTGGGCATGTCAAATTGAATCTTGGGCATGGGCATGAAAGCACAAGCCTACGGTCTTGGGCATCTCAAAATTGATCCTAGACATGTCAAATTTAAACTTGGGCATGTCAAATTGAATCTTGGGCATGGGCATGAAAGCACAAGCCTACGGTCTTGGGCATCTCAAAATTGATCCTAGACATGTCAATTTTAAACTTGGGCATGTCAAATTGAATCTTGGGCATGGGCATGAAAGCACAAGCCTACGGTCTTGGGCATCTCAAAATTGATCCTAGACATGTCAAATTTAAACTTGGGCATGTCAAATTGAATCTTGGGCATGGGCATGAAAGCAAAGCCTACGGTCTTGGGCATCTCAAAATTGATCCTAGATATGTCAAATTTAAACTTGGGCATGTCAAATTGAATCTTGGGCATGGGCATGAAAGCACAAGCCTACGGTCTTGGGCATCTCAAAATTGATCCTAGTCAAATGGGCATCAAATTGAATCTTGGGCATGGGCATGAAAGCACAAGCCTACGGTCTTGGGCATCTCAAAATTGATCCTAGACATGTCAAATTTAAACTTGGGGTCATGAATCTTGGGCATGGGCATGAAAGCACAAGCCTACGGTCTTGGGCATCTCAAAATTGATCCTAGACATGTCAAATTGAATCTTGGGCATGGGCATGAATCTTGGGCATGGGCATGAAAGCACAAGCCTACGGTCTTGGGCATCTCAAAATTGATCCTAGACATGTCAAATTTAAACTTGGGCATGTCAAATTGAATCTTGGGCTTGGGCATCTCAAAATTGCCCTACGGTCTTGGGCATCTCAAAATTGATCCTCAACATGTCAAATTGAATCTTGGGCATGGGCATGAAAGCACAAGCCTACGGTCTTGGGCATCTCAAAATTGATCCTAGACATGTCAAATTTAAACTTGGGCATGTCAAATTGAATCTTGGGCATGGGCATGAAAGCACAAGCCTACGGTCTTGGGCATCTCAAAATTGATCCTAGACATGTCAAATTTAAACTTGGGCATGTCAAATTGAATCTTGGGCATGGGCATGAAAGCACAAGCCTACGGTCTTGGGCATCTCAAAATTGATCCTAGACATGTCAAATTGAATCTAGGGCATGGGCATGAAAGCAAAAGCCTACGGTCTTGGGAATCTAAAATTGATCCTAGACATGTCAAATAGGAATCTCAAATTGAATCTTGGGCATGGGCATGAAAGCACAAACCTACGGTCTTGGGCATCTCAAAATTGATCCTAGACATGTCAAATTTAAACTTGGGCATGTCAAATTGAATCTTGGGCATGGGCATGAAATCACAAGCCTACGGTCTTGGGCATCTCAAAATTGATCCTAGACATGTCAAATTTAAACTTGGGCATGTCAAATTGAATCTTGGGCATTGGCACGAAAGCACAAAGCCTACAGTCTTGGGAATCTCAAAAATTGATCCTAGACATGTCAAATTGAATCTTGGGCATGGGCATGAAAGCAAAAGCCTACGGTCTTGGGAATCTAAAAATTGATCCTAGGTCAATCTCAAATTGAATCTTGGGCATGGGCATGAAAGCACAAGCCTACGGTCTTGGGCATCTCAAAATTGATCCTAGACATGTCAAATTTAAACTTGGGCATGTCAAATTGAATCTTGGGCATGGGCATGAAAGCACAAGCCTACATCTGAAAATTGATCCTAGACATGTCAAATTTAATCTTGGGAAAGCCTACGGTCTTGGGCATCTCAAAATTGATCCTAGACATGTCAAATTTAAACTTGGGCATGTCAAATTGAATCTTGGGCATGGGCATGAAAGCACAAGCCTACGGTCTTGGGCATCTAAAAATTGATCCTAGATCTCAAATTGAATCTTGGGCATGGGCATGAAAGCACAAGCCTACGGTCTTGGGCATCTCAAAATTGATCCTAGACATGTCAAATTTAAACTTGGGCATGTCAAATTGAATCTTGGGCATGGGCATGAAATCACAAGCCTACGGTCTTGGGCATCTCAAAATTGATCCTAGACATGTTAAATTTAAACTTGGGCATGTCAAATTGAATCTTGGGCATGGGCATGAAAGCACAAGCCTACGGTCTTGGGCATCTCAAAATTGATCCTAGACATGTCAAATTGAATCTCGGGCATGGGCATGAAAGCAAAAGCCTACGGTCTTGGGAATCTAAAAATTGATCCTAGAGGAATCTCAAATTGAATCTTGGGCATGGGCATGAAAGCACAAGCCTACGGTCTTGGGCATCTCAAAATTGATCCTAGACATGTCAAATTTAAACTTGGGCATGTCAAATTGAATCTTGGGCATGGGCATGAAAGCATAATCCTACGGTCTTGGGCATCTCAAAATTGATCCTAGACATGTCAAATTTAAACTTGGGCATGTCAAATTGAATCTTGGGCATGGGCATGAAAGCACAAGCCTACGGTCTTGGGCATCTCAAAATTGATCCTAGACATGTCAAATTTAAACTTGGGCATGTCAAATTGAATCTTGGGCATGGGCATGAAAGCACAAGCCTACGGTCTTGGGCATCTCAAAATTTAACTTGGGCATGTCAAATTGAATCTTGGGCATGGGCATGAAAGCACAAGCCTACGGTCTTGGGCATCTCAAAATTGATCCTAGACATGTCAAATTTAAACTTGGGCATGTCAAATTGAATCTTGGGCATGGGCATGAAAGCCATAATCCTACGGTCTTGGGCATCTCAAAATTGATCCTAGACATGTCAAATTTAAACTTGGGCATGTCAAATTGAATCTTGGGCATGGGCATGAAAGCACAAGCCTACGGTCTTGGGCATCTCAAAATTGATCTTTGACATGTCAAATTTAAACTTGGGCATGTCAAATTGAATCTTGGGCATGGGCATGAAAGCACAAGCCTACGGTCTTGGGCATCTCAAAATTGATCCTAGACATGTCAAATTGAATCTCGGGCATGGGCATGAAAGCAAAAGCCTACGGTCTTGGGAATCTAAAAATTGATCCTAGGCATCTCAAATTGAATCTTGGGCATGGGCATGAAAGCACAAGCCTACGGTCTTGGGCATCTCAAAATTGATCCTAGACATGTCAAATTTAAACTTGGGCATGTCAAATTGAATCTTGGGCATGGGCATGAAAGCACAAGCCTACGGTCTTGGGCATCTCAAAATTGATCCTAGACATGTCAAATTTAAACTTGGGCATGTCAAATTGAATCTTGGGCATGGGCATGAAAGCACAAGCCTACGGTCTTGGGCATCTCAAAATTGATCCTAGACATGTCAAATTTAATCTTGGGCATGGGCATGAAAAGCACAAGCCTACGGTCTTGGGCATCTCAAAATTGATCCTAGACATGTCAAATTTAAACTTGGGCATGTCAAATTGAATCTTGGGCATGGGCATGAAATCACAAGCCTACGGTCTTGGGCATCTCAAAATTGATCCTAGACATGTCAAATTTAAACTTGGGCATGTCAAATTGAATCTTGGGCATGGGCATGAAAGCACAAGCCTACGTCCTTGGGCATCTCAAAATTGATCCTAGACATGTCAAATTTAAACTTGGGCATGGGCATGAAAGCAAAAGCCTACGGTCTTGGGAATCTAAAAATTGATCATAGGAATCTCAAATTGAATCTTGGGCATGGGCATGAAAGCACAAGCCTACGGTCTTGGGCATCTCAAAATTGATCCTAGACATGTCAAATTTAAACTTGGGCATGTCAAATTGAATCTTGGGCATGGGCATGAAAGCACAATCCTACGGTCTTGGGCATCTCAAAATTGATCCTAGACATGTTAAATTTAAACTTGGGCATGTCAAATTGAATCTTGGGCATGGGCATGAAAGCACAAGCCTACGGTCTTGGGCATCTCAAAATTGATCCTAGACATGTCAAATTTAAACTTGGGAATGTCAAATTGAATCTTGGGCATGGGCATGAAAGCACAAGCCTACGGTCTTGGGCATCTCAAAATTGATCCTAGACATGTCAAATTGAATCTTGGGCATGGGCATGAAAGCATAATCCTACGGTCTTGGGCATCTCAAAATTGATCCTAGACATGTCAAATTTAAACTTGGGCATGTCAAATTGAATCTTGGGCATGGGCATCTCAAAATTGATCCTAGACATGTCAAATTTAAACTTGGGCATGTCAAATTGAATCTTGGGCATGCATGGGCATGAAAAATTGCACAAGCCTACGGTCTTGGGCATCTCAAAATTGATCTTGACATGTCAAATTTAAACTTGGGCATGTCAAATTGAATCTTGGGCATGGGCATGAAAGCACAAGCCTACGGTCTTGGGCATCTCAAAATTGATCCTAGACATGTCAAATTGAATCTTGGGCATGGGCATGAAAGCAAAAGCCTACGGTCTTGGGAATCTAAAAATTGATCCTAGGCATCTCAAATTGAATCTTGGGCATGGGCATGAAAGCACAAGCCTACGGTCTTGGGCATCTCAAAATTGATCCTAGACATGTCAAATTTAAACTTGGGCATGTCAAATGAATCTTGGGCATGGGCATGAAAGCTTGGGCCTCTCATCTCAAAATTGATCCTAGACATGTCAAATTTAAACTTGGGCATGTCAAATTGAATCTTGGGCATGGGCATGAAAGCATAATCCTACGGTCTTGGGCATCTCAAAATTGATCCTAGACATGTCAAATTTAAACTTGGGCATGTCAAATTGAATCTTGGGCATGGGCATGAAAGCACAAGCCTACGGTCTTGGGCATCTCAAAATTGAATTGATCTTTGACATGTCAAATTGAATCTTGGGCATGGGCATGTCAAATTGAATCTTGGGCATGGGCATGAAAGCACAAGCCTACGGTCTTGGGCATCTCAAAATTGATCCTAGACATGTCAAATTGAATCTTGGGCATGGGCATGAAAGCAAAAGCCTACGGTCTTGGGAATCTCAAAATTGATCCTAGACAGGCATCTCAAATTGAATCTTGGGCATGGGCATGAAAGCACAAGCCTACGGTCTTGGGCATCTCAAAATTGATCCTAGACATGTCAAATTTAAACTTGGGCATGTCAAATTGAATCTTGGGCATGGGCATGAAAGCACAAGCCTACGGTCTTGGGAATCTCAAAATTGATCCTAGACATGTCAAATTTAATCTTGGGCATGGCATGAAAGCACAAGCCTACGGTCTTGGGCATCTCAAAATTGATCCTAGACATGTCAAATTTAAACTTGGGCATGTCAAATTGAATCTTGGGCATGGGCATGAAAGCACAAGCCTACGGTCTTGGGCATCTCAAAATTGATCCTAGACATGTCAAAAACTTTAATCTTGGGCATGGGCATGAAAGCACAAGCCTACGGTCTTGGGCATCTCAAAATTGATCCTAGACATGTCAAATTTAAACTTGGGCATGTCAAATTGAATCTTGGGCATGGGCATGAAAGCACAAGCCTACGGTCTTGGGAATCTCAAAATTGATCCTAGACATGTCAAATTGAATCTTGGGCATGGGCATGAAAGCACAAGCCTACGGTCTTGGGCATCTCAAAATTGATCCTAGACATGTCAAATTTAAACTTGGGCATGTCAAATTGAATCTTGGGCATGGGCATGAAAGCACAAGCCTACGGTCTTGGGCATCTCAAAATTGATCCTAGACATGTCAAATTTAAACTTGGGCATGTCAAATTGAATCTTGGGCATGGGCATGAAAGCACAAGCCTACGGTCTTGGGCATCTCAAAATTGATCCTAGACATGTCAAATTTAAACTTTTTTTTTTTTTTTTTTTTTTTTTTTTTGGTAAATCCAAATTATATTAAAAATAGCAAGAATACACAACAAAATAAGCTACAAGAAAAGAGGCCAGAAAAACCCCAAAAACTTGAAGCTTATTTGAAACGAAAATAATTTACATTTGGGTATTCAACAGAATTTAGAAAAATCTCTCCCAAGTATAATGTCTACCTTCCTCATTTGGAAGATCACAACCTCTCTTTGCCATCTCAAAATTGAAAATTAGCTTCTCTAAAAGAATGTTCAAACCGAATAGGCAAAGTTTGAAGAGACTTCACTCCAACGCTGCCGAGCAAACCACGGAAGAGAAGAAGAAGAGAAGGCCAGGACTGCGCTTTTGAGTCATCGAATGCAAACTCTCATAAAACCCCCACCGAATCGCCCACTCCAGCCCAATAATGATTCCATAGATTTCAGCCAGTAATTTGTAGTAATACCCAAGCCTATACTCATTGCTCCAACTATATTTGCTTCATGATCTCGCGCCACCACTCCAGCTCCAGCCACCCCGGATTCCCACGAGCAGCACCATCACAAAGACAAATCAGAATTCATCACTCTTGGGACTGACCACGCATTGAAAGGTTCAAGGAACTTCACCCTTGTGCGCCACTTTAAAAAATTGATCTTTGAGATCTTCCAAATTGTGCATGAAACCCTTGGGCCGTCTAGAGTAATCCTGCACTTGGTTAAACACACTTTTTTGAAAAAAATTCCAGCAAACTTTTTGTTCTCATAAACAAATCTGATCCTAGTCTGCCACATTCTGCTCAACCACCAAAATAGTCAGCAACCACAGTTCCTTGAACATCTCACTTCTCCCCCTAGCTGCCTTGTACGCTGTTGTCGGATGTAAATGCGAATGGAGATCAAAAACGTCCTCAATCCATTTCCAAGCTTTAAAGCTTTGGCAGATTTGACAGAGAAAACACCAGTATAACTAGGTTTCCAAACCATACAATCTACTCCATTCAAAGGCCTAGGCAAATCAGACTCAACAAAACCAGCCGCTAACAAAGTATTAAGACAATCTTCATTCAGATTCCAAGCGCCATTAGCAAGCATATCACCTACCAAAACCGAACGATCCAAAGAGAAGTCTTCAAGAATTTCAGCTATGGATTCATCACCCACCCAAACATCATAATATAGAAAGTATTACGACCATCACCAATTAAAACTTTAGCATTCTCTTCCACCAAAGAAAACACCCATTTGATACCAGGGAGAATAGAAGATTTCACATAATGAACCAAATCACCATTCCTCTTAAAAAAATTTGCTCGAAGAAACCGAGCCCAAATTTTGTTAGACTTAAATTTTCCACCAAAGACCCATAAGCAAAGCCTTATGTCAAATTTAAACTTGGGCAAGTCAAATTGAATCTTGGGCATGGGCATGAAACCATAATCCTACGGTCTTGGGCATCTCAAAATTGATCATAGACATGTCAAATTTAAACTTGGGCATGTCAAATTGAATCTTGGGCATGGGCATGAAAGCACAAGCCTACGGTCTTGGGCATCTCAAAATTGATCCTGACATGTCAAATTTAAACTTGGGCATGTCAAATTGAATCTTGGGCATGGGCATGAAAGCACAAGCCTACAGTCTTGGGCATCTCAAAATTGATCCTAGACATGTCAAATTGAATCTCGGGCATGGGCATGAAAGCAAAAGCCTACGGTCTTGGGAATCTAAAATTGATCCTAGGCATCTCAAATTGAATCTTGGGCATGGGCATGAAAGCACAAGCCTACGGTCTTGGGCATCTCAAAATTGATCCTAGACATGTCAAATTTAAACTTGGGCATGTCAAATTGAATCTTGGGCATGGGCATGAAAGCACAAGCCTACGGTCTTGGGAATCTCAAAATTGATCCTAGACATGTCAAATTTAATCTTGGGCATTGGCATGAAAGCACAAGCCTACGGTCTTGGGCATCTCAAAATTGATCCTAGACATGTCAAATTTAAACTTGGGCATGTCAAATTGAATCTTGGGCATGGGCATGAAAGCACAAGCCTACGGTCTTGGGAATCTCAAAATTGATCCTAGACATGTCAAATTTAATCTTGGGCATGGGCATGAAAGCACAAGCCTACGGTCTTGGGCATCTCAAAATTGATCCTAGACATGTCAAATTTAAACTTGGGCATGTCAAATTGAATCTTGGGCATGGGCATGAAAGCACAAGCCTACGGTCTTGGGAATCTCAAAATTGATCCTAGACATGTCAAATTTAATCTTGGGCATGGTCATGAAAGCACAAGCCTACGGTCTTGGGCATCTCAAAATTGATCCTAGACATGTCAAATTTAAACTTGGGCATGTCAAATTGAATCATGGGCATGGGCATGAAAGCACAAGCCTACGGTCTTGGGCATCTCAAAATTGATCCTAGACATGTCAAATTTAAACTTGGGCATGTCAAATTGAATCTTGGGCATGGGCATGAAAGCATAATCCTACGGTCTTGGGATTCTCAAAATTGATCCTAGACATGTCAAATTTAAACTTGGGCAAGTCAAATTGAATCTTGGGCATGGGCATGAAATCACAAGCCTACGGTCTTGGGCATCTCAAAATTGATCCTAGACATGTCAAATTTAAACTTGGGCATGTCAAATTGAATCTTGGGCATTGGCATGAAAGCACAAGCCTATAGTCTTGGGAATCTCAAAATTGATCCTAGACATGTCAAATTGAATCTCGGCCATGGGCATGAAAGCAAAATCCTACGGTCTTGGGAATCTAAAAAATTGATCCTAGGAATCTCAAATTGAATCTTGGGCATGGGCATGAAAGCACAAGCCTACGGTCTTGGGCATCTCAAAATTGATCCTAGACATGTCAAATTTATTCTTGGGCATGGGCATGAAAGCATAATCCTACGATCTTGGCCATCTCAAAATTGATCCTCGACATGTCAAATTTAAACTTGGGCATGTCAAATTGAATCTTGGGCATGGGCATGAAACCATAATCCTACGGTCTTGGGCATCTCAAAATTGATCCTAGACATGTCAAATTTAAACTTGGGCATGTCAAATTGAATCTTGGGCATGGGCATGAAAGCACAAGCCTACGGTCTTGGGCATCTCAAAATTGATCTGTGACATGTCAAATTTAAACTTGGGCATGTCGAATTGAATCTTGGGCATGGGCATGAAAGCACAAGCCTACAGTCTTGGGCATCTCAAAATTGATCCTAGACATGTCAAATTGAATCTCGGGCATGGGCATGAAAGCAAAAGCCTACGGTCTTGGGAATCTAAAAATTGATCCTAGGCATCTCAAATTGAATCTTGGGCATGGGCATGAAAGCACAAGCCTACGGTCTTGGGCATCTCAAAATTGATCCTAGACATGTCAAATTTAAACTTGGGCATGTCAAATTGAATCTTGTGCATGGGCATGAAAGCACAAGCCTACGGTCTTGGGAATATCAAAATTGATCCTAGACATGTCAAATTTAATCTTGGGCATTGGCATGAAAGCACAAGCCTACGGTCTTGGGCATCTCAAAATTGATCCTAGACATGTCAAATTTAAACTTGGGCATGTCAAATTGAATCTTGGGCATGGGCATGAAAGCACAAGCCTACGGTCTTGGGAATCTCAAAATTGATCCTAGACATGTCAAATTTAATCTTGGGCATGGGCATGAAAGCACAAGCCTACGGTCTTGGGCATCTCAAAATTGATCCTAGACATGTCAAATTTAAACTTGGGCATGTCAAATTGAATCTTGGGCATGGGCATGAAAGCACAAGCCTACGGTCTTGGGAATCTCAAAATTGATCCTAGACATGTCAAATTTTATCTTGGGCATGGGCATGAAAGCACAAGCCTACGGTCTTGGGCATCTCAAAATTGATCCTAGACATGTCAAATTTAAACTTGGGCATGTCAAATTGAATCATGGGCATGGGCATGAAAGCACAAGCCTACGGTCTTGGGCATCTCAAAATTGATCCTAGACATGTCAAATTGAATCTTGGGCATGGGCATGAAAGCATAATCCTACGGTCTTGGGATTCTCAAAATTGATCCTAGACATGTCAAATTTAAACTTGGGCATGTCAAATTGAATCTTGGGCATGGGCATGAAATCACAAGCCTACGGTCTTGGGCATCTCAAAATTGATCCTAGACATGTCAAATTTAAACTTGGGCATGTCAAATTGAATCTTGGGCATTGGCATGAAAGCACAAGCCTACAGTCTTGGGAATCTCAAAATTGATCCTAGACATGTCAAATTGAATCTCGGGCATGGGCATGAAAGCAAAATCCTACGGTCTTGGGAATCTAAAAATTGATCCTAGGAATCTCAAATTGAATCTTGGGCATGGGCATGAAAGCACAAGCCTACGGTCTTGGGCATCTCAAAATTGATCCTAGACATGTCAAATTTAAACTTGGGCATGTCAAATTGAATCTTGGGCATGGGCATGAAAGCACAAGCCTACGGTCTTGGGCATCTCAAAATTGATCCTAGACATGTCAAATTTAATCTCGGGCATAGGCATGAAAGCAAAAGCCTACGGTCTTGGGCATCTAAAAATTGATCCTAGGCATTTCAAATTGAATCTTGGGCATGGGCATGAAAGCACAAGCCTACGGTCTTGTTCATCTCAAAATTGATCCTAGACATGTCAAATTTAAACTTGGGCATATCAAATTGAATCTTGGGCATGGGCATGAAGCACAAGCCTACGGTCTTGGGCATCTCAAAATTGATCCTAGACATGTCAAATTTAATCTTGGGCATGGGCATGAAAGCACAAGCCTACGGTCCTGGGCATCTCAAAATTGATCCTAGACATTATAAATTTAAACTTGGGCATGTCGAATTGAATCTTTAGGCATGGGCATGAAAGCACAAGCCTACGGTCTTGGGCATCTCAAAATTGATCCTAGACATGTCAAATTTAAACTTGGGAATGTCAAATTGAATCTTTGGCATGGGCATGAAAGCTCAAGCCTACGGTCTTGGGCATCTCAAAATTGATCCTTGACATGTCAAATTTAATCTTGGGCATGGGCATTAAAAGCACAAGCCTACGGTCTTGGGCATCTCAAAATTGATCCTAGACATGTCAAATTTAAACTTGGGCATGTCAAATAGAATCTTGGGCATGGGCATGAAAGCACAAGCCTACGGTCTTGGGCATCTCAAAATTGATCCTAGACATGTCAAATTTAAACTTGGGAATGTCAAATTGAATCTTGGGCATGGGCATGAAAGCACAAGCCTACGGTCTTGGGCATCTCAAAATTGATCCTAGACATGTCAAATTTAAACTTGGGCATATCAAATTGAATCTTGGGCATGGGCATGAAGCACAAGCCTACGGTCTTGGGCATGGCTCATTAGAAACCTTACAGGTTATAGGACAATGTCACGTGTAAAAATCAACTAAATATTTCAGGTTATTGTTACGAGAAAAAAATCGTGTACCGCTGCCTATGCTTTTCTTTAAAAATTCTTTTTTGCTCTTTATCCCTTCAATTCCCGTCAGAACTAGATAAATAATGGCTCATTAGAAAGCTTACAGGTTATAGGTCAATGTCACGTGTAAAAATCAACAAAATATTTCAGGTTATTTTTACGAAAAAAAAAGCGTGTACGCCTACGCTTTTCTTTAAAAATTCTTTTTTGGTCTTTATCCCCTCAATTCCTGTCAGAACTAGATAAATAATGGCTCATTAGAAAGCTTACAGGTTATAGGACAATGTCACGTGTAAAAATCAACAAAATATTTCAAGTTATTTTTACGAAAAAAAGCGTGTACCGCTGCCTACGCTTTTCTTTAAAATTCTTTTTTTGCTCTTTATCCCTTCAATTCCCGTCGAACTAGATGAATAATGGCTCATTAGAAAGCTTACAGGTTATAGGACAATGTCACGTGTAAAAATCAACAAAATATTTCTGGTTATTTTTACGAAAAAAAGCGTGTACCACTGCCTACGCTTTTCGTTAAAAATTCTTTTTTGCTCTTTATCCCTTCAATTCCCGTCATAACTAGATAAATAATGGCTCATTAGAAAGCTTACAGGTTATAGGACAATGTCACGTGTAAAAATCAACAAAATATTTCAGGTTATTTTTACGAAAAAAAAGCGTGTACCGCTGCCTACGCTTTTCCTAAAAAATTCTTTTTTGCTCTTTATCCCTTCAATTCCAATTAGAATATAAATAATGGCTCATTAGAAAGCTTAAAGATAATAGGACAATGTCACGTGTAAAAATTAAAAAAATATTTCAGGTTATTTTTACGAAAAAAAACGTGTACCGCTGCCTACGCTTTTCGTAAAAAAATTCTTTTTTGTTCTTTATCCCTTCAATTCCCGTCAGAATTAGATAAATAATGGCTCATTAGAAAGCTTACAGATCATAGGACAATGTCCCGTGTAAAAATCAACAAAATATTTCAAGTTATTTTTACGGAAAAAATACGTGTACTGCTGCCTACGCTTTTCATTAAAATTTTGTTTTTGCTCTATAAACCTTAGAATCCCGTCAGAACTAGACAAACAATGGCTCATTACAAAGCTGACATATCACAGAACAATGTCACGGGTAAAATCAACAAAATATTTCTGGTTATCATTACGAAGAAAAAAAAACGTGTACCGCTTGCCTACGCTTTTCGTTAAAATTTGTTTTTCGCTCTTTATCCCTTTAATTCCCGTCAGAACTAGATAAATAATGGCTCATTAAAAAATCACATATCATAAAACAATGTCACTGGTAAAAATCAAAAAAAAAAATTCCGAGACATTTTTACGAAAAAAAAAGCGTGTACCGCTGCCTACGCTTTTCGTTAAAAATTCTTTTCTGGTCTTTATCCCTTCAATTCCCGTCAGAACTAGATAAATAATGGCTCATTAGAAAGCTTACAGGTCATAGGACAATGTCACGTGTAAAAATCAACAAAATATTTCAGGTTATTTTTACGAAAAAAAAAGCGTGTACCACTGCCTACGCTTTTCGTTAAAAATTCTTTTTTGCTCTTTATCCCTTCAATTCCCGTCAAAACTAGATAAATAATGGCTCATTAGAAAGCTAACAGGTTATAGGAAAATGTCACTTGTAAAAATCAACAAAATATTTCAGGTTATTTTTACGAAAAAAAACGTGTACCGCTGCCTACGCTTTTCGTTAAAAATTCTTTTTTGCTCTTTATCCCTTCAATTCCCGCCAGAACTAAATAAATAATGGCTCATTAGAAAGCTTACAGATCATAGGACAATGTCCCGTGTAAAAATCAACAAAATATTTCAGGTTATTTTTACGGAAAAAATACGTGTACAGCAAAGCCTACGCTTTTCGTTAAAATTTTGTTTTTGCTCTATAAACCATAGAATCCCGTCAGAACTAGACAAACAATGACTCATTAGAAAGCTGACATATCACAGAACAATGTCACGGGTAAAATCAACAAAATATTTCTGGTCATCTTTACGAAGAAAATAAAACGTGTACCGCTGCCTACGCTTTTCGTTAAAATTTGTTTTTCGCTCTTTATCCCTTTAATTCCCGTCAGAACTAGATAAATAATGGCTCATTAAAAACTCATATATCATAAAACAATGTCACTGGTAAAAATCAAAAAAAAAAATGCGGACATTTTTACGAAAAAAAAGCGTGTACCGCTGCCTACCCTTTTCGTTAAAAATTCTTTTTTGCTCTTTATCACTTCAATTCCCGTCAGAACTAGATAAATAATGGCTCATTATAAAGCTTACAGGTTATGATGGAATTGAAGAATCTGACAAAGAAGAAGAATCTTCAAAGAAATAACTTCTTTTTCTTCTTTCGCTTCTTGTAATATCTGTATATATACCCTTTTAATCTTCCATTTCTATAACTCCTCATTGTAAATTTCTTGGATTACTAAATATGAATTCAATCTTTGTTTTCTTTACTTGCGCATATTAATCAAGCAATTCTTCTTTGTAATACAACTGACCAGCATTATGAATACATAAATCTATCATGTGGAAATGAATAACAAGATTTTATCCTATTCATCCCCATACTTGCCTCTGTTACGTATTTTCAAATGAGAGATTTGATCAATTATCTCTGAGTAATGAAATCTCTGAATTTTGCCCTTATTGCTGGTAACTTTATGAAGAAATATAATCGTTTTCGCAAGCTTATTTGCTTCCCCAATTTTTTGTGTGGCTATATCTTTATTTATGTTGAAGTTCATCATTGCGACAAGATCGCAGGACGTCTTCACAAATGAAGAAATCTATTGATCTTGCCTTATCATTTCTTGTGTGGTCTTATTTTGCCTTCCTAATTAAAGGTCTTATTTCGCCACCCCTCGTTGCGACAAAATCGCAGGACGTCTTTACATTTTCATGTAATGACCCCTTGACCTTGTCTTATCATTTCTTAAGTATTTTTGCCTCTGCAGGATATTTTATTTGCGACAATATGACAGGCTTAAATACTCTTGCGAATGTAAAATCCCATGACATTGCCGTCTTTGCGACGAAATCGCAGGACGTCTTTACATTTTCATGCAAAAACCCATTGATCTCGTCTTATCCTTGCGTTAGTATTATTGCCTCTACAGGATCATCGCACAAATATGACAAGCCTAAATTTCCTTGCGAAAATAAAGCCTCATGACATTTGCGTCTTTTGACACTTATCATCTCCCTAATGGAGGGTGCCGCCTTATCTTCTCCCCCGTTGCCCCTTCAAGGAGGCGTACATCGGCCATACAAGACTAGCTCCTCCCATCCGGTCTTAACAACAACCAGTTGTTTTCGCAGCCTCTTATCCCTTATACCTATATGGTTTATGGTTACGAGACTGCACCCTAAGTGGAGTTTTCTTCGGGCCGAGTGCAGCATATACCAAGACTTGCCAAGAATGGCCGAGACACTTCAAATGCCCCAGGCACTCTTGGCTCAACCGTGTACCCCCGGCGCCTTGAGCATACACTGACTCCTTGGAAGAGACCCTCGGGCGTTCTACCAGGGTATAACCTTATATATAGTTGGAAATCCAAGGTGTCTCTCCCGGATAGGCTTTCATGGGCCCCAAATCTCCATGACTCAGGTTCCAGGAGCGGTGTAACCTTTTCACTGAGCCATGTCAAGAGATACCCCCTTATATGACGCACTTTAGGTCTTACATTTGCCTCTTGCGAAATATCATTCGCGAACTAGGGTGTACGCCATAAAGGTTCGTCCCATTCACTCACTCTTTCATTTTTGTTAATTCATTCAATCATTCTTTTTGTTTGCGAAGCTATCGCACAATCTTACATTGTTTATTCATTTTTGTTTCTCAATTCTTCAATCAAATTGTCATATATTCTTGATGGCGAGATTCTCGCATATTTCTTCTTCAATTATTTTTTCTTCCTCTTACCCTTAATATGCTTTTGTCATTGCTTTTTGATGATTATTCATTTCTTACACTTTTTGCTCCTGCTGCTCTCTGCCTCTGCACCATTCAAATCTCTTAATGATTCCTTTCCATCATAATTTTCAACTGTTTTCATGCACTTGTTTCGTAATGTATCTTCTCCTCTTACATCTATGGTATCCACCATCAACCTTTCTCTTCTTTGTTCATCTTTTGTATGTTGCTTCCAGCCCTTTCTTTTTGCAGCTCTCTCCTTGCAACTCTCCACGTCAATCTCATAGCATTTTTGTCCTTCCGTCCAATCTCCCTTTATAATTCCGACACCGCTAGGATGAGGAAATTTTATGCATTGATGATAAGTCGACGCTACGCCCAGAATTTCATGCAACCATGGCCTTCCGATCAATGCATTATAAGGGGACTCCACATCGACTACACAGAACAAAATTTCCGTTGATAATCCTTGCAAGGGTATTCTCATATGAACTTCTCCTTTAGGCTTATTCGCTGTGCCATTGAAACCATATATTTTATACGTCGAAGGTATCAATTCTTCATCCTTCCCACCCATAGTCTTGTAAGTACCCTACTGAGAACATTATCATGAAAATCTTCAATTGTTCGGTATGAGTGTACAATGGAGTTGCAAAATAAATTTTTAGCTTTCGATCCAACTTCTATTACGAATGTTTCTTTCCCATTTGCTGAATTTGTTCTGTGCATTTCTGGCGGTGGTGGTAATGTTTTTTTTTTTTTTTGGTAAGTCCAAAATTGTATTGATGAATAGCAAATATTTACAAAAGTTTACAAGAAAAGAGGTCAAAAGACCCCAAAAACTTATAAACTATTTAAATCTAAAATAAGAGACATTTGGGTATTCTAAGTTTCTTAGGAAATATGGTCTCTCATCATAATTCATCCCTTCACCATTCCTTAGTAGACAACCTCTTTTTGCCATGGAATCAGCTGAAAAATTTGCTTCACGATAAGTGTGGACAAAACGAATTGAATCATAGTTGTCTTGAATCTTACTCCATCTTTGCCTAGCAAACCAAGGAACATTAGAGTTCTCAAACGCCAAAATTGCACCAATAGAATCTGATCTCACCAAGACTTTACGGACTCCCCACTTCATTGCCCATTCTAAACCAACAATGACGCCATATAATTCTGCCAAAAAATTATTTGTTGACCCCAATCCAATGCTCATGGCTCCAACAAAATTACAATCATGATCACGCACCACAACACCTGCACCAAGAACACCTGGTTCCCTTGGCAGCACCATCACAACACAAGAGAAGTTCATCCCTGTTTGGCGGCTCAAAAACACATTCAACAGTTGCACCGTTTTCACTTTTCTATGACGAACACGGAAACAATTCAAAATTTCTAAATCTGCTGTAGTATTGTGCATAAAACTCTTCAACCGCACGGCATAATCATGAATCAAATGAAAAACCCTCTGCTTAAAAAACTGAATACTAACAGCAGCTTTTTGAAAACACGCCATATTTCTTGTATTCCATAGCTCCGAACGAATGACAAGGTTGGTTAGCAGCCATAAATCCTTAACAATTCTACTCCTTCCTTTGGCAGATTTATAAGAAGTAATCAAATCATAATGAGGCTGCAAATTGAACAAACCCGAGCACCATTGCCAAGCTTGATTTGCAAACGTCAGCTCCATAAAATATGTTCAAGTGATTCTTCCTCCAGCTTGCAAAGATAACATCTGTTGGCAATTTCGGCTTTGAATCTGTTTTTAAACTTGTCTTGAGTCGCACAAGCTTCCCTCACAATCTTCCAATTATGTGCAGAAGCTTAGCAAGCTTAGGATGAATTGCACGCCTCCATAACAGGCCATAAACATCTGAAGTAGCATATTTTTTCCGCACCAGCTCCTTAGCTGAAGAGACCGTAAAATGGCCTTTCAACTCCGGCATCCACACCCGCAATCAGTCCCTCCTTGAAGCAAAGGTAAGTTGTTTAAGTCCACCCCAGCCCTGATCAGATTTTGAATATGAACTCCGGCAACTGCCAAGAATTATTAGCTATAATTTCACTAACCATGACCGTGCCATCCAGATTATAATCACCTAGCATATCCGCAATACATCCATTACCATACCACACATCAAAATAAAGAGATGTATTCCTTCCGTCACCTAGAAGAACTTTGGTATTTTTGTCCACAATGGAATGAACTAATCTAATGCCTGGAAGAATAGAAGAGTTCACACCATAATGCTTTATGCGACCAAGGCGTGAAGTGTATTTCGCCCATAAAAACCTCGCCCATTTTTGTTGGAAAGAACGAATGTTCCACCATAACTTCATAAGAAGCGCCTTGTTAGTAACAGCCATACTAGTAATACCCAAACCACCTTCCTTCAAAGGGCAGCAAACCTTAGGAAAACCAACCACACACTTCCTTGCCACTTCAAAGATCTCCGACCAAAGAAAATTGCGGATCACCCTCTCAGCTTGTTGGATGAACTTCTTAGGCCATTTATACACTGCCATATTGTGAATGGAATAGCTAGCAATCACCGAATTAATGAGCACAATTCTGTCTTGAAAAGAAAGCAATTTTCCTTTCCAAATAGTAAGCTGATTCTTAATTTTATCAATCACATTGCTAATATGACGATACTTAACTGCTCCGGGCATGATTTGAACACCTAGATACCTGTCGGAAAAGTAGAAACCTCCATGCCAAGTAAATTTGTTATTGTTCTACAAATGACTCAAAGAACCACCACCAAAGTAAACCTTACTCTTTTGACGACAAACCGTTTGACCAGAAGCTGCTTGATATTTGCCAAGCAACGCAAGAAGATTATGCAAACTCTTCATGTTGCCTTTACAAAAATCATTATGTCATCCGCAAAGAAAAGGTGAGTAGGAGAAATACCTTTTTCTTTTTCGAAAGCATCGGCGTCATCTTCTTCTCAAGAAATAATTTTGACAGATTTCTGCTTAGAACATCCTCAATCAAGACAAAAATAAGAGGCGATAAAGGATCACCTTGCCTTAGGCCTCTATTAATCTTGAAGAAACCCTCCGGACTACCATTAAGAAGTATAGAAATACGAGCTGAGTTAAGAATCGAAAGGATCCAAGAACACCAACTTTGAGAAAAACCATACCTCCGAAAAACTTCCAAAACGAAAGACCAACTCACCGTATCAAAAGCCTGGGTGATATCAAGCTTTAGACCCAAATTGCCATCTTTCCGCTTAATTTTAAGCTCATTAACCATCTCCGACGCCACACTGATGTTTTCATGAATGTTTCTCCCCTTCATGAAAGCAACTTGCTCCTCCGAAACAAGATTATCAAGTACACTACCCAGTCTTGTAGCTAAAATCTTAGTAAAAATTTTAAAGAAAAAAATTACTAAGACCAATGGGCCTAAAGTTACGAAGAGTGTTGGCTCCTCTAACCTTGGCTAATAAAATCAAAAGACTAGAGTTGGTACCTTGAGGAATTATTTTTTCTTGCCAAAGAAAAGGAAATAGCGTTGTGAAGGTCTTGTTGTATTACATCCCAACAATACCTATAGAAACAACTTAAAAACCGTCGGGGCCAGGTGCACTATCCGCTCCAAGATCAAAAACAGCAGCCTTTATCTCCTCTATAGTAGGAATTTCATCCATTCGCCGACTATCTTCGAAGAGATAATGTTATGATCATAATGGAATAATTCCTCATCAATTGGCAATTCAACACCATTAAATTTAGACTCAAAGAAAGAGACCGCATGATCTCTAATTTGGTCATAATCAGTGAGAATGTTCCCACTCTCATCTACCAATTCCGAAATCAGATTATTACTCCTACGAATTCGAACATTGGTATGAAAAAAGAAGTATTGCTAGCACCATCCGTGAGCCATTTATTTCTCGACTTGTTTTCAACATAATGGAATGTTGAGAACGAATCTCTTGAAGAGTCACTGAAGCTTCTTTGGCATAATTCAGCTTAGTAACATCTTCCGGGTCTTCATCGAAATACGAAGAGCAACTTCCATAGTCAATTTAGCCTGTTTGAGCTTTGCATACACATTGCCAAAAACCCGAAGGTTCCATTCTTTCATAGCCGCCTTCAATCTCTTAAGCTTGAAAGGAAAAATAAAAGCAGGTGAACCAGAAACAGGAGCACTCCAGCTCTCCATAACCATACGCAAGAAATCAGGGTGAAAAACCACATCTTTTGCACTCTAAAAGGAGCTCTTTTTGGTCTAGAGTTGGCAACAAGAAAACCAGTAAGAGGAGAATGGTCGGAAACTTCACGAGGAAGAGCTTTACACCTCCAATTCTCAAACTTATTTAACCACGCCTCATTAATAATAGCTCTATCCAGCTTGCAAAGAATTCTACGCACACCAGTTTGACCATTAGCCCAAGTGAACTTTGAACCAAAGAAATCAGCTTCAAAGAGATCATTATCATCCATCCAATCACTAAAATCATTAATGACTGAAGTTCGCGGTTCACGACCACCTTTTTTCTCATCATTACGCAACACACAATTAAAATCACCCATCACCAACCACGGAGTATTAATATCTACTGAAGTGAGATGTTGCCATAATCTTCTACGAGGGACTTGAAAACAGCTTGCATGAACAAAGGATACCAACACACCCTCTGTTTCAATAGTAATAGCTTGCCTACTAGTATTAACAACTATAGGCCTTGTCATGTCATTCAACCAAAAAATCCAGATGTTTGCTTTAGAAAAACCATCGAATTATGAATAATATCTTTTTGTAACCATCCACAAATAACCCTTGCATAAAACTAAAAGTACAGTGCACCTTTGGTTCAGCAATGCAAAAGATATCCGGCTTATTTTCTTTAAGAAGTTCTTGTAATTTGCACCTTGCAGCATGGCGTGCAATGCCATTGATGTTCCAGTAAAGAACACGCATTAAAAACCTTGTTTGGAGGAATTGTTAACTACCTGAGAAGAAGTCCCAGTATTTATCCTTGGAGAATTACCTTTTTCAACACGGTTTCTTAGAATTGAAGCTTCCAAACCCAAGTCAGAACCAGATTCGGAAATAGTTTCCAAATTGGAATGTTTTGCAGCCGTACTATTAACCACTCTTTGCAAGCTTTTAATGCGTTCTCTATGTGCTTCTTGTTCAGCCCTGAACTTGGCATCACCGAGCTCTCACCACATCCGGAAGAAATTTAGAGCATCAAACTTGTTCTTATTAAGTAAAAACTCACCAGCCATTAGTTGATCACAAAAAGGAGTTGAAGGTTCAGGCCTAACAGGTTTAGGAAACCTAGTTGCGACTAAACCTGTCTTAGTTAAAGGAGCAGTTTCACCCACTATTCCATAGTTAACTAAGGCTGAATTTGAAGCTGCGCATGCTTAGTTCTCGCCAATTCAACATAGGCAGTTTCAAAATCAGCTTTGGCCCTTGTCATAGTAACCTCCAACTGCTTAGCATTCAAAAGCTGAGCAGCAAACTCCCGATCAATGCCTCCATCACCATTGGAATTAATAACCTCATGAGCACCAGAATTATTCCCCTTCTTCTTACGCTGAGCAACATGCCATTCACCACCAGGTTGCGCAACATTCTGGACAATAACCTATTGATCATTATTTGGTTCAACAACTTTGTTTTGAATAACATTGTTAGCAACAACAAGACGCTCCTTATTAACTTTAGGCTGCTTTCGCACTCCTGGTCATTATGGCCAATGAGTTTACAATTGGAGCAATATTTAGGCATCTTTTGAATCTCCACGGCTTGCCAAAAATCCAAACCTCCCACCGTGACATGAATAGCATCAGTAGCTGCCTCTGCAAAATCAATATCCACCAGAACTGACGCAAAGTGGCCATATTCATGAGCAAGTGTGCGTCTATCAACAACAATTGGAGTACCTAAAGATTTAGCCATGGACAACAACGATTTTTCTGTCCAGAATTCTAAAGGTAAGCAGGGAAAGTTACCCACACCGAAGCATGAGATGTTCTTTGTTTCTCAGCGTCAAAACCAGGGAACCACTCAATTAGGTTTAGCTTTTGTTGCCCAAAAACCAAGCCTCAGCGTTCAAAAGCTTATCTTTTGCATCTTGTGATTGTAACTTGATGGTGAAGAAACCTCTACTCATGGGAATAAACTGAACTGCACCCTGACCTAGCTGCCATTGGTTTTCAAAATCGTTCTTCACATCTTGGAAATTAATCCCTTTCAAATCCAGACGTCCAATAAGGCTGAACTTCCAAATATCACAGCCTTCTAGATAAAAAAAGCTTCAGAAGAACCACAACTGGTTTTCCATCCTTCAACGTGGGTTTAGGTAGTAAACTGAGATCAAGCAATGTAGTTGGAAGCTGTTTTTTTTCCCTTCACTTGATCAGCATACGTGAGAGTTCTCGATTGAGAAGCTTCTCCCATCTCGAATCACCCAAACAGATGATCCAAAGATGAGGCGCGTGAAAATTTTTTTGAAAAAAGTGCAAAACCCTAAAATCGCCAGAGCAAAATTAGGAGAGAGAAAAAAGTTTCGATCCCTACGATCAAAGGCGCGGTGGTGGTAATGGCTGAACCTTCACTTTTTAGAAAATGACTCAGCTTTCCTTGGTCAATCATTCTGAGGATGATTCTTTTTATATTTCTACAATCATTTGTTAAGTGTCCATGAAAGCGATGGTAAGAACAGAACTCGTGACTTCTATCACTCGGTGGTGGCTTATTCCCCATATTCCATGGCGCAGGTATGTTTTCCATCAAGAGTATAGCTTCCCATATTTTTTCAACACTAGATGGTGGCATTTTGATTTCCTCCCATACTACTCTGTGACTTCGCTGCCCTCCATGATAATTCTGCCTTCGACCTCCATAAGTTTCTTGTGGATGATCAAGTCTTTGGATTTTGTTATTGCCGCCAAGGTTGTAATAGTTCCCTTCTCTTTCATATTCTTCTTGATCACGACTTCCCATAGCTACTATCTTTGGCTGCCCATCATCTATTATCTTTTCTTGTTGCCCTTGCGAAGTGCTCGCTACTGTATTTATCAATTTGGGTAATAAGCTTGCATTCGCAGCATTTGGATTTGTATTCGCAACTGGGTATGATTCCATCTCATTTTGTCTTTCCTCTAGAGCAATATATTCCTCCTGAAGTTCTCGCAACTCAGTCATTGTAATTGTATTCTTGACTCTAAAAACTTGAATATATAACAAATTGGTTGCGAACATAGCGTTTATAAATGATATAATAAGATATCTTTCATCCACTCGCCCAGCCATTTCGCTACACATTGTCTTCCACCTCACAGTTAAGTGCCTCAGACTTTCGCCAACTCTTTGTTTCAGCCCAAATACATCTTCAATTCCTCGGTCGCGAGGAGTTATTACTTATATATGCCCCTAAGAATATAGCTTGTAAATGATTGAATGACGTGATTGTGTTTCTTGGTAAACCCTCAAACCATTTCAGCGCTTCTCCTGTTAAACTTGATGCAAAATATTTGTATAATATGGCATCATGATTTTCCCATTGCAGCATACATCTCACATACGCTTTGATATGTTGTATTGCACAAGTTGTTCCATCAAAAATGCTGGTTAATGCGGGTAAATTGCACTTTGGGGGTATTCCTCCTAACTGCACCTCTAGTGTAAAGGGGTTTTCGCAGCTTCTTCGATGGCCTCATCCAATTGTCTTCTTCCTCCTCCTCTTCTATTGTTCAACATTCCTCTCATCTCTGCCAACTCTCTTAAGATTTGTTCATTTACATCGGGGTTCGAATTTATTGGTCTTTTTAGCTCTGCCTCTCTCCTTCTGCGTTCATGTCTACCTTGATTTTCTTGTTCAGCATTTTCTTCTCTTCTTTCTCTGCGATTTTCTCCTTCATCTCGTTCACGAATTCGCACACCATTGTATCTATCATTTTCTCTTCTTGGTTGTCTATCAGCTCTCCTTTGTATTCTTTCATATTCTTCATTGATATTTCCATTGTTGCGATTTTGCTCGCGCCTTCTTTCTCGATTGTCATGATTGTTCTGCCGAATTGCTTCCTCCAATTCTCGTTCTTCCATTTCTACTCTTAATCTTTCCCTTTCGCAAGCTAGACGCGCTTGTTCAATATAATGCTTTTCGATGTCATCTTCAATCTCCTTTTGTTTCCTCTGTATTTCTCTCCCATGCAATATTCTTCTTCCTTCTTCCTGA
The DNA here is from genome assembly GCA_023531295.1 of Papaver armeniacum. Lineage (NCBI taxonomy): Eukaryota > Viridiplantae > Streptophyta > Magnoliopsida > Ranunculales > Papaveraceae > Papaver > Papaver armeniacum. The sequence continues at coordinate 269,599 of JAJJWW010008987.1, read as the reverse complement.
TTTTCTTCATCAATTGGACCATTCTGCTGCCTATTTCCTTGATTTCCGTTATTTTGGACATTCTGTAAAATCTCGGGACGTGGAATACACACTATTTCCCTTCTTTCGCAGCATCCTTCATCGGGATTTGGCTCTCTTTCTAGATTTTCTTCATTAACATTTTCTACAGGTAATATTCTCCTCATATCATCTCTAATCGATCCTGATCTTGATCTGGTATTACTTCTCGAGCTCCTATTCTGCAACCTCATATTTTCCATTCTTAACTCATGGTTTTGCCTTGTTAAATTTGCGCGTTCTTCCGATTCTAATCGTCTTTCTTCATGTATTGTTTGCCTCAATGTTTCTAATGCTGCGATTTCTTCATTTCTATGAGTTGTTTCTCCCATCTCTTCTTGATTTCTCTCCTCTTGTTCATTATTTATCAATTGTTGCACTTCTTCTCTTTCTTCCATAGAATTTGATCTCCATGTATGCACACTCACCCTATCATAATCTATTATTCTATTCGGTGCTGGTTGAATTGGTGGTTGAATTGGTGGTTGAATTTGACCCTCTTCTCTATCTCTTGTGTTTATTCTTGATGGTTCACCTACTTCATTTCTCCTTTCTCCAGCTAATCTCCCGCTTCTCCTTACAATTGTTGGTTGTTTTGATGCATTCCTTCTTCTAGCCATTTCTCAATTTTAGTAAATTGTTGAAAATTATTCGAAATTTCTTTCTTGTTACTCCTGATTCTTTCAATTCACAAGGTTGATCTTCTACTCAGTCCCTGTTTCTAGCGCATATGTAGTTGCAGGAAATCCCACACTACACCCCTCATTAGAATTTACTCAACTAATCCATTTGAAGATGAATAACTATAGATTTTATTGATTATTTTCTTGAAATGTTTACAAAGGAAAATAGAACAGAGCTAAAGAAATTACAATCACTCTAAATTTTCTCTCTCCTAATGACTTGCTTAACAATTCAAAAAGAACTCTCCCTACAACAGACTTACTCAACCCTTTATATAGGGTATTACATAGTGGATGACAGCTAAGTTGTCCTTTATTTTCGGGAATGACTCGCGAAGTATCGCAAGTGTATGAATGTTCGTCTTCGCGACACTCCTAAATCTCGCCAAATCTTCACACTTTTCTCATGTTCTGGCTTTCGTCATCCATTGCGTCATTAATTATACTTCCTTGCGACGCCTTCGCAATACTGTCGTTTATTAATCTCGCGAGATATTGATGCTGCGATATTCTGATCCTACAGATATGACTTCCAAGTCAGACTTGGATCCGGACTTACCTTCCATAGCCTTGGTCCCGGCCTTGACTTGCATTGACCCGGACTCCAAATTAGAATTTATGTTGTTCACGGACTTGTGAACCTCAGAGTTTTGCAAAGACACAGGCTGAAGTTCCTTGCCTTCCTTCCGTGTAACTGAATTTTTATTTTGTACGAACTTGATTTCCTTTTTTCCTTCCAAAATATTTTTAGCTTCCAAACTAGAATTTGACTTGGATACGGCATTGATAGTACCAGAACTTACAGCTCTTCGTGAAGCAATAGCTGCCTTTGCCGCAATGGCATTTTTACACTTGATAAGTTTCATCGGTGCTTCACGAAAAGCTAAGCTAGAGTTAGCCAGTTCTTTCTCCAAAATTTCATCACTAGATTGAACTGAAATATCATCTCCACTTATTGAAACTGAAGCAAAATTTTAATTTTCATGGCTTGCATGAGCTGCATGGGCAATTGCAGCCTTATGCTTCTCAAAATCTTGTTCCAAAACCTCCTGATTTTCATCAACACCCACATTAACTTCTGGTACTCCAGTTTTAGATTTGACTTGCCACTTCTTACCAGCATTTGGATCATAACCTCCCTTGAAATTCTTCTCACCCGTCAGAACTAGATGAATAATGGCTCATTAGAAAGCTTATAGGTTATAGGACAATGTCACGTGTAAAAATCAACAAAATATTTCAGGTTATTTTTACGAAAAAAAAACGTGTACCGCTGTACTACGCTTTTCGTTAAAAATTCTTTTTTTGCTCTTTATCCCTTCAATTCCCGTCAGAACTAGATAAATAATGGCTCATTAGAAAGCTTACAGGTTATAGGACAATGTCACGTGTAAAAATCAACTAAATATTTCAGGTTATTTTTACCAAAAAAAAAAAAGCGTGTACCGCTGCCTACGCTTTTCTTTAAAAATTCTTTTTTGCTCTTTATCCCTTCAATTCCCGTCAGAATTAGATAAATAATGGCTCATTAGAAAGCTTACAGATCATAGGACAATGTCTCGTGTAAAAATCAACAAAATATTTCAGGTTATTTTTACGGAAAAAATACGTGTACTGCTGACTACGCTTTTCATTAAAATTTTGTTTTTGCTCTATAAACCTTAGAATACCGTCAGAACTAGACAAACAATGGCTCATTAAAAAGCTGACATATCACAGAACAATGTCACGGGTAAATATCAACAAGATGAATCAAGTGATTCAGAAAATAGTATGGGTTCGAAAGATTGGGCACAGATTTTTCCAAAACAATTCTACTTTGCACGTTTGCTGCCAAACCAGGGTTGTCCAAAACACTTGTATTAACGTTATCAACCAATGGAGAAATCAGCTTGGACACAGAAACTCCAGAAATAGAATTTTGCACGTTTCCTGCCTTAATAGGATTCACGTAATTCCCTTCCAAATTCACAAAGTTATTCTTGGATATGGTTGTTATACTTTCCTTGGTCACGGAATTTACATTATCTACATTCCTGGTTTCCAAAGAATTATTAAATTTAGCCACGGGCACAGATTGTATCAAAACAACAGACTCCAAACTGGAGTTTGTTTTGGACACGGCTTTGATTTTCCCAGTCCTTGAACTTCCCAAAACGGACTGAGTAGTTTCCAAAGACATGCCAATAGTCCCGGATTGAAATTTGCTTGTTAGACATAATCTCAGAATTCCCTTGCGTACTATCTGCATTGTCAACATGACAGAATTTTTACGAATAGTACGATCTTTCTTGGCTGCAATATCATTTTTACATCTTATTAACTTAATATGTACTTCACGATACTCAATAAAAGCTTTGTCAAGCTGCTCCTCTAGCTGTTTATCATCAGAATTCTCATGAACTGAATCAATAATCTCCTTCCCATACTGCACATTATCTTCAGCAATAACATCAGTATGGTTGCTGACGTTATTTGCATGGTCTTCATGGGAAACTTTACGTACTTCCTTCCAAACAGATTTGCTTGTTTTTCTCTCTTTGCCATCCTTGATATTCACAGCAGGTGACTTCTTTTCAGCATTAGAACCTCCCAAAAATTTTCGTGTAGCAAGGCAATTCTCAAATCTTTGGCCCATAAACTTATAGTGAGTGCAAAATTTGATGTTCTCTAAGTCCTGAATTTCAATATACTGCCAGAACTCCTTTCCATTTGCTTTCAAGCGAATTCTTTTAGGAATCAACTTAGCAAAGTCAATATCAATCAGTACCGCAACATAGTTTCCAACATCATGATCCAATGTCTTTTGATCAATAGCAATCGGTTTCCCAATAATTTTAGCAATGGAAAGAAGAATTTTCTTTGTCCATAACTCAATGTACAACCCAGGGAAACTTACCCAAACTGAAACTCGTGTAGTTTGCTGCCTTTCTGGATCAAAATGAAAAACCTTAAGCTGTTCATTCTGTATCACCCAAGTATCACCATGCCATACATCAGCTGAAGTTAACTTTATGATGAAAAATCCTTTTGTCATTGGAACCAGTTTGCATCTTCCATCCCCAAAACCCCATTTCTCTTCCAAACTTTTTTGAACATCAGCAAGTTTTAAACCCTTAAAGTTCAATCTCCCAATGAGACTGAACTGAAATATATCACGTCCCACTTGAAGAAGATCATTAGGCAAAACCAAAGCTGGTTCTTCTAAATATGTTGACGCCTTAGGGAGAGATAATAAGTCTGAATCTGTTAACATATAGGGTTTTTTACCCTTGATCAAATCAGCAAAAGATACCGTTTTGTTCCCATGAGTATTCACATTTGCATCAGGGTTTTCCCCCATCCCAAATCACCAAAGATGATCAAGGATGAAGGAAAAACGTTGAAAAAAGTTGAAAACCCTCTTCTTCTTTTTTTATCAAAAAGAAGAGTGGTTTCCAAGTTTTGATCCATCAAAACAAAGAACTTCTCACGCTGTTGTGTAGGTAAAGTTTCCAGGTCTTCCAATGGAATTGTGGATGAAAGAAACCCTCTTATCCTTGGGTAAAACTCTTGGTACACCTATTGTGGTGGATTCAAAAACGTTAAATCATGATTATGGTTATTTTGCATCTGTTTTGGTTGATATTAATTTTGCGGAAGGTGTTGCTGGGGAGATCATTCTCACGTCAGGTGGGAAAAAGTTTTTGCAACCAGTTGATATCCCAAAGAAACCTTCATATTGCAAACATTGTAACATCATTGGGCATGCTTATGCTGATTGTAAAAAAGCACGCAAACTGTTTGGGAAGTCTGTTATCAATAATATTAATGTTGCAAAAAAGAGTCAATCAGGTAATAACCCTTTGGTTGTGCAAGGGGTTGATGGTGATAAGGTTAATGACACTCCAACCTAGAATGGTGGGGATAAGGGAATTACTGCTCGTACAGCTGCTAAGAAGAATTCGCAGGCTAGCAACCAATCTTTGAAATGGAAAGAACGTCAGAAAAGTGCAGCTGATAATGTGATGACGCTCAAAAAGATGAGTCTAATCATGTTAATACGCAGCAATTTCAAGCTGCAAATGACTGGCAGCAAGTAGGGGATGAGAATAAGGGTTCGCCTTTTAAATTTACTTCGTTTGTGGATAATCTTCTCAGTTATGAGTTGGTAGTACATCGTAATTCTTTTGATGTTCTTAACAGCGAATTAGGGCTTGATAATGAGAATCTCAGTAAGGATATGGAGGAAAAAGATCTAGAGGAGGATACTAATTCGGAAGGGAGTATTGGTTCTAAGGAATGGGGGGAAGTGGATGCTGATATTCTAGATCGGAAAGAAGCTAAAAGATTAGATAAGAAGGCTAAGGGAATTTTATCTAGGCGCAAAGACCAAGCAGATTCCAGCTTGAATACAGAGGCTATAACATCCAATTTGGATTTGGAAAATACCGGCACTGCGTTGGATTTAGATTTGGATGGTGAAACGAATTTGGGTACGGCAAAGACAATTCAGACCACGTCAGGTCATATGGGCAGTCATGGGCCTGAGGTTCCAAGCCCGGATTTGGAAATAAAAAGGAGCACGGAGGTCTTTCGTGCTCGTTTGGAAGCTATAAAATCCCAGGGAGAAATTTCTATCCTTGGTCATGCAATGTTGGAGGGCATGACTGATTTGGAAGGGAATATTTTGGATGCTTCTCCAAATATTACTAGTTCTGAAGGGATTCTAAGGTTTATAGAGCAAAAACAAAATTTTAACGAAAAGCGTAGGCAGCAGTACACGTATTTTTTCCGTAAAAATAACCTGAAATATTTTGTTGATTTTTACACGAGACATTGTCCTATGATCTGTAAGCTTTCTAATGATCCATTATTTATCTTGTTCTGACGGAATTGAAGGGATAAAGAGCAAAAAAGAATTTTTTACGAAAAGCGTAGGCAGCGGTGCACGTTTTTTTTCGTAAAAATAACCTGAAATATTTTGTTGATTTTTACACATGACATTGTCTTATGACCTGTAAGCTTTCTAATGTGCCATTATTTATCTAGTTCTGACGGGAACTGAAGGGATAAAGAGCAAAAAGAATTTTTAACGAAAAGCGTAGGCATCGGTACACGTTTTTTTTTTTCGTAAAAATGACCTGAAATATTTTGTTGATTTTTATCGGTGACATTGTTCTATGATATTGTTTATGGGTGAAAATCATTTCCGCCGATTTTGGTAAATTCGGTAGGTGAGTGAGAAACTGGTTTAAACCCTAAACAAATGTGCTGCACGTGAGCACTTTATAGATTCGAGAGATCAATCTGTACAAGTCCGGCCTAAACCAAGAAATGGCCGTTCCTAGACTTGCTTCGGTCACAAAGTGGAGGAGAAAGGTTGATTTGGGGAGGGAAGCAAAGAAAGGTGTTGAGACCAGAATAGTGCAGGAGAGTAGTGTCTCGACTTGTATCAGAAAGTGAAAGCTTAGGAAGCTTGCAAGAGATGAAATCTTTTTGGAGAGCTTGCAAAGTTGCCTTTTCTGAGAGTGTTGTATTTTTCTCCCGACCGAGACTTGTTGTCTGGTGGAAATAGGTAAGACCTATTTATACAAGTCGAGGCTGAAACGTACCCTGGCCTCATGAAGGAAGAGAGTAAAGGGTGAAATAATGGGAGGAGGTGGTAACCGCAAGGTGTTTATGGGTGAAAACGTTTTCACCATTATTTCCTCATTTATTTGACCACTTTATTCCTATTCACGCTTTCTTAATGTGAGCGTAGTGTACGCTGCATGCTGTGACACCCAAACCAAAACCCTAGAAAGCATCCCCCAGTTTGTGTTGATGTCTTGAGTGTTGGTTGCACCTTGAGTGCGAGTGGCGCTGCTAGAGGCGCGTGTGGCATGTTCCAATGGCATGTGCGGAATGCCTTTGTTGCGGGTTGCACCTTGAGTGCAAGTGGCAATGCCAGAGCTGCTAGTGGCGTGTGTGGCATGTGCCAATGGTATGTGCGGAATGCTTTGGTGGTAAGTTGTACGTTGAGTGTAAGTGGCAATTCCAGAGCTGCTACTGGCGTGTATGGCAAGTGCCAATGGAGTGTGCGGAATGCCTTGATGGTAGGTTGCACGGTTTGCAAGTTAGGCTACCAGCGTGCGTGTTTGGCATGTGTCAATGGCACGCATGGCCATTAGGGCTATGTCCTGGTAAGAAAAGCTACCAGCGATGCATGTTGGCATGTGCCAATGGCATGCGTGGCCAACTTGGGTCACGACTGGTAGGAAAAGCTACCGAGCGCATGTTGGCATGTGCCAATGGCATGCGTGGCCAATTTGGTGTGCGTCCTAGTAGGAAAAGCTGCCAGCGAGCATGTTGGCATGTTCCAATGGCATGCGTGGCCAATTTGGGTCGCGCCCTGGTAGGAAAAGCTGCCAGCGAGCGTGTTGGCATGTGCCAATGGCATGCGTGGCCAATTTGGGTCGCGCCCTGGTAGGAAAAGCTACCAGCGAGCGTGTTGGCATGTGCCAATGGCATGCTCGGCCAATTTGGGTCGCGCCTTAGTAGAAAAAGCTACCAGCGAGCATGTTGGCATGTGCCAATGGAATGCTCGGCCAATTTGGGTCGCGCCTTGGTAGAAAAAGCTACCAGCGAGCGTGTTGGCATGTGCCAATGGCATGCTCGGCCAATTTGGGTCGCGCCTTGGTAGAAAAAGCTACCAGCGAGCGTGTTGGCATGTGCCAATGGCATGCGTGGCCAATTTGGGTTGCGCCTTGGTAGAAAAAGCTACCAGCGAGCGTGTTGGCATGTGCCAATGGCATGCTCGGCCAATTTGGGTCGCGCCTTGGTAGAAAAAGCTACCAGCGAGCGTGTTGGCATGTGCCAATGGCATGCCCGGCCAATTTGGGTCGCGCCTTGGTAGAAAAAGCTACCAGCTAGCGTGTTGGCATGTGCCAATGGCATGCGTGGCCAATTTGGGTCGCGCCTTGGTAGAAAAAGCTACCAGCGAGCGTGTTGGCATGTGCCAATGGCATGCGTGGCCAATTTGGGTCGCGCCACAGTAGGAAAAGCTACCGGCGTGTTGGCATGTGCCAATGGCATGCGTGGCCAATTTGGGTCGCGCCACAGGTAGAAAAAGCTACCGGCGAGCGTGTTGGCATGTGCCAATGGCATGCGTGGCCAATTTGGGTCGCGCCACTGTTGGAAAAGCTACCGGCGGCGTGTTGGCATGTGCCAATGGCATGCGTGGCCAATTTGGGTCGCGCCACAGTAGGAAAAGCTACCGGCGAGCGTGTTGGCATGTGCCAATGGCATGCGTGGCCAATTTGGCCTAGGTTGCATGATTTGCAAGCCTAGGCGTGGGCGCCATTTTGGCATGGCATGGTTAGGGCCAAGGTAAGGGTGCTTGGCTTGGCGTGACGTGACTAGCGTAGCTAGGGCCAAGCAGAGTGCGTTTGGCATGGCGCGGCTAGCTCGGGCTAAATGTGGCTGGCATGATTTTCCATTGGCACGGAGGTGCGGCTAGCATGGTTGGCATGCTTTGGCGCCTTTGGTGTAGCTGGCATGATTTTCCATTGGCACAGAGGTGCGGCTAGCTTGGTCTAGGTGTGGCTGGCATGATTGACACGGAGGTGCGGATAACATGGTTGGCATGCTTTGGCGCGTTTTGGTGTGGCTGGCATGATTTGCCATTGGCACTGAGGTGTGGATAGGGCCAAGGTAAGTGTGTTTGGCTTGGCGTGGTGTGATTAGCGTATCTAGGGCCAAGTCAGAGTGCATTTGGCATGGCGCGGCTAGCTTGGGCTAGGTGTGGCTGGCATGATTTGCCATTGGCACAGAGGTGCGGCCAGCATGGTAGGCATGCTTTGGCGCGTTTTGGTGTGGCTGGCATGATTTGCCATTGGCACAGAGGTGCGGCTAGATTGGGCTAGGTGCGGCCCGCATGGTTGGCATGCTTTGGCGCGTTTTGGTGTGGCTGGCATGATTTGCCATTGTCACAGAGGTGCGGATAGGGCCAAGGTAAGTGTGTTTGGCTTGGCGTGGTGTGATTAGCGTAGCTAGGGCCAAGGCAGAGTGCATTTGGCATGGCGCGGCTAGCTTGGGCTAGGTGTGGCTGGCATGATTTGCCATTGGCACAGAGGTGCGGCCAGCATGGTTGGCATGATTTGCCATTGGCACAGAGGTGCGGCTAGCTTGGGCTAGGTGTGGATGGCATGATTTGCCATTGGCACAGAGGTGCGGCCAGCATGGTTGGCATGCTTTGGCGCATTTTGGTGTGGCTGGCATGATTTGCCATTGGCACAGAGGTGCGGCTAGCTTGGGCTAGGTGTGGCTGGCATGATTTGCCATTGGCACGGAGGTGGGGCCAGCATGGTTGGCATGCTTTGGCGCGTTTTGGTGTGGCTGGCATGATTTGCCATTGGCACAGAGGTGCGGCTAGCTTGGGCTAGGTGTGGCTGGCATGACTTGCCATTGACACGGAGGGGAATTAGGGTTTTGTTCGTCGTAACCCTAATTTGAAAAAATACTCCCTATTAATTACTGATTACATGCATTAAATGTTCTAATAAATGTGTCATCGGTGACATTAGGTTATTAGGGGTTTTACGATTTTACCCTTTGTCTAAAAACCACCATCAACATTAAGTCCCCTGCTTAGCTCGGAACAGGAGCTTTGTTGCGAGGTAAGCATAAGATGGTGACAAACTATCAGCAGTAAATCGTAAAGAGAATTGAGGAGGCTTGTCTGACCTTTTTTTATAAATAGGATTTGGAATCCCTGCCTCTGGCAGTTTTGCGCAAATCGGGAGGCTGGCACAATTGGGAAGTTAACTTCGTGAGAGACAGGAAGCTGAGCGGCATTGAGAAGTTGTTGCGAGTTGGGAAACTGAGCGTGCTAGCTGGCGGGACCGGCGCAAAGTGTGAAACTGAGCGTGCTAGCTGGCGTGACTTGCGCAAGATGGGGAAGCTGCGCGTGCTAGCTGGCGGACCGGCGCAAAGTGTGAAACTGAGCGTGCTAGCTGGCGTGACTTGCGCAAGATGGGGAAGCTGAGCGTGCTAGCTGGCGGGACCGGCGCAAAGTGTGAAACTGAGCGTGCTAGCTGGCGTGACTTGCGCAAGATGGGGAAGCTAGGCGTGCTAGCTGGCGGGACCGGCGCAAAGTGTGAAGATGATCATGCTAGCTGGCGGGACCGGCGCAAGATGGGAAAGCTGAGCGTGCTAGCCGGCGTGACTTGGGCGGTTGTAGGGAAGTTTGGTGAGACTGGCGCAAGCTTGATGGGACCGGTGAAAACAAGGAGGGAGTAAGTGTTTCTACAGATAGCAAAGTTTCCTTATTTTGCCTTCCTTCACGCGCGGCTTCAATCAGGGCATCATCCATGCCAAAAATCTGGAAGCGTTACGTCCATCGTTACTTCCTTTCCTTCTTTAAGTTTCCGTATTCATACCCAACGTAATTGCATCATCTCCCTCGTTTGAGAAAGGGTTCTTCTTGTTGAATTTTTCCTCTTCGTCATGTCGCACAGAGACGAATCATCTTCTAACCAGCCAGATTCTCCAGGTGAAGGCGCGAGGTCTGACTCTTGCAAAAGCACCCCGACTAGGGTTATTCGGGCTAAGAAGATCATACCGGTATGTTTTCTTCTTCTTCTCCGTTCGTGTTATCCTCTTTTTATATGTGTATAGATATGATGGAACTGGATCATTTTCCCCATCTTTTGCAGTGTATGATGGGACCCTCCAGGGATGGATCCTCCTTTAACTCTTCGGAGAAGGGCTTCAGACTTGGCGGAGATCGATCTTCTTCTCTTGAGGAGTCATTGGTTGGGATTGAATCTCCATTCCACGAAGCTAGTGAAATCATTAAGGACCTCCCTTCCGTCTATCCCCATGAAGAACAGGTGCATGTTCGGACTTTCTTGGGTTCAGTGAGCATGGAGGAGGGGCGAGAGAACAAGGAAGAGTCTTGGCATGTTGAGAGGTTTCAGTGCGGAAAAGCCTTTCCTCGATCCGGGTATGGAGCGGATCGGACCGTTTCTAGGTTGAAACGACGGAAAAGTGAACGTGTGGTGGTCTTGGAGGAGAGCGCCACGATTCTTGACTCTGATGTGGATGAATCAAAAAACTTTCTCCGAAGTGTCGCTGAGAAAACCTTCGAAGGAGCATATGACAGAAACGAGATACCCTCTGAAGTTGATGCCAAAGGTGTCGTTGGTGATACCGGAGGGGTCATGGTGGCGTATGCTGGACCGGTCGTCGGGGAGGACACTTTGTTGCTTGCTGTGGTTGCTTCGGGATGGGATGTTGAGGTTGCTTTGCTAACACCGTTGAATGGAACCTTTGTTGCCCGAGGGATTCTTTGGGGGAAGTGCTTGAAGATAGTCTTACCCAAGGGTACTTGTACTCCGTCCTTCGAGGGCTAGTTCTTCCCTTTTGTTATTCCTGTTAGCTGCTTTAGTTCCCCTGGTGTCCCCTTTTTTTTTTTTTTTTTTCGTAAACTCGTCTTTTCCTTCTTCTTCATCAGTCAACATTTTGCTTCATATATATTTTTTGAAAGAGGTTGTGGTATGATGGCTCTGCAATGGTTTTCTAGGTTTATCTGATGTATTTCTCTGATATATGGAGGATTCGCTTGGAAAGAGATGTATTTATGTTTTTTTTTTTTTTTTTGACAAAAAGAGAATCCCTTGGGAAAAATACAAACGGTGTATTCATCTTGGGGAATTACAACTATTAAGAGGAATTGTTAAAGGAAATACTAAAAGGGGGAGTGATTGGGAAGTACAACATTTTAGGGATTGGATTCCTTGAGCCATCGCGAGTGAATTATCACGCCTTCAGGTGTGTCTGCATTGATGAGCTTGCAATATCCTCCCAAAAGGGTATCCGCAACCAGATACAGCTTGTCTTCTCCTTCATTGGGCAAATCCATTTTTACTGTCATCTTCCCAACTTGAAACGAGCTTTCCTTAACCAATACATCTCCAATTGAAAATGTGTTCAGACGTCGTGCAACCGTTTGAGTCTTGGCTTCGTTGGCTTCAATAGAAGTTTCCAAGCTTCTTGCAAAGTGTTCAAATGGTCCAGCTCCCCATTCACATTTCTTGACAGCGTTTGTGCCAGTAATCGCGCCGAGTCCCCATGACGGAATGGGGGAAGGAAAGAATGGTTGCAGAAAAGGTTGCTTGGTCAGACTTACTTGCATTTGAAAACCATGAGCTAGCGCCAACGGGTCCTCTCCGGATGCCTGGGTTCCTTCAATAGCTCGTTGATACGATAACCCGTGGGATGATTTGTTGGGAATTCCTTCGGGCGTGGACGTCGGCAGAGGGTGTACATCCAATTTCGCTTTGTTTTCGAGCACCCATAAGCGTCCCAATATCATGTCATGATCTAGTTCTTTGACAATGTGGAACTTGATATGCGTTATAGCGTCTCCCATCTTGATCTCTAGGTTTATGTAGCCATGCGCGTTCAAAGTTTCTCCTCTCAAGCTCTTAATCACAGACGGGGAATAGGTAGCGTCTTGTTTTGTAAATCCTGCTTGCCTTTAGTGTCTTGAAAGTAATGATGTTGTGGTCGAGGGCCGTGTCGATGAGCGTGTCGTCAAATTCGTTACCTCTTAAACGGGACGTGGTCAGCAGTCCTCAGTTCTCCTTTTTGGTTCCGCCTGTTTGGAAAGCTTGGGCCTTGGCGTGGATTCCGAGGAGAGAAAAGTCGTTTGCCGGATACAACACGATTGAGAGCTGCGAAAATATCTTGGCGCTGCACCTTGGAAAGATAGAGAATTTCGCATACATGTTGCATCATGGATTGTACGAGTCTCGTGCACGGAGTCCCCCAGAGGACCCGCAGTTTCTTATTGGGAGTGGGTCTCGATGCACTCTTTCATCTCCTGGTTGGAGTCCTCCCGCTTCTATCCTTTCTTTGAAAATATGCTTTAGTCTGTTGCAATCGCTGGTCGGGTGGTGAACGAACCTGTGGTAGTGGCAGTGCCAGGGTTCGCCATCTAAGCCTCAGTTGGTAGACGTCTGGGAGGTGGCAGTCTGATAATATCATCTTGAACCCAGGCTTCAAGGAGGTCAATCACCTCCTCGATGGGAAACGGGAAATCAAAGGTATTTCCTTCGGTCTCATGATCTTTGCATGGGAGTTTTAGTGACGGTCTTTCGTGGTGGGGGTTCCGTTGCGCCTGGGCGCTTCACGTTTTGGCTGGTGGCTCGTAGTTGGGGCTTTCCTTTTTCCCCTTTCGTTTACTATGTTCACGGAGGATGAGCCGGCATTAAATTGTTTGCTTTGATGAGGCGTCTATTCCCGCGAGTTTCACGCGTGTCTTGATTCGATTTGGCTTAGCTCTTTCCGGTAATCTTTGGTGTTGTTGTTGCGAGATCGTCCGGCGGCTTCATGGAGTTCGGAGAACGTTTGGAAGCACAAGTTTTCTAGCGGCGCGGTAAATTGGAATCATACCATTAATGCATGCGTTCACCGGTTGTTGCTCGGTCACGTTTGGGTCGTGACAGTCAGTGCTTGAACCACGAACCTTTTGACGAAATCATTCGGATGTTCGTTATCCCACTGGTACATTCTTCCGAGGTCTGAGAAAGTAACTTGTTCGGACACGAAGAAGTATTTCTTGTAAAACGCAGTGACCATGCTACTCCAGTTGGGAATCTTTGTTCGGTGGGATGTTTGTTGTACCATGTATACGCCCTTCCAAGTAAGTGATTTTGAGAATTCCCTTAAACGAAGAACGTGATTATATTCATGTTCACCTAGGGATTCCGGGAAACGAGAGACATGCTCATGTGCATTCCCGGTACCATCGTACGGGGGTAAATTGAGAGAAGAGTACCCCCTTGGGAGAGGGATTCTCTGCATTTCGGATGGGTAAGGGGGTTGGTGATGATGCACGTCCAACTCATCATTCTTGATTCGGTTGCGGAGAAGTTGTTCCAAATCTTCTCTCGTGACGAAGTTGGGCGGTTGATTTCCTTCCAACGGGATTCTAGCGAGTTTCCTCATCCGTGGAGGTGTGCTCCGCCGAGGTGTCTTTGGCGTCGGGGTTGTTGGAGACGTTCCTAAGCGGCTCTGGAGGACGCGACTCACGCGGTAGTCGCTCTTTCAGGGTCTTGAGAAAGATGAGTACCTCCTTCTGCGTTGAAACCATATCCGTCTGGGCTCTGGCGAGCATCTCTTGTCGTTCCATCAAATCAGCGATGGTGACGTAAGGACGACTTCCTCTGGTCCCTCTGGTCTCTCGTCCCGTCGGAGGGGTAGTTGGAACCTTAGTTGTGGTCGGAGGCGCCATGCTAGACGAAGCATTTGGGGTCGTAGCGGCGGCTCTATCCCTGGTGACTGGTGGCGTGACACCCGAAGAGATATTTTCGTTGCCATGATTAGAGGGTTGTGTAGAGACACTAGAGGAGGCAGCGGCTCTGGCCCTGGTGATTGGCGGTGTTACACTTGAGGGAGTGCATTCGATGTTGCTGTAGTCAGCCGGTGATGCAACAACGTTATTGGGAGAGACGCTAACATCGGGGGATGCGTTACGTCTTTGGTATTCTCGGCAGCCGCTCCAGACCTGAGTTCCACCATGTTGGGATTTGACGTTCGGAAAACGAAATCAGGAGTCGGAGTTGGTATTGTAACCGATAAATCAATCCTCCCGCTGTGGTCGCCAATTGTTTATTGGTGAAAATCGTTTCCGCCGATTTTGGTAAATTCGGTAGGTGAGTGAGAAACTGGTTTAAACCCTAAACAAATGTCTTGCACGTGAGCACTTTATAGATTCGAGAGATAAATCTGCACAAGTCCGGCCTAAACCAAGAAATGGCCGTTCCCGGACTTGCTTCGGTCATAAAGTAGAGGAGAAGGGTTGATTTGGGGAGGGAAGCAAAGAAAGGTGTTGAGACCGAGAATAATTCAGGAGAGTAGTGTCTCGACTTGTATCGAAAGTGAAAGCTTAGGAAGCTTGCAAGAGATGAAAGCTTTTTGGAGAGCTTGCAAAGTTGCCTTTTCGAGAGTGTTGTATTTTTCTCTCCGACCGAGACTTGTTGTCTGGTGGAAATAGGTAAGACCTATTTATACAAGTCGAGGCTGAAACGTACCCTGGCCTCATGAAGGAAGAGAGTAAAGGGTGAAATGATGGGAGGAGGTGGTAACCGCAAGGTGTTTATGGGTGAAAACGTTTTCACCATTATTTCCTCATTTATTTGACCGCTTTATTCCTATTCACGCTTTCTTAATGTGAGCGTAGTGTACGCTGCATGCTGTGACCGCCAAACCAAAACCCTAGAAAGCATCCCCCAGTTTGTGTTGATGTCTCGAGTGTTGGTTGCACCTTGAGTGCAAGTGGCACTGCTAGAGGCGCATGTGGCATGTGCCACTGGCATGTGCGGAATGCCTTTGTTGCGGGCTGCACCTTGAGTGCAAGTGGCAATGCCAGAGCTGCTAGTGGCGTGTGTGGCATGTGCCAATGGTATGTGTGGAATGCTTTGGTGGTAAGTTGTACGTTGAGTGTAAGTGGCAATGCCAGAGCTGCTACTGGCGTGTATGGCAAGTGCCAATGGAGTGTGCGGAATGCCTTGATGGTACGTTATACGGTTTGCAAGTTAGGCTACCAGCGTGCGTGTTTGGCATGTGTCAATGGCACGCATGGCCATTAGGGCTATGTCCAGGTAAGAAAAGCTACCAGCGATGCATGTTGGCATGTGCCAATGGCATGCGTGGCCAACTTGGGTCACGACATGGTAGGAAAAGCTACCAGCGAGCGTGTTGGCATGTGCCAATGGCATGCGTGGCCAATTTGGTGTGCGTCCTAGTAGGAAAAGCTGCCACCGAGCGTGTTGGCATGTGCCAATGGCATGCGTGGCCAATTTGGGTCGCGCCCTGGTAGGAAAAGCTACCAGTGAGCGTGTTGGCATGTGCCAATGGCATGCTCGGCCAATTTGGGTCGCGCCTTCGTAGAAAAAGCTACCAGCGAGCGTGTTGGCATGTGCCAATGGCATGCTCGGCCAATTTGGGTCGCGCCTTGGTGGAAAAAGCTACCAACGAGCGTGTTGGCATGTGCCAATGGCATGCTCGGCCAATTTGGGTCGCGCCTTGGGAGAAAAAGCTACCAGCGGCGTGTTGGCATGTGCCAATGGCATGCGTGGCCAATTTGGGTCGCGCCCTGGTAGGAAAAGCTACCGGCGGCGTGTTGGCATGTGCCAATGGCATGCGTGGCCAATTTGGGTCGCGCCACAGTAGAAAAAGCTACCCGGCGAGCGTGTTGGCATGTGCCAATGGCATGCGTGGCCAATTTGGGTCGCGCCCTGGTAGGAAAAGCTACCAGCGAGCGTGTTGGCATGTGCCAATGGCATGCGTGGCCAATTTGGGTCGCGCCCTGGTAGGAAAAGCTACCAACGAGCGTGTTGGCATGTGCCAATGGCATGCGTGGCCAATTTGGCCTAGGTTGCATGATTTGCAAGCCTAGGCGTGGGCGCCATTTTGGCATGGCATGGTTAGGGCCAAGGTAAGGGTGCTTGGCTTGGCGTGACGTGACTAGCGTAGCTAGGGCCAAGGCGAGTGCGTTTGGCATGGCGCGGCTAGCTCGGGCTAAATGTGGCTGACATGATTTGCCATTGGCACGGAGGTGCGGCTAGCATGGTTGGCATTCTTTGGCGCGTTTGGTGTGGCTGGCATGATTTGCCATTGGCACAGAGGTGCGGCTAGCTTGGGATAGGTGTGGCTGGCATGATTTGCCATTGGCACGGAGGTGCAGCTAACATGGTTGGCATGCTTTGGCGCGTTTTGGTGTGGCTGGCATGATTTGCCATTGGCACGAGAGGTGTGGATAGGGCCAAGGTAAGTGTGTTTGGCTTGGCGTGGTGTGATTAGTGTAGCTAGGGCCAAGGCGAGTGCATTTGGCATGGCGCGGCTAGCTTGGGCTAGGTGTGGCTGGCATGATTTGCCATTGGCACGGAGGTGCGGCCAGACATGGTTGGCATGTTTGGCGCGTTTTTGGTGTGGGCGGCATGATTTGCCATTGGCACAAAGGTGCGGCTAGCTTGGGCTAGGTGTGGTCGGGCATGATTTGCCGATGGCACATAGGTGCGGCCAGCATGGTTGGCATGCTTTGGCGCGTTTTGGTGTGGCTGGCATGATTTGCCATTGGCACAGAGGTGCGGATACGGCCAAGGTAAGTGTGTTTGGCTTGGCGTGGTGTGATTAGCATAGCTAGGGCCAAGGCAGAGTGCATTTGGCATGGCGCGGCTAGCTTGGGCTAGGTGTGGCTGGCATGATTTGCCATTGGCACAGAGGTGCGGCCAGCATGGTTGGCATGCTTTGGCGGCGCGTTTTGGTGTGGCTGGCATGATTTTCCATTGGCATAGAGGTGCGGCTAGCTTGGGCTAGGTGTGGCTGGCATGATTTTCCATTGGCACAGAGGTGCGGCCAGCATGGTTGGCATGCTTTGGCGCGTTTTGGTGTGGCTGGCATGATTTGCCATTGGCACAGAGGTGCGGCTAGCTTGGGCTTGGTGTGGCTGGCATGATTTGCCATTGGCACGGAGGTGCGGCCAGCATGGTTGGCATGCTTTGGCGCGTTTTGGTGTGGCTGGCATGATTTGCCATTGGCACAGAGGTGCGGCTAGCTTGGGCTAGGTGTGGCTGGCATGACTTACCATTGACACTGAGGGGAATTAGGGTTTTGTTCGTCGTAACCCTAATTTGAAAAAATACCCCCTATTAATTACTGATTACATGCATTAAATGTTCTAATAAGTGTCATCGGTGACATTAGGTTATTCGGGGTTTTACGATTTTACCCTTTGTCTAAAAACCACCATCAACAGATATGTTAGCTTTCTAATGAGCCATTATTTGTCTAGTTCTGAAGGGATTCTAAGGTTTATAGAGCAAAAACATAATTTAAACGAAAAACGTAGGCAGCAGTACACGTATTTTTTCCGTAAAAATAACCTGAAATATTTTGTTGATTTTTACACGAGACATTGTCCTATGATCTGTAAGCTTTCTAATGAGCCATTATTTATCTAATTCTGACGGGAATTGAAGGGATAAAGAGCAAAAAAGAATATTTTTTTTTACGAAAAGCGTAGGCAGCGGTACACGTTTTTTTTCGTAAAAATAACCTGAAATATTTTGTTGATTTTTACACGTGACATTGTCCTATAACCTGTAAGCTTTCTAATGAGACATTATTTGTCTAGTTCTGAAGGGATTCTAAGGTTTATAGAGCAAAAACATAATTTTAACGAAAAATGTAGGCAGCAGTACACGTATTTTTTCCGTAAAAAATAACCTGAAATATTTTGTTGATTTTTACACGAGACATTGTCCTATGATCTTCAAGCTTTCTAATGAGCCATTATTTATCTAATAATGACGGGAATTGAAGGGATAAAGAGCAAAAAATAATTTTTTAGGAAAAGCGTAACCAAGCGGTACACGTTTTTTTTCGTAAAAATAACCTGAAATACTTTGTTGATTTTTACACGTGACATTGTCCTATAACCTGTAAGCTTTCTAATGAGCCATCATTTATCTAGTTCTGACGGGAATTGAAGAGATAAAGAGCAAAAAAGAATTTTTAACGAAAAGCGTAGGCAGTGGTACACGCTTTTTTTTCGTAAAAATAACCTGAAATATTTTGTTGATTTTTACACGTGACATTGTTCTATAACCTGTAAGCTTTCTAATGATCCATTATTTATCTAGTTCTGTCGGGAATTGAATGGATAAAGAGCAAAAAAGAATTTTTAAAGAAAAGCGTAGGCAGCGGTACACGCTTTTTTTCGTAAAAATAACCTGAAATATTTTGTTGATTTTTACACGTGACATTGTCCTATAACCTGTAAGCTTTCTAATGAGCCATTATTTATCTAGTTCTGACGGGAATTGAAGGGATAAAGAGCAAAAAAGAATTTTTAAAGAAAAGCATAGGCAGCGGTACACGCTTTTTTTTCGTAAAAATAACCTGAAATATTTAGTTGATTTTTACATGTGACATTGTCCTATAACCTGTAAGCTTTCTAATGAGCCATTATTTATCTAGTTCTGACGGGAATTGAAGGGATAAAGAGCAAAAAAGAATTTTTAACGAAAAGCGTAGGCAGCGGTACACGTTTTTTTTCGTAAAAAAATATTTAGTTGATTTTTACACGTGACATTGTCCTATAAATAATTTTTTATCTAGTTGATTTTTAAAGAGCAAAAAGAATTTTAACGACATTTTCCTATAACCTATTTTGTTGATTTTTACACGTGACTTTTTCTATAATGAATGAGCCATTATTTATCTAGTTTTGACGGGAATTGAAGGGATAAAGAGCAAAAAAGATTTTTAACGAAAAGCGTAGGCGTGAAGATACACGTATTTTTTCCGTAAAAATAACTTGAAATATTTAATTGATTTTTACACGTGACATTGTTCTATAACTTGTAAGCTTTCTAATGAGCCATTATTTATATAGTTCTGACGGGAATTGAAGGGATATAGAGCAAAAAAGAATTTTTAAGAAAAGCGTGAAAGCGGCGGTACACGTTTTTTTTAAAAATAACCTTTGAAATATTTTGTTGATTTTTACACGTGACATTTTACTATAACCTGTTAGCTTTCTAATGAGCCATTATTTATCTAGTTTTGACGGGAATTGAAGGGATAAAGAGCAAAAAAGAATTTTTAACGAAAAGCGTAGGCAGCAGTACACGTATTTTTTCCGTAAAAATAACCTGAAATATTTTGTTGATTTTTACACGGGACATTGTCCTATAACCTTTAAGCTTTCTAATGAGCCATTATTTAACTAGTTCTGACGGGAATTGAAGGGATAAAGAGCAAAAACAAAATTTTAACGAAAAGCATAGGCAGCGGTACACGCTTTTTTTCGTAAAAATAACCTGAAATATTTAGTTGATTTTTACACGTGACATTGTCCTATAACCTGTAAGCTTTCTAATGAGCCATTATTTATCTAGTTCTGACGGGAATTGAAGAGATAAAGAGCAAAAAAGAATTTTTAACGAAAAGCGTAGGCAGCGGTACACGTTTTTTTTTGTAAAAATAACCTGAAATATTTTGTTGATTTTTACACGTGACATTTTCCTATAACCTGTTAGCTTTCTAATGAGCCATTATTTATCTAGTTTTGACGGGAATTGAAGGGATAAAGAGCAAAAAAGAATTTTTAACGAAAAGCGTAGGCAGTGGTACACGCTTTTTTTTCGTAAAAATAACCTGAAATATTTTGTTGATTTTTACACGTGACATTGTCCTATAACCTGTAAGCTTTCTAATGAGCCATTATTTATCTAGTTCTGACGGGAATTGAAGGGATAAAGAC
Source organism: Papaver armeniacum (assembly GCA_023531295.1). Lineage (NCBI taxonomy): Eukaryota > Viridiplantae > Streptophyta > Magnoliopsida > Ranunculales > Papaveraceae > Papaver > Papaver armeniacum. The sequence goes on along the minus strand of JAJJWW010008987.1, from coordinate 249,562 downwards.
CAGAAAAGAATTTTTAACGAAAAGCGTAGGCAGCGGTACACGCTTTTTTTCGTAAAAATGTCTGGAATTTTTTTTTTTTTTTTTTTACCAGTGACATTGTTTTATGATATGTGATTTTTTAATGAGCCATTATTTATCTAGTTCTGACGGGAATTAAAGGGTTAAAGAGCGAAAGACAAATTTTAACGAAAAGCGTAGGCAAGCGGTACACGTTTTTTTTTCTTCGTAAAGATGACCAGAAATATTTTGTTGATTTTACCCGTGACATTGTTCTGTGATATGTTAGCTTTCTAATGGGCCATTGTTTGTCTAGTTCTGACAAGAGCAAAAACAAAATTTTAACGAAAAGCGTGGGCAGCAGTACTCGTATTTTTTCCGTAAAAATAACCTGAAATATTTTGTTGATTTTTACACGGGACATTGTCCTATGATCAAGCTTTTTAATGAGCCATTATTTATCTAGTTCTGACGGGAATTGAAGGGATAATGAGCAAAAACAAAATTTTAACGAAAAGCGTTTAATAATTTTTCCGTAAAAATAACCTGAAATATTTTGTTGATTTTTACACGGGACATTGTCCTATGATCTGTAAGCTTTTTAATAAGCCATTATTTAACTAGTTCTGACGGGAATTGAAGGGATAAAGAGCAAAAACAAAATTTTAACGAAAAGCTTAGGCAAAGAGACACGTATTTTTCCGTAAAAATAACTCAAATATTTTGTTGATTTTTACACGGGACATTATCCTATGATCTGTTAGCTTTTTAATGAGCCATTATTTATCTAGTTTTGACGGGAATTGAAGGGATAAAGAGCAAAAACAAAATTTTAACGAAAAGCGTAGGCAGCGGTACACGTTTTTTTTCGTAAAAATAACCTGAAATATTTTGTTGATTTTTACACGTGACATTGTCCTATAACCTGTAAGCTTTATAATGAGCCATTATTTATCTAGTTCTGACGGGAATTGAAGGGATAAAGAGCAAAAAAGAATTTTTAACGAAAATGGTAAGCAGCGGTACAAGCTTTTTTTTCGTAAAAATGTCCGGAATTTTTTTTTTGATTTTTACCAGTGACATTGTTTTATGATATGTGAGTTTTTAATGAGCCATTATTTATCTAGTTCTGACGGGAATTAAAAGGATAAAGAGCGAAAAAGAAATTTTATCGAAAAGCATAGTTGCGACATTGGTACACGTTTTTTTCTTCGTAAAAATGACCGATATTTTGTTGATTTTTACCCGTGACATTGTTCTAGTGATATGTCAAGCTTTCTAATGAGCCATTGTTTGTCTAGTTCTGACGGGATTTTAAGGTTTATAGAGCAAAAAAAAAATTTTAACGAAAAACGTAGCAAAAGATTTTTTCGTATTTTTCCGTAAAAATAACCTTATAATGAAATATTTTATTGATTTTTACACGGGACATTGTCCTATGATCTGTAAGCTTTTTAATGAGTCATTATTTATCTAGTTTTGACGGGAATTGAAGGGATAAAGAGCAAAAACAAAATTTTAACGAAAAGCGTAGGCAACAGTTACGTGTGATATGAATAGCATTGTTTGTCGTATTTTTAAGTAAAAATAACTTTGAAATATTTTGTTGATTTTTACAAGGGACATTGTCCTATGATCTGTAAGCTTTTAATGAGCCATTATTTATCTAGTTCTGACGGGAATTGAAGGGATAAAGAGCAAAAACAAAATTTTAACGAAAAGCGTGGTCCTATAACCTGCAAATGCTTTATACTTCGTATTTTTTCGTAAAAATAACTTTGAAATATTTTGTTGATTTTTACACGGACATTGTCCTATGATCTGTAAGCTTTTTAATGAGCCATTATTTATCTATTCTAACGGGAATTGAAGGGATAAAGAGCAGAAAAGAATTTTTAACGAAAAGCGTAGGCAGCGGTACACGCTTTTTTTTTTCGTAAAAATGTCCGGATTTTTTTTTTTTTGATTTTTACCAGTGACATTGTTTTATGATATTTTAGTTTTTAATGAGCCATTATTTATCTAGTTCTGACGGGAATTAAAGGGATAAAGAGCGAAAAATAAATTTTAACGAAAAGCGTAGGCAGCGGTACACGTTTTTTTTTTTCGTTAAAATGTCCGGAATTTTTTTTTTTATTTTTACCAGTGACATTGTTTTATGATATGTCAGCTTTCTAATGAGCCATTGTTTGTCTAGTTCTGACGGGATTCTAAGGTTTATAGAGCAAAAACAAAATTTTAACGAAAAGCGTAGGCAGCAGTACACATTTTTTTTCCGTAAAAATAACCTGAAATATTTTGTTGATTTTTACACGGGACATTGTCCTATGATCTATGAGCTTTTCAATGAGTCATTATTTATCTAGTTCTGACGGGAATTGAAGGGATAAAGAGCAAAAACAAAATTTTAACGAAAAGCGTAGGCAGCAGTACACGTATTTTTAACATAAAAATAACCTGAAATATTTTGTTGATTTTTACACGGGACATTGTCCTATGATCTGTAAGCTTTTTAATGAGCCATTATTTATCTAGTTCTGACGGGAATTGAAGGGATAAAGAGCAAAAACAAATTTTAACGAAAAGCGTAGGAAGCGGTACATTTTTTTTTTCTTCATAAAGATGACCAGAAATATTTTGTTGATTTTACCCGTGACATTGTTCTGTGATATGTCAGCTTTCTAATGAGCCATTGTTTGTCTAGTTCTGACGGGATTCTAAGGTTTATAGAGCAAAAACAAAATTTTAACGAAAAGCGTTGGCAGCAGTACACGTATTTTTTCCGTAAAAATAACATGAAATATTTTGTTGATTTTTACACGGGACATTGTCATATGATCTGTAAGCATTTTAATGAGCCATTATTTATCTAGTTCTGACGGGAATTGAAGGGATAAAGAGCAAAAACAAAATTTTAACGAAAAGCATGGGCAGCAGTACTCGTATTTTTTCCGTAAAAATAACCTGAAATATTTTGTTTATTTTTACACGGGACATTGTCCTATGATCTGTAAGCTTTTTAATGAGCCATTATTTATCTAGTTCTAACGGGAATTGAAGGGATAAAGAGCAGAACAGAATTTTTAACGAAAAGCGTAGGCAGCGGTACACGTTTTTTTTTTCGTAAAAATGTCCGGATTTTTTTTTTTTGATTTTTACCAGTGACATTGTTTTATGATATTTGAGTTTTTAATGAGCCATTATTTATCTAGTTCTGACGGGAATTAAAGGGATAAAGAGCGAAAAACAAATTTTAACGAAAAGCGTAGGCACTGGTACACGTTTTTTTTCTTCGTAAAAATGACCAGAAATATTTTGTTGATTTTTACCCGTGACATTGTTCTGTGATATGTCAGCTTTCTAATGAGCCATTGTTTGTCTAGTTCTGACGGGATTTTAAGGTTTATAGAGCAAAAACAAAATTTTAACGAAAAGCGTAGCTGTACACGTATTTTTTCCGTAAAAATAACCTGACATATTTTGTTGATTTTTACACGGGACATTGTCCTATAATCTGTAAGCTTTTTAATGAGTCATTATTTATCTAGTTCTGACGTGATTTTTTTTTTTTTTTTGGTAAGTCCAAAATTGTATTAATGAATATCAAATATTTACAAAGTGTTTACAAGAAAAGAGATCAAAAGATCCCAAAAACTTATAAACTATTTGAATCTGTAATAAGAGACATGAGGAAATTCTAAAGACTTTAGAAAATAAGGTCTCTCATCATAGTTTAACCCTTCACCATTTCTAAGCAGGCATCCTTTTTTGCCATGGAATCGAGCCAAAATTAGCTTCGCGATAGGTATGAACAAAACGAATTGAGTCATAGTGCTCTTGAATTCTTCTCCACCTTTGCCTTGCAAACCAGGGCACATTATTACTTGAAAAAGCTAAAATAGCACCAAAAGAGTCTCGAGCGAACCAAAATTTTTTTTGTATGCCCACTTCAAGCCCACTCAAGACCTACTATCACCCCATATAACTCTGCGCGTCTAAAATTGTTCGTTGAACCCAGGCCGATGCTCATAGCCCCTACAAAATTGCAAAAACGAACAACAACCCCGCACTTTCCGTCACAACACAAGAGTAATTCGTCCCCGTCCGGAGGGAACCAAAAGCACTCAACATTTTTGTCTTCACTTGTCTTGCTTCACTCGAAAGAAATTGAGAACCTCCAAGTCTCTGGAGGTATTATACATGTAGCTTTTTAAACGAGCCATTATTCATGAATCAAGTTCTAACGGAAAAAATGAATTGAAGGGATAAAGAGCAAAAAACAAAATTTTAACGAAAAGCGTAGGCAGCAGTACACGTATTTTTTCCGTAAAAATAACCTGAAATATTTTGTTGATTTTTACAAGGGACATTGTCCTATGATACGTAAGATTTCTAATGAGCCATTATTTATCTAGTTCTGGCGGGAATTGAAGGGATAAAGAGCGAAAAACAAATTTTAACGAAAAGCGTGGCGGTATAAGTACATTTTTTTTTTCTTCATAAAATGACCGAGAAATAATTTGTTGATTTTACCCGTGACATTGTTCTGTGATATGTCAGCTTTCTAATGAGCCATTGTTTGTCTAGTTCTGACGGGATTCTAAGGTTTATAGAGCAAAAACAAAATTTTAACGAAAAGCGTGGGCAGCAGTACACGTATTTTTTCCGTAAAAATAACCTGAAATATTTTGTTGATTTTTACACGGGACATTGTCCTATGATCTGTAAGCTTTTTAATGAGCCATTATTTATCTAGTTCTGACGGGAATTGAAGGGATAAAGAGCAAAAACAAAATTTTAACGAAAAGCGTGGCAATATTTAAATGATTACACGTATTTTTTCCGTAAAAATAACTTTGAAATATTTTGTTGATTTTTACAAGGGACATTGTCCTATGATCTGTAAGCTTTTAATGAGCCATTATTTATCTAGTTCTAACGACGGGAATTGAAGGGATAAAGAGCAAAAATAAAATTTTAACGAAAAGCGTAAAGCAAAGGCAGACATTTTTTTCCGTAAAAATAACCTTAAATATTTTGTTGATTTTTACACGGGACATTGTCCTATGATCTGTAAGCTTTTAATGAGCCATTATTTATCTAGTTCTGACGGGAATTGAAGGGATAAAGAGCAAAAAGAAATTTTAACGAAAAGCGTAGGCGGTTGTCCTATGATCTGTACGCTTTTTTTTCTTCGTAAAATAACTTTTAACAAAATATTTTTGTTGATTTTTACACGGGACATTGTCCTATGATATGTAAGCTTTCTAATGAGCCATTATTTATCTAGTTCTGACGGGAATTGAATGGATAAAGAGCAAAAAGAAATTTTAAAAATAACGAAAAGCGTAGGCGTCCTATGATCGGTAATGAGCATTATTTATCTAGTTTTGTTTTTTTTCCGTAAAAATAACTTTTTCGTAAAAATAAAATATTTTGTTGATTTTTACACGGACATTGTCCTATGATCTGTAAGCTTTTTAATGAGCCATTATTTATCTAGTTCTGGGAATTGAAGGGATAAAGAGCAAAAACAAAATTTTAACGAAAAGCGTAGGCAAGAAGACACGTATTTTTTCTTAAAAATAACCTGAAAATATTTTGTTGATTTTTACACGGGACATTGTCCTATGATCTGTAAGCTTTCTAATGAGCCATTATTTATCTAGTTCTCGGCGGGAATTGAAGGGATAAAGAGCAAAAAAGAATTTTTAACGAAAAGCGTAAGCAGCGGTACACGCTTTTTTTTTCGTAAAAATAACCTGAAATATTTTGTTGATTTTTACACGTGACATTGTCCTATGATCTGTAAGCTTTTTAATGAGCCATTATTTATCTAGTTCTGACGGGAATTGAAGGGATAAAGAGCAAAAACAAAATTTTAACGAAAAGCGTAGGCAGCAGTACACGTATTTTTTCCGTAAAAATAACCTGAAATATTTTGTTGATTTTTACACGGGACATTGTCCTATGATCTGTAAGCTTTTTAATGAGCCATTATTTATCTAGTTCTAACGGGAATTGAAGGGATAAAGAGCAGAAAAGAATTTTTAACGAAAAGCGCTGTACACGCTTTTTTTTTCGTAAAAATGTCCGGATTTTTTTTTTTGATTTTTACCAGTGACATTGTTTTATGATATTTGAGTTTTTAATGAGCCATTATTTATCTAGTTCTGACGGGAATTAAAGGGATAAAGAGCGAAAAAGAAATTTTAACGAAAAGCGTTGGCCGCTTGGTACACGTTTTTTTTTCTTCGTAAAAATGACCAGAAATATTTTTATTGATTTTTACCCGTGACATTGTTCTGTGATATGTCAGCTTTCTAATGAGCCATTGTTTGTCTAGTTCTGACGGGATTTTAAGGTTTATAGAGCAAAAACAAAATTTTAACGAAAAGCGTAGGCACAGTACTCGTATTTTTTTCCGTAAAAATAACCTGAAATATTTTGTTGATTTTTACACGGGACATTGTCCTATGATCTGTAAGCTTTTTAATGAGTCATTATTTATCTAGTTCTGACGGGAATTGAAGGGATAAAGAGCAAAAACAAAATTTTAACGAAAAGCGTAGGAAAGCGAGTATTTTTAACGTAAAAATAACTTTTACCGAAATATTTTGTTGATTTTTACACGGACATTGTCCTATGATATGTAAGCTTTTAATGAGCCATTATTTATCTAGTTCTCAAGCGGGAATTGAAGGGATAAAGAGCGAAAACAAATTTTAACGAAAAGCGTTTTTAGGCGCGGTACATTTTTTTTTTTCTTCATAAAGATGAAAGATGATTTATTTTGTTGATTTTACCCGTGACATTGTTCTGTGATATGTCAGCTTTCTAATGAGCCATTGTTTGTCTAGTTCTGACGGGATTCTAAGGTTTATAGAGCAAAAACAAAATTTTAACGAAAAGCGTAGGCAGCAGTACACGTATTTTTTTCCGTAAAAATAACATGAAATATTTTGTTGATTTTTACACGGGACATTGTCATATGATCTGTAAGCTTTTTAATGAGCCATTATTTATCTAGTTCTGACGGGAATTGAAGGGATAAAGAGCAAAAACAAAATTTTAACGAAAAGCGTGGGCAAGCGAAGATTTATCTAGTATTTTTTTCCGTAAAAATAACCCGAAATATTTTGTTGATTTTTACACGGGACATTGTCCTATGATCTGTAAGCTTTTTAATGAGCCATTATTTATCTAGTTCTAACGGGAATTGAAGGGATAAAGAGCAGAACAGAATTTTTAACGAAAAGCGCTGTACACGCTTTTTTTTTCGTAAAAATGTCCGGATTTTTTTTTTTTTGATTTTTACCAGTGACATTGTTTTATGATATTTGAGTTTTTAATGAGCCATTATTTATCTAGTTCTGACGGGAATTAAAGGGATAAAGAGCGAAAAAAGAAATTTTAACGAAAAGCGTAGGCACTGGTACACGTTTTTTTTTCTTCGTAAAAATGACCAGAAATATTTTGTTGATTTTTACCCGTGACATTGTTCTGTGATATGTCAGCTTTCTAATGAGCCATTGTTTGTCTAGTTCTGACGGGATTTTAAGGTTTATAGAGCAAAAACAAAATTTTAACGAAAAGCGTAGGCAGCAATACACGTATTTTTTCCGTAAAAATAACCTGAAATATTTTGTTGATTTTTACACGGGACATTGTCCTATGATCTGTAAGCTTTTTAATGAGTCATTATTTATCTAGTTCTGACGGGAATTGAAGGGATAAAGAGCAAAAACAAAATTTTAACGAAAAGCGTAAACAACAGTACACGTATTTTTCCGTAAAAATAACCTGAAATATTTTGTTGATTTTTACACGGGACATTGTCCTATGATCTGTAAGCTTTCTAATGAGCCATTATTTATCTAGTTCTGGCGGGAATTGAAGGGATAAAGAGCGAAAAACAAATTTTAACGAAAAGCGTAGGCAACGGTACATTATTTTTTTCTTCATAAAGATGACCAGAAATATTTTGTTGATTTTACCCGTGACATTGTTCTGTGATATGTCAGCTTTCTAATGAGCCATTGTTTGTCTAGTTCTGACGGGATTCTAAGGTTTATAGAGCAAAAACAAAATTTTAACGAAAAGCGTAGGCGTATTTTTTCCGTAAAAATAACATGAAATATTTTGTTGATTTTTACACGGGACATTGTCCTATGATCTGTAAGCTTTTTAATGAGCCATTATTTATCTAGTTCTGACGGGAATTGAAGGGATAAAGAGCAAAAACAAAATTTTAACGAAAAGCGTGGGCAGCAGTACTCGTATTTTTTCCGTAAAAATAACATGAAATATTTTGTTGATTTTTACACGGGACATTGTCCTATGATCTGTAAGCTTTTTAATGAGCCATTATTTATCTAGTTCTAACGGGAATTGAAGGGATAAAGAGCAGAAAAGAATTTTTAACGAAAAGCGCTGTACACGCTTTTTTTTTTTCGTAAAAATGTCCGGATTTTTTTTTTTGATTTTTACCAGTGACATTTTTTTATGATATTTGAGTTTTTAATGAGCCATTATTTATCTAGTTCTGACGGGAATTAAAGGGATAAAGAGCGAAAAAGAAATTTTAACGAAAAGCGTAGGCAGCGGTACACGTTTTTTTTTCTTCGTAAAAATGACCAGAAATATTTTGTTGATTTTTACCCGTGACATTGTTCTGTGATATGTTAGCTTTCTAATGAGCCATTGTTTGTCTAGTTCTGACGGGATTTTAAGGTTTATAGAGCAAAAACAAAATTTTAACGAAAAGCGTAGGCAGCAGTACACGTATTTTTTCCGTAAAAATAACCTGAAATATTTTGTTGATTTTTACACGGGACATTGTCCTATGATCTGTAAGCTTTTTAATGAGTCATTATTTATCTAGTTTTGACGGGAATTGAAGGGATAAAGAGCAAAAACAAAATTTTAACGAAAAGCGTAGGCAGCAGTACACGTATTTTTTCCGTAAAAATAACCTGAAATATTTTGTTGATTTTTACACGGGACATTGTCCTATGATCTGTAAGCTTTCTAATGAGCCATTATTTATCTAGTTCTGGCGGGAATTGAAGAGATAAAGAGCGAAAAACAAATTTTAACGAAAAGCGTAGGCAGCGGTACATTTTTTTTTTTCTTCATAAAGATGACCAGAAATATTTTGTTGATTTTACCCGTGACATTGTTCTGTGATATGTCAGCTTTCTAATGAGCCATTGTTTGTCTAGTTCTGACGGGATTCTAAGGTTTATAGAGCAAAAACAAAATTTTAACGAAAAGCGTAGGCGCGAAGTACACGTATTTTTCCGTAAAAAAAACCTGAAATATTTTGTTGATTTTTACACAGGACATTGTCCTATGATCTGTAATCTTTTTAATGAGCCATTATTTATCTAGTTCTGACGGGAATTGAAGGGATAAAGAGCAAAAACAAAATTTTAACGAAAAGCGTGGGCAGCAGTACTCGTATTTTTCCGTAAAAATAACCTGAAATATTTTGTTGATTTTTACACGGGACATTGTCCTATGATCTGTAAGCTTTTTAATGAGCCATTATTTATCTAGTTCTAACGGGAATTGAAGGGATAAAGAGCAAAAACAAAATTTTAACAAAAAGCGTAGACAGCAGTTCACGTATTTTTTCCGTAAAAATAACCTGAAATATTTTGTTGATTTTTACACGAGACATTGTCCTATGATCTGTAAGCTTTTTAATGAGCCATTATTTATCTAGTTCTGACGGGAATTAAAGGGATAAAGAGCGAAAAAGAAATTTTAACGAAAATCGTAGGCAGCGGTACACGTTTTTTTTTCTTCGTAAAAATGACTAGAAATATTTTGTTGATTTTTACCCGTGACATTGTTCTGTGATATGTCACCTTTCTAATGAGCCATTGTTTGTCTAGTTCTGACGGGATTCTAAGGTTTATAGAGCAAAAACAAAATTTTAACGAAAAGCGTAGGCAGCAGTACACGTATTTTTTCCGTAAAAATAACCTGAAAAATTTTGTTGATTTTTACACGAAACATTGTCCTATGATCTGTAAGCTTTTTAATGAGCCATTATTTATCTAGTTTTGACGGGAATTGAAGAGATAAAGAGCAAAAACAAAATTTTAACGAAAAGCGTAGGCAGCAGTACACGTATTTTTTCCGTAAAAATAACTTGAAATATTTTGTTGATTTTTACACGGGACATTGTCCTATGATCTGTAAGCTTTCTAATGAGCCATTATTTATCTAGTTCTGACGGGAATTGAAGGGATAAAGAGCAAAAACAAAATTTTAACGAAAAGCGTAGGCAAAGTACACGCTTTTTTTCGTAAAAATAACCTGAAATACTTAATAAATTTTTACACGTGACATTGTCCTATAACCTGCAAGCTTTCTAATGAGCCATTATTTATCTAGTTCTGGCGGGAATTGAAGGGATAAAGAGCTAAAAAGAATTTTTAACGAAAAGCGTAGGCAGTGGTACACGTATTTTTTCGTAAAAATAACCTGAAATATTTTGTTGATTTTTACACGGGACATTGTCCTATGATCTGTAAGCTTTTTAATGAGCCATTATTTATCTAGTTCTAACGGGAATTGAAGGGATAAAGAGCAGAAAAGAATTTTTAACGAAAAGCGTAGGCTGTACACGCTTTTTTTTCGTAAAAATGTCCGGAATTTTTTTTTTTGATTTTTACCAGTGACATTGTTTTATGATATTTGAGTTTTTAATGAGCCATTATTTATCTAGTTCTGACGGGAATTAAATGGATAAAGAGCGAAAAAGAAATTTTAACGAAAAGCGTAGGCAATGACACACGTTTTTTTTTTCGTCAAAATGTCCAGAATTTTTTTGTTGATTTTTACCAGTGACATTGTTCTATGATATGTCAGCTTTCTAATGAGCCATTGTTTGTATAGTTCTGACGGGATTCTAAGGTTTATAGAGCAAAAACAAAATTTTAACGAAAAGCGTAGGCAAAGAAAGACACGTATTTTTTCCGTAAAAATAACCTCAAATATTTTGTTGATTTTTACACGGACATTGTCCTATGATCTCGTAAGCTTTTTAATGAGTCATTATTTATCTAGTTGATGGGAATTGAAGGGATAAAGGGCAAAAACAAAATTTTAACAAAAAGCGTAGACAGCAGTACACGTATTTTTTCCGTAAAAATAACCTGAAATATTTTGTTGATTTTTACACGGGACATTGTCCTATGATCTGTAAGCTTTTTAATGAGCCATTATTTATCTAGTTCTAACGGGAATTGAAGGGATAAAGAGCAGAAAAGAATTTTTAACGAAAAGCGTAGGTAACGGTACACGCTTTTTTTTTTTGTAAAAATGTCCGGAATATTTTTTTGATTTTTACCAGTTTCATTGTTTTATGATTTTTGAGTTTTTAATGAGCCATTATTTATCTAGTTCTGACGGGAATTAAAGGGATAAAGAGCGAAAAAGAAATTTTAACGAAAAGCGTAGGCAGCGGTACACGTTTTTTTTTTCTTCGTAAAAATAACCTGAAATATTTTGTTGATTTTTACCCGTGACATTGTTCTTATGATATGTCAGCTTTCTAATGAGCCATTGTTTGTCTAGTTCGACGGGATTCTAAGGTTTATAAAGCAATAACAAAATTTTAACGAAAAGCGTGAGGCGAAGACCATTTTTTTTCCGTAAAAACTAACCTGAAAAATTTTGTTGATTTTTACACGGGACATTGTCCTATTGTAGGATCAGAATATCGCGACATCAATACTTCGCGAGATTAATAAACGACAGCATTGCGAAGGTGTCGCAGGGAAGTAAAATAAATGACGCAATGGATGACGACAGCCAGAACACGAGGAAGATGTGAAAATCAAGGTTAAGAGTGTCGCGAGGATGAACACTTATACATTTGCGACATTTCGCGAGTTATTCCCTAAAAATAAAGGACTGAATTAGTTTGTCATCCACGTGTACTACCCTATATAAAGGTGTGAGTAAGTGTTTGTGAGGAGAGTTCTTTTTGAATTGTTAAGCAAGTCATGAGGAGAGAGAAAATTTAGAGTGATTGTAATTCCTTTAGCTCTGTTCTACCTTCCTCTGTAAACATTTCAAGAAAATAATCAATAAAATCTATAGTTATTCATCTTCAAATGGAATAATTGAGTAAATTCTAGTGAGGGGTGTAGTGTGGGATTTCCTGCAACTACATATGCGCTAGAAACAGGTTTTTTTTTTTTTTTTTTTTTTTTTGGTAAATCCAAATATTATTAAAAATAGCAAGAATACACAACAAAATAAGCTACAAGAAAAGAGGCCGAGAAACCCCAAAAACTTGAAGCTTATTTGAAACGAAAATAATTTACATTTGGGTATTCAAAACGAGAATTTAGAAAAACCGGTCTCCCAAGATAGTGTCTACCTTCCTCATTTGGAAGATCACAACCTCTCTTTGCCATGTCAGTCTCGCCGCAAAATTAACTTCTCTAAAAGAATGTTCAAACCGAATAGCTTCAAAGTTTGAAGAGACTTCACTCCAACGCCTGCCGAGCAAACCACGGAAGAGAAGAAGAAGAGAAGGCCAGATCGCGCTTTTTGAGTCCGAACGAATGCAAACTCTCATAAAACCCCACCGAATCGCCCACTCCGGCCCAATAATGATGCCATAGATTTCAGCCCCGGGTAATTTGTAGTAATACTCAAGCCTATACTCATTGCTCCAACTATATTTGCTTCATGATCTCGCGCCACCACACCAGCTCCAGCCACCCCCGGATTCCCACGAGCAGCACCATCACAGCACAGCAGCAATTCGTCCCTCTCTGGGACTGACCACGTACATTGAACAGGTTCAAGGAACTTCACCCTTCTCGTGCGCCACTTTAAAAAGTCCAGAACTTTGAGATCTTCCTGACAAATTGTGCATGAATCCCTTGATGTATCTAGAGTAATCCCGCACTTGGTTAAACACACTTTTTTGAAAAAAATTCCAGCAAACTTTTTGTTCTCATAAACAAATCTTTCCTAGTCCCGCTACGCTTCGCTCGCACCACCAAAATAGTCAAGCAACCACAGTTCCTTGAACATCTCACTTCTCCCCTAGCTTTGCCTTGTACGCCGTTGTCGATGTAAATGCGAATGGAGATCAAAAACGTCCGCAATCCATTTCCAAGCTTTCTCTGCAAAAGAACAATGCCACAACAAATGATCCAACGATTCTTCTTCGAATTACACAAAACAAAGACTTGTTTGCAATCTAAATTTTAAACCGCTTTGAACTTTATCCAGGGTAGCACAAGCGCCCCTTAAAATCTTCCAATTTCTCGCAGCAAGGGCAGGATGAATAGCTTGCCTCCATAATAAGTTTGCACCCTCCAGTTTTGCAAACTTCTTGCGAATTAAAGCTTTGGCAGATTTGACAGAGAAAACACCAGCATAACTAGGTTTCCAAACCATACAATCCACTCCATTCAAAGGCCTAGGCAAATCAGACTCAACAAAACCAGCCGCTAACAAAGTATTAAGACAATCTTCATTCAGATTCCAAGCGCCATTAGTAAGCATATCACTTACCAAAACCGAACGATCCAAAGAGAAGTCTTCAAGAATTTCAGCTATGGATTCATCACCCACCCAAACATCATAATATAGAGAAGTATTACGACCATCACCAATTAAAACTTTAGCATTCTCTTCCACCAAAGAAAACACCCATTTGATACCAGGGAGGATAGAAGATTTCACATAATGAACCAAATCACCATTCCTCTTAAAAAATTTGCTCGAAGAAACCGAGCCCAAATTTTGTTAGACTTACAATTTTCCACCAAAGACCCATAAGCAAAGCCTTATTCATAACACCCAGCTGAGTTATACCCAACCCTCCTTCATCATAAGGCGCACAAATCTTATCATAAGCCACAACAAAAGATTTACTCACCTTTGAATCTCCAGACCATAAAAAATTACGAATAGCCACTTCGCATTGATGAACAAACTTTCTTGGCCATTTATAAACAGCCATATTATGAATAGAAAAGCTCGCAATAACAGATTTAACCAACACCACTCTATCTTGGAAAGAGAGCATCCTACCTTTCCAACCCGCTAATTGATCCTTAATCTTTTCCACCACATTAGCTATATGGTGATATTTTACAGCCCCACATCACTTTGACTCCTAAGTATCTATCTCGGGAAAGCCGCAATAGGCATCCCCAAAAAATCAGAAATCGTTGTTCTCCTCCTTAAAGAACCTCTTCCATAATAAATCTTACTTTTAGCACGACTAACTGTTTGGCCCGAAGCACACCGATAAGATCCCAAAAGATCTACAAGATTTCGCAAGCTTTTCATATTACCCTTGCAATAAATCATAATGTCATCAACAAAAAAACAAATGGGTGGGAGAGATACCTTTCCTTGAGACCATAGTAGTCATAGCACCTTCACGAAAAAGCTTCGTGATATTTCTACTAAGAACATCCTCAATCAAAACAAATATCAGAGGAGATAAAGGATCTCCTTGACGAAGTCCTCTATCAATACTAAAATAACCTTCCGGATTACCATTGACGAGCACTGAAATCCTAGCAGATTTTAGAATATTGAGAATCCAATCACACCACCAATCCGAAAACCATACCTTCTAAACACCTCCAAAATGAACCTCCAACTAACGCATCAAATGCCCGAGTAATATCCAGACTTCAAACCAACATTCCCATCTTTCCGCTTTATTTGAATTTCATTCACCATCTCCGAAGCAAGGCTAATATTTTCATGAATATTTCTTCCCTTCATAAAAGCAACCTCTTCGCTCAGAAACAAGATTGCCCAAAACACTACCAAGCCGAGTAGCCAAAATCTTAGTGAAAATTTTAAAGAAAAAAATTACTAAGACCAATAGGCCTAAAATTATTAAGAGTGTTAGCACCTCTTTCCTTAGGAAGCAGCAAAAGAAGGCTAGAATTAACTCCATGAGGGATGGACTTATTCACCCAGCAATATAAAATAGCACTCACCAAATCTTGACTAATAACTTCCCAACAATGTCTGTAGAAAAAACCAGCAAACCCATCTGGGCCCCGGAGCACTATCCGCACCCAAAGAGAACACCGCTTCATAAATTTCTTCAAAAGAAGGAATCTGATCCATACGCCCACTCTCCTCAAGAGAAATACTCTCATGTTCTACATCAAAAAGAGAGTCCACAGGGACAGAGACATCACCATTGAACTTGTTTGTAAAATAATTTACCACAAGATCTCTAATCTGATCACAATCTGTTATAGTCACCCCATGGTCATCCACAATCTCCGAAATAGTGTTGCTACTCCTTCGAATTCTAATACTGTTGTGGAAGAAACTTGTGTTACTTGCACCGCGCTAGAAACAGGGACTGAGTGAAGATCAACATTGTGATTTGGAAAAATTTGGAGTAATAAGAAAAGAATTTCATACAATTTACAACAAGTTTACTAAAATTAAGAAATGGCTAGAAGAAGGAATACATCGTAACAACCAACAACTGTTAGAAGAAGCGGAGAGATTAGGCTGGAGAAAGGAGAAATGAAGTAGGTGAACCCTCAAGAGTAAACACAAGAGATAGAGAAGAAGGCCAAATTCAACCACCAATTCAACCAAATTCAACAACAAATAGAGTAATAGATTATGATAGGGTGAGTGTGCATACATGGAGATCAGATTCTATGGAAGAAAGAGAATAAATGCAACAATTGATAAATAATGGACAAGAGGAGAGAAATCGAGAAGAGATGGGAGAAACAATTCAAGGAAATGAAGAAATCGCAGCATTAGAAACATTGAGACGCAACAATACACGAAGAAAGGCGGTTAGAAGCGGAAGAACGCGCAAATTTAACAAGGCAAAACCATGAGTTAAGAATGGAAAATATGAGGTTGCAGGATAGAAGGTCGAGAAGTAATACCAGGTCAAGATCAGGATCAGTTAGAGAGGATGTGAGAAGAAGATTACCTGTAGAAAATGTTAATGAAGAAAATTTTGAAAGAGAGCTAGACTTTGGTGAAGGAGGTTGCGAAAGAAGAGAAGTGGTAGGAGATCGTCATATTCCACGTCCTGAAATTCTACAGAATGGTCAAAATGACGGAAATAAAGAAAATAGGCAGCGTCAAGGGCAGAATAATCCAATTAATGAAGAAAATCAGGAAGAAGGAAGAAGAATCCACGAAGGAAGAAGAATACTGCATGGGAGAGAAACACGAAGGAAACAAAAGGAAATTGAAGATGACATTGAAAAACATTATATTGAACAAGCGCGTCTAGCTTGCGAAAGGGAAAGATTAAGAGCAGAAATGGAAGAACGGGAAGTGGAAGAAGCAATACGGCAGAACAATCATGACAATAGAGAAAGAAGGCGCGAGCAAAATCGCAACAATGGAAACATCAATGAAGAATATGAAAGAATACAAACGAGAACTGATAGACAACCAAGAAGAGAAAATGACAGATATAATGGTGTGAGAATTCGTGAAAGAGATGAGGGAGAAAGTCGCAGAGAAAGAAGTGAAGAGAATGATGAACCAAAAAATATAAGTAGACACGAACACAGAAGGAGAGAGGCAGAATTAAAAAGACCAATAGGTTCGAATTCTGAGGCAAATGAACAAATTTTGAGATAATTGGCAGAGATGGGAGGAATATTAAACAACAGAAGAGAAGGAGGAAGAAGACAATTAGATGAAGCCATCGCAGAGGCTGCGAAAAATCCTTTTACATTAGAGGTGCAGTTAGGAGGAATACCCCCAAAGTGCAATTTACCTGCATTAACCAGCATTTTTGATGGAACAACTTGTGCAATACAACACATCAAAGCTTATGTGAGATGTATGTTACAATGGGAAAATCATGATGCCATATTGTGCAAATACTTTGCATCAAGTTTAACAGGAGAAGCATTGAAATGGTTTGAGGGTTTACCAAGAAACACAATCACGTCATTTAACCATTTACAAGCTATATTCTTAGGGGCATATATAAGTAACAACTCTTCGGGACCAGGTATTGAAGATGTGTTCGGGCTGAAACAAAGAGTTGGCAAAAGTTTGAAACATTTAACGGTGAGATGGAAGACAATGTGAAGCGAAAAAAAAAATGGAAGACAATGTGAAGCGAAATGGCTGGAAGAGTGGATGAAAGATATCTCATTCTATCGTTCATAAATGCTATGTTCGCAACCAATTTGTTATATATTCAAATTTTTAGAGTCAAGAATACAATCACGATGACTGAGTTGCGAGAACTTCAAGAGGAGTATATTGCTTTAGAGGAAAGGCAAAATGAGATGGAATCATATCCAATTGCGAATACAAATTCAAATGCTGCGAATGCAAGCTTATTACCCAAACTGATAAACACGGTGGCGAGCACTTCGCAAGGTCAACAAGAAAGGATAATAGATGATGGACAGCCAAAGATAGTAGCCATGGGAAGCCGTGATCAAGAAGAATTTGAGAGAGAAAGGAACTACTACAACCGTGGCGGCAATAACAAAATTCAAAGACTTGATCATCCAGTAGAAACTTATGGAAGTCAAAGGCAGAATTATCATGGAGGGCAGCGACGTCACAGAGTAGTATGGGAAGAAATCAAAATGCCACCACTAAATACTAGTGTGGAAAAAATATGGGAAGCTATACTCTTGATGGAAAACATACCTGCACCATGGAATATGGGGAATGAGCCACCACCAAGTGATAGAAGTCACGAGTTCTGTTCTTACCACCGCTTTCATGGACACCTAACAAATGACTGCAGAAATATAAAAAGAATCATCCTCAGAGTGATTGATCAAGGAAAGCTGAATCATTTTCTAAAAGGTAAAGAGAAGGTTCAACCGTTACCACCACCGCCAGAAATGCACATGACAAATTCAGCAAAGGGGAAAGAAACATTCGTAATAGAAGTTGGAACGAAAGCTAAAAATTTGTTTTGCAACTCTATTATACATTCATACCGAGCAATTGAAGATTTTCATGATAATGTTCTCAATAGGGTCTTTGCGAGGGATGCTGATGATAGAGAAGTGATGAACATCGCAAAGGCGTCGCAGTTAAAAGAATGGCAAATGCAAATTATTTCTTTCACTACAAAAGAGATTCCTGAAGGCAGAGAGGCGCATGATAACCCATTGGTCGTAAAATTGGAAATTAATCCAAAACCTGTAGATGGCGAAGATGATGAAGCAGAAAACTCCTGGGCGATCAATAGAATATTAATTGATACGGGGAGCTCAGTAAACATTCTTTTCTACCATACTTACAAGACTATGGGAGGAAAGGATGAAGATTTGATACCTTCGACATACAAAATATATGGTTTCAATGGCACAGCGAATAAGCCTAAAGGAGAAGTTCATATGAGAATACCCTTGCAAGGATTATCAACTGAAATTTTGTTCTGTGTAGTCGATGTGGAGTCCCCTTATAATGCATTGATCGGAAGGCCATGGTTGCACAAAATTCTGGGTGTAGCGTCGACGTATCATCAATGTATAAAGTTTCCTCATCCTAGCGGTGTTGGATTATAAAGGGAGATTGGATGGAAGGACAAAAATGCTATGAGATTGATGTGGAGAGTTGCGAGGAAAGAGTTGCAAAAAGAAAGGGCTGGAAGCAAAATATAAAAGATGAACAAAGAAGAGAAAGGTTGATGGTGGATACCATAGATACTAGAGGTGAAGATACATCGCGAAGCAAGTGCAGGAAAACAGTGGAAAATCATGATGGAAAGGAATCATTAAAAGATTTGAATGGTGCGAGGCAGGCAGAGAGCAAAAGTGTAAAAAAGGAGCAAAAAGTGTAAGAAATGAATAACCATCAAGAAGAAATACGCGAGAATCTCGCCATCAAGAATGTATGACAATTTGATTGAAGAATTGAAAAACAAAAATGAATAAACAATGTAAGATTGTGCGATAGCTTCGCAAACAAAATGAATGATTGAATGAATTAACAAAAATGAAAGAGTGAGTGAATGGGACGAACCTTTATGGCGTACACCCTAGTTCGCGAATGATATTTCGCAAGAGGCAAATGTAAGACCTAAAGTGCGTCATATAAGGGGGTATCTCTTGACATGGCTCAATGAAAAGGTTACACCGCTCCTGGAACCTGAGTCATGGAGATTTGGGGCCCATGAAAGCCTATCCGGGAGAGATACCTTGGATTTCCAACTATATATATAAGGTTATACCCTGGTTGGACGCCCGAGGGTCTCTTCCAAGGAGTCAGTGTATGCTCAAGGCGCCGGGGTACACGGTTGAGCCAAGAGTGCATGGGCATTTGAAGTGTCTCGGCCATTCTTGGCAAGTCTTGGTATATCTTTGCACTCGGCCCGAAAACTCCACTTAGGGTGCGGTCTCGTAACCATAAACCATATAGGTATAAGGGATAAGCGGGCTGCGAAAACAACTGGTTGTTGTTAAGACCGGATGGGAGGAGCTAGTCTTGTATGGCCGATGTACGCCTCCTTGAAGGGGCAGCCAGGGAGAAGATAAGGGCGGCACCCTCCATTAGGGAGCTGATAAGTGTCAAAAGATGCAAATGTCATGAGGCTTTGTTTTCGCAAGAAAATTTAGGCTTGTCATATTTGTGCGATGATCCTGTAGAGGCAATAATACTAACGCAAGGATAAGACGAGATCAATGGGTTTTGCATGAAAATGTAAAGACGTCCTGCGATTTCGTCGCGAAGAAGGCAATGTCATGGGATTTTACATTCGCAAGAGTATTTAAGCCTGTCATATTGTCGCAAATAAAATATCCCGCAGAGGCAAAAATACTTAAGAAATGATAAGACAAGGTCAATGGGTCATTACATGAAAATGTAAAGACGTCCTGCGATCTTGTCGCAACGAGGGGTGGCGAAATAAGACCTTTAATTAGGAAGGCAAAATAAGACCACACAAGAAATGATAAGGCAAGATCAATAGATATCTTCATTTGAGAAGACGTCCTGCGATCTTGTCGCAATGATGCACTTCAACATAAATAAAGATAAGGAAGCAAGTGAGCTTGCGAAAATGATTATATTTCTTTATATAGAATTGCCAAATCTCTATAAATAACAGAGGCAAAGCTCAGAGGTTTCATTACTCAGAGATAATTGATCAAATCTCTCATTTGAAAATAAATAACAGAGGCAAGTATGGGAATGTATGAGATGAAATTTTGTTATTCATTTTCGCAATGATAGATTTATGCACAAAGGAGACAAGGAAATAAAGATTAGGAGGAACTGCTTGATTAATATATGCAAATAAAGGAAATAAAGATTAAATTCATATTTAGCAATCCAAGAAATTTACAATAAGGGGCTACAGAAAAAGAAGGTTAAAAGGGTATATATACAGATATTACAAGAAGCGAAAGAAGAAAAAGAAGTTATTTCTTTGTTGATTCTTCTTCTTTGTCAGATTCTTCGATTCCATCATTCTTTTCGTCAGACTCTTCTTCTTTGCTGGCTTCACTATCAGAAACGTCCGAGAAAGGCATATCTTCAGGAATATCATCAAGAAGACAAGGGTATGAACTAAGAGGAATGTGGTGATCATTGCAAACTGTTTCAATAGTTTGATTGCGAAAACGAACAGCATTGTTATTGAAATTCGCTCATCGTAGCTTGCGCTTGTTTCTTCAACTTAGAATACTTTTTGTTGCGAAGAGAAAGGCCATTTGCGAGTTGCTCTTTTTCAGATTCAAGTTCTTCAATCCTTGTCTGAAATCTCTTCTCGGCTTCTGCAAAACAAGTGACAATAAGTTAATAACAATACTACAGAATAAAGGAGTAATAAAGTAAAAAGGAATAATAAACAACCTTCTCTGTCAGATATCATATCTTTAACCAAGGCAGTATGCTCGGCATGAAGGCTAACATCAACACCTAAGTTATTCTTGGCATTATCTAGAACCTTCGCAGCCCAAGCGAATTCATCATCATTATTTATAACGAGAAGCGAACGAATTTGATCTTCTCGCTCATTAAGTATGGCATTCTGACGAAGAGATTCATCTTGTTCAATTTGTACTTCGAGAAGAGATTTTTGAAATTTTGCTAATGCATGTGCACCTTTATTAGCAATGCGGTCTTTGTCATCTATAAGACCACTAATTTTCTTCCTTAAAGTTTTGGTTTTCTTATGGGAATCAAGATACATTTGTTTAAATCGGTTGGCTAAACCTAAACTAGATCTATGCTCAATCTCTAAGAGACGATATTTGGCTTGAAGTTCATTTAATGGAAAGGAATCAATTTTGTTTGACGAACTACTTAAAGATTCGTTGAGATGAGTGAGAAGAACATCATTATCCATAGGCTCGGGAAATGAATGGAGAAGAATGGCTTCTTCAGAGAGATTATATATGTCTGCGAAAATAATAAATCAGGCAAAGAAAAGCAGATGATAAAATAAAGACGACTTGAAGAGTAAAAATTTTGTACCATAAAGTTGTTGATTTGCACTTTGAAGAGTAGATATTTTATCCTTCTGAGAAGTAGACTCAACTTCCAACTGTTGAATTTTTTCATCTTTCTTGCGAGACGTCGCAACTTCAGTTTCTAGTTCTTGGATCTTCTCTTTGAGTTGGAGATTTTTCTTTTCAAGGTTGTCGCGTCTTTTCTCGAGGTCTGAGGCAACAATAAAGGAAGCTCTTCCAGACTATAAAGGAAAGAAATTGTTAAGATAAGATTTATAATCGAAATCGCAAAGAAGTAACGAAATATGAACATACCAAAGCACCGAGTGCATTTAAGAGACTGGGAGTCATTGTTCGGGAAACTCCGCGAAAAGATTCATTATCCTCTAACAGCGGGGCATCGCAAATTTTAGCGAGAGCTTCGCAAGTAGCAGATAAATGATCATCTCCCAATCCTTGCATAGAATCGGAGAAGACACTAGACAATTGCGCCATAGCAGAAGCGACCGAGTAATTCTCCTTCGCAGAGGAAGTACCAACCTCATTTTCATCCTCGTCAGAGCTCTCGCTGGTTTGGGAACTAGAATAAGAAGAGGGATGGATTTTCCGTTTTCTAGAAGATGGAGCAGAAGATTTATCCTTGCGAAGAGTGATTTTATTCTTGCCCTTAACCTTCGCAGCTTCTGGAATGTCTATTTCTTCAACAAACTTCGCACACGAATGAAGATAAGAAACAGAGGCAACAATATTGTTAAAAATAACAAAAGAAAGTATTTCTTACTTCATCCGTGATCGATCGGAGTATCGCCAGAGTACTCGCCTTTGGACGTCTACTATAACTCTTTTTCAATTTGGTAATCTGAAGATTTTGCAAATCTAGTAAATATAAGAGGAAGGAAATATCGCAAAAGCAAATCTGAAATAGGAAGTATACCTCTTTTGCCTTCTCGGGCCACTTAAATTCCCAAGGATGATAGTCTGCGAGATTCGCAGGAGTACATGTGAACTGCGATATAGGGTCCACTCAAAATAAAGGAACAACCCACCACTTCTCATCTTTGGAGTGCCGAGGAACATTATTTTTGCCCGAGTGCCAGTCAATATCTTGCCAGCTTATCGGCAATATCTTGCATGAGCACCCAACAGAGATTTATCATTTCTCATATTTATTAGCATCAATGTTATCTTTTCTCTTCTTTGACATCATCGATATAAAGATCCCCAGCTGAGATTTATCATTTCTCATATTTATTATAAATAGCTTCATAATTTCTCATGAGCAAAAAATTTCAGTTTTCTCGACGGAGAATGGGAAGGCTTCTCAAATTCTATTTGTAAATTTTGCCAATCTAGGATCTTTGACATCATCAGGATATAAAGATCCTTTACCAGCGCCACGGTTGGCGAATTCAAGCATTAGACGGATGCAGTCGCCACTCAATTGATAAATAGCTCGCGAGAATTTCTCATGAGCAAGAATTTCATAGAATAATGGCATCTCAGGATTTTATAGAGGAATGGGAAGGCCTGCGAGGATTTGACCTAGCGAGACTATGATTTTCTGATCATCACACTGATGATCAGAAAACAGTTTTGCAGAAAGTATAGATGAAGATTCTTGATCAGGATGGTTGATAGAGTGAAGCCCTTTTCTTTTAAATTCTTTTGAGCTTCATTAAAAAGGGTTTATATGTACGACCAAGTGAAGCCATTATTAGAGTATGGGAATGAATATAGAATTGAAGATCGAGAGAAAGAAAAAAGGGAAGGTTTACAGTAGCAAAAGCGCAAATTGCGGAGGAAGAAAGTTGAAGGAAAGTTGCAGAGGGAAAATAAAAGAGAAGAGTAGAAGGGTGAGGAAACTATATATAGAGAGAAGGATCCTCGAGAAAACAAATGCATTTAATGCGAGATGGGACATGAAGGGTCAAGAATAAACGGTTGAAAGAAACGTGTCAAGAAAGGAATGGAAGAAGAAATATCTGTAATAAATTCCGTGTAAAAGTACGGGATTAAAACAGAAAAAGATAAGCTGTTGCGGCGTTTCAAAATATTGGTTCTCATAACATTCTCTCCTTCGCAGAGAAGACATGAGAAGAGGCAAGATGTAGGATCAGAATATCGCGACATCAATACTTAGCGAGATTAATAAACGACAGCATTGCGAAGGTGTCGCAGGGAAGTAAAATAAATGACGCAATGGATGACGACAGCCAGAACACGAGGAAGATGTGAAAATCTGGCGAAGGTTAAGAGTGTCGCGAGGATGAACACTTATACACTTGCGACACTTCGCGAGTTATTCCCTAAAATAAAGGACAGCTTAGCTGTCATCCACTGTGTACTACCCTATATAAAGGTGTGAGTAAGTCTGTTGTGAGGAGAGTTCTTTTTGAATTGTTAAGCAAGTCATGAGGAGAGAGAAAATTTAGAGTGATTGTAATTCCTTTAGCTCTGTTCTACCTTCCTCTGTAAACATTTCAAGAAAATAATCAATAAAATCTATAGTTATTCATCTTCAAATGGATTAATTAAGTAAATTCTAGTGAGGGGTGTAGTGTGGGATTTCCTGCAACTACACCTATGATCTGTAAGCTTTTTAATGAGCCATTATTTATCTAGTTCTGACGGGAATTGAAGGGATAAAGAGCAAAAACAAATTTTAACGAAAAGCGTAGGCAGCAGTACACGTATTTTTTCCGTAAAAATAACCTGAAATATTTTGTTGATTTTTACACAAGACATTGTCCTATGATCTGTAAGCTTTCTAATGAGCCATTATTTATCTAGTTCTAACGGGAATTGAAGGGATAAAGAGCTGAAATTTTTTTTTAACGAAAAGCGCTGTACATGCCTTTTTTTTTCGTAAAAATAACCTGAAATATTTAATTGATTTTTACACGTGACATTGTCCTATAACCTGTAAGCTTTCTAATGAGCCATTATTTATCTAGTTCTGACGGGAATTGAAGGGATAAAGAGCAAAAAGAATTTTTAACGAAAAAGCGATAGGCAAAATGCGGTACACGCTTTTTTTCGTAAAAATAACCTGAAATATTTTGTTGATTTTTACACGTGACATTGTCCTATAACCTGTAAGCTTTCTAATGAGCCATTATTTATCTAGTTCTGACGGGAATTGAAGGGATAAAGACCAAAAAAGAATTTTTAACGAAAAGCGTAGGCAGCGGTACACGCTTTTTTTTCGTAAAAATGTCCGGAATTTTTTTTTTGATTTTTACCAGTGACATTGTTTTATGATATGTGAGTTTTTAATGAGCCATTATTTATCTAGTTCTGACGTGAATTAAAGGGATAAAGAGAGAAAAACAAATTTTAACGAAAAGCGTAGGCAGCAGTACACGTTTTTTTTTTCTTCGTAAAGATGACCAGAAATATTTTGTTGATTTTACCCGTGACATTGTTCTGTGATATGTCAGCTTTCTAATGAGCCATTGTTTGTCTAGTTCTGACGGGATTCTAAGGTTTATAGAGAAAAAACAAAATTTTAACGAAAAGCGTAGGCAGCGGTACACGTATTTTTTCCGTAAAAATAACCTGAAATATTTTGTTGATTTTTACACGGGACATTGTCCTATGATCTGTAAGCTTTTTAATGAGCCATTATTTATCTAGTTCTGACGGGAATTGAAGGGATAAAGAGCAAAAACAAAATTTTAACGAAAAGCGTGGGCAGCAGTACTCGTATTTTTTCCGTAAAAATAACCTGAAATATTTTGTTGATTTTTACACGGGACATTGTCCTATGATCTGTAAGCTTTTTAATGAGCCATTATTTAACTAGTTCTGACGGGAATTGAAGGGATAAAGAGCAAAAACAAAATTTTAACGAAAAGCGTAGGCAACAGTACACGTATTTTTTCCGTAAAAATAACCTGAAATATTTTGTTGATTTTTACACGGGACATTGTCCTATGATCTGTAAGCTTTTTAATGAGCCATTATTTATCTAGTTCTGACGGGAATTGAAGGGATAAAGAGCAAAAACAAAATTTTAACGAAAAGCGTAGGGCGCTGTACACGTTTTTTTTCGTAAAAATAACCTGAAATATTTTGTTGATTTTTACACGTGACATTGTCCTATAACCTGTAAGCTTTCTAATGAGCCATTATTTATCTAGTTCTGATGGGAATTGAAGGGATAAAGAGCAAAAAAGAATTTTTAACGAAAAGCGTAGGCAGTGGTACACGCTTTTTTTCTGAAAAAATAACCTGAAATATTTTGTTGATTTTTACACGTGACATTGTCCTATAACCTGTAAGCTTTCTAATGAGCCATTATTTATCTAGTTCTAACGGGAATTGAAGGGATAAAGAGCAAAAAAGAATTTTTAACGAAAAGCGTTGATTTTTACAGTGACATTGTCCTATACACGCTTTTTTTTCGTAAAAATGTCTGTTTTTTTTTTTTTTTTGATTTTTACCAGTGACATTGTTTTATGATATTTGAGTTTTTAATGAGCCATTATTTATCTAGTTCTGACGGGAATTAAAGGGATAAAGAGCGAAAAAGAAATTTTAACGAAAAGCGTAGGCAACGGTACACGTTTTTTTTTCTTTTTAAAAATGACCAAAAATATTTTGTTGATTTTTACCCGTGACATTGTTCTATGATATGTCAGCTTTCTAATGAGCCATTGTTTGTCTAGTTCTGACGGGATTCTAAGGTTTATAGAGCAAAAACAAAATTTTAACGAAAAGCGTAGGCAGCAGTACACGTATTTTTTCCGTAAAAATAACCTAAAATATTTTGTTGATTTTTACACATGACATTGTCCTATGATCTGTAAGCTTTTTAATGAGCCATTATTTATCTAGTTCTGACGGGAATTGAAGGGATAAAGAGCAAAAAAATTTTAACGAAAAGCGTAGGCAGCGGTACACGTTTTTTTTCGTAAAAATAACCCTAAAATATTTTGTTGATTTTTACACGTGACATTGTCCTATAACCTGTAAGCTTTATAATGAGCCATTATTTATCTAGTTCTGACGGGAATTGAAGGGATAAAGAGCAAAAAGAATTTTTAACGAAAAGCGTGCAACGCATTCAGACACGCTTTTTTTTCGTAAAAATAACCTGAAATATTTTGTTGATTTTTACACGTGACATTGTCCTATAACCTGTAAGCTTTCTAATGAGCCATTATTTATCTAGTTCTGACGGGAATTGAAGGGATAAAGAGCAAAAAAGAATTTTTAAAGAAAAGCATAGGCAGCGGTACACGCTTTTTTTCGTAAAAATAACCTGAAATATTTTGTTGATTTTTACACGTGACATTGTCCTATAACCCGTAAGCTTTTAATGAGCCATTATTTATCTAGTTCTGACGGGAATTGAAGGGATAAAGAGCAAAAAAGAATTTTTAAAGAAAAGCATAGGCAGCGGTACACGCTTTTTTTCGTAAAAATAACCTGAAATATTTAGTTGATTTTTACACGTGACATTGTCCTATAACTTGTAAGCTTTCTAATGAGCCATTATTTATCTAGTTCTGACGGGAATTGAAGGGATAAAGAGCAAAAAGAATTTTTAACGAAAAGCGTAGGCAGCGGTACACGTTTTTTTTTTAAAAATAACCTCGAAATATTTTGATGATTTTTACACGTGACATTGTCCTATAACCTGTAAGCTTTCTAATGAGCCATTATTTATCTAGTTCTGACGGGAATTGAAGGGATAAAGAGCAAAAAAAATTTTTAACAAAAAGCGTAGGCGTTGGTACACGCTTTTTTTCGTAAAAATAACCTCGAAATATTTTGTTGATTTTTACACGTGACATTGCCCTATAACCTGTAAGCTTTCTAATGAGCCATTATTTATCTAGTTCTAACGGGAATTGAAGGGATAAAGAGCAGAAAAGAATTTTTAACGAAAAGCGCTGTACACGCTTTTTTTTTTCGTAAAAATGTCCGGATTTTTTTTTTGATTTTTACCAGTGACATTGTTTTATGATATTTGAGTTTTTAATGAGCCATTATTTATCTAGTTCTGACGGGAATTAAAGGGATAAAGAGCGAAAAACAAATTTTAACGAAAAGCGTAGGCAGCGGTACACGTTTGTTTTTCTTCTTAAAAATGACCAAAAATATTTTGTTGATTTTTACCCGTGACATTGTTCAGTGATATGTCAGCTTTCTAATGAGCCATTGTTTGTCTAGTTCTGATGGGATTCTAAGGTTTATAGAGCAAAAACAAAATTTTAACGAAAAGCGTAGGCAAAGAAGACACGTATTTTTCCGTAAAAATAACATGAAATATTTTGTTGATTTTTACACATGACATTGTCCTATGATCTGTAAGCTTTTTAATGAGCCATTATTTATCTAGTTCTGACGGGAATTGAAGGGATAAAGAGCAAAAAAAAAATTTTAACGAAAAGCGTAGGCAGCGGTACACGTTTTTTTTCCGTAAAAATAACCTGAAATATTTTGTTGATTTTTACACGTGACATTGTCCTATAACCTGTAAGCTTTATAATGAGCCATTATTTATCTAGTTCTGACGGGAATTGAAGGGATAAAGAGCAAAAAAGAATTTTTAACGAAAAGCGTAGGCTGTACACGCTTTTTTTTCGTAAAAATAACCTGAAATATTTTGTTGATTTTTACACGTGACATTGTCCTATAACCTGTAAGCTTTCTAATGAGCCATTATTTATCTAGTTCTGACGAGAATTGAAGGGATAAAGAGCAAAAAAGAATTTTTAAAGAAAAGCGTAGGCAGCGGTACACGCTTTTTTTCTGAAAAAATAACCTGAAATATTTTGTTGATTTTTACACGTGACATTGTCCTATAACCTGTAAGCTTTCTAATGAGCCATTATTTATCTAGTTCTAACGGGAATTGAAGGGATAAAGAGCAGAAAATAATTTTTAACGAAAAGCGTAGGCAGCGGTACACGCTTTTTTTTTCGTAAAAATGTCCGGATTTTTTTTTTTTGATTTTTACCAGTGACATTGTTTTATGATATGTGAGTTTTTAATGAGCCATTATTTATCTAGTTCTGACGGGAATTAAACGGATAAAGAGCGAAAAAGAAATTTTAACGAAAAGCGTAGGTAGCGGTACACGTTTTTTTTTTCTTCGTAAAGATGACCAGAAATATTTTGTTGATTTTTACCCGTGACATTGTTCTATGATATGTCATCTTTCTAATGAGCCATTGTTTGTCTAGTTCTGACGGGATTCTAAGGTTTATAGAGCAAAAACAAAATTTTAACGAAAAGCGTAGGCAGCAGTACACATATTTTTTCCGTAAAAATAACCTGAAATATTTTGTTGATTTTTACACGTGACATTGTCCTATAACCTGTAAGCTTTCTAATGAGCCATTATTTATCTAGTTCTGACGGGAATTGAAGGGATAAAGACCAGAAAAGAATTTTTAACGAAAAGCGTAGGCGCAATGGTACACGCTTTTTTTCGTAAAAATAACTCCGAAATATTTTTTTGATTTTTACACGTGACATTGTTTTATGATATGTGAGTTTTTAATGAGTCATTATTTATCTAGTTCTGACGTGAATTAAAGGGATAAAGAGCAAAAACAAATTTTAACGAAAAGCGTGGCGGCAGTACACGTTTTTTTCTTCGTAAAGATGACCTGAAATATTTTGTTGATTTTACCCGTGACATTGTTCTGTGATATGTCAGCTTTCTAATGAGCCATTGTTTGTCTAGTTCTGATGGGATTCTAAGGTTTATAGAGAAAAAACAAAATTTTAACGAAAAGCGTAGGCAGCAGTACACGTATTTTTTCTGTAAAAATAAACTGAAATATTTTGTTGATTTTTACACGGGACATTGTCCTATGATCTGTAAGCTTTTTAATGAGCCATTATTTATCTAGTTCTGACGGGAATTGAAGGGATAAAGAGCAAAAAAAGAATTTTTAACGAAAAGCGTAGGCAGTGGTATACGCTTTTTTTTTTCGTAAAAATAACCTGAAATATTTTGTTGATTTTTACATGTGACATTGTCCTATAACCTGTAAGCTTTCTAATGAGCCATTATTTATCTAGTTCTAACTGGAATTGAAGGGATAAAGAGCAGAAAATAATTTTTAACGAAAAGCGTAGGTCGTTGTACACGTTTTTATTTTCGTAAAAATGTCCGCAATTTTTTTTTTTTTTTTTTTTACCAGTGACATTGTTTTATGATATTTGAGTTTTTAATGAGCCATTATTTAACTAGTTCTGACGGGAATTAAAGGGATAAAGAGCGAAAAATAAATTTTAACGAAAAGCAAAGGCAGCGGTACACGTTTTTTTTCTTCTTAAAAATGACCAAAAATATTTTGTTGATTTTTATCCGTGACATTGTTCAGTGATATGTCAGCTTTCTAATGAGCCATTGTTTGTCTAGTTCTGATGGGATTCTAAGGTTTATAGAGCAAAAACAAAATTTTAACGAAAAGCGTAGGCAGCAGTACACGTATTTTTTCCGTAAAAATAACATGAAATATTTTGTTGATTTTTACACATGACATTGTCCTATGATCTGTAAGCTTTTTAATGAGCCATTATTTATCTAGTTCTGACGGGAATTGAAGGGATAAAGAGCAAAAAAAAATTTTAACGAAAAGCGTGGCAGCGGTACACGTTTTTTTCGTAAAAATAACTTTGAAATATTTTGTTGATTTTTACACGTGACATTGTCCTATAACCTGTAAGCTTTATAATGAGCCATTATTTATCTAGTTCTGGACGGGAATTGAAGGGATAAAGAGCAAAAAAAAATTTTTAAAGAAAAGCGTAGATTTTTACAACATTGTCGGACACGCTTTTTTTCGTAAAAATAACCAAAATTTAAAATATTTTGTTGATTTTTACACGTGACATTGTTCTATAACCCGTAAGCTTTCTAATGAGCCATTATTTATCTAGTTCTGACGGGAATTGAAGGGATAAAGAGCAAAAAAGAATTTTTAAAGAAAAGCGTAGGCAGCGGTACACGCTTTTTTTTTCGTAAAAATAACCTGAAATATTTAGTTGATTTTTACACGTGACATTGTCCTATAACCTGTAAGCTTTCTAATGAGCCATTATTTATCTAGTTCTGACGGGAATTGAAGGGATAAAGACCAGAAAAGAATTTTTAACGAAAAGCGTAGGCAGCGGTACACGCTTTTTTTCGTAAAAATGTCCGGATTTTTTTTTTTGATTTTTACCAGTGACATTGTTTTATGATATGTGAGTTTTTAATGAGCCATTATTTATCTAGTTCTGACGGGAATTAAACGGATAAAGAGCGAAAAACAAATTTTAACGAAAAGCGTAGGCAGCGGTACACGTTTTTTTTTTCTTCGTAAAGATGATTAAAAAATATTTTGTTGATTTTACCCGTGACATTGTTCTGTGATATGTCAGCTTTCTAATGAGCCATTGTTTGTCTAGTTCTGACGGGATTCTAAGGTTTATAGAGCAAAAACAAAATTTTAACGAAAAGCGTAGGCGAAGAGTACACATATTTTTTTCCGTAAAAATAACCTTGAAATATTTTGTTGATTTTTACACGACATTGTTCTATAACCTGTAAGCTTTCTAATGAGCCATTATTTATCTAGTTCTGACGGGAATTGAAGGGATAAAGACCAAAAAAGAATTTTTAACGAAAAGCGTAGGCAGCGGTACACGCTTTTTTTTTCGTAAAAATGTCCGGAATTTTTTTTTGATTTTTACCAGTGACATTGTTTTATGATATGTGAGTTTTTAATGAGTCATTATTTATCTAGTTCTGACGTGAATTAAAGGGATAAAGAGAGAAAAACAAATTTTAACGAAAAGCGTAGGCAGCGGTACACGTTTTTTTTTTCTTCGTAAAGATGATTAAAAAATATTTTGTTGATTTTACCCGTGACATTGTTCTGTGATATGTCAGCTTTCTAATGAGCCATTGTTTGTCTAGTTCTGCCGGGATTCTAAGGTTTATAGAGAAAAAACAAAATTTTAACGAAAAGCGTAGGCGAAGATACACGTATTTTTTCGTAAAAATAAACTCGAAATATTTTGTTGATTTTTACACGAGACATTGTCCTATGATCTGTAAGCTTTTTAATGAGCCATTATTTATCTAGTTCTGACGGGAATTGAAGGGATAAAGAGCAAAAACAAAATTTTAACGAAAAGCGTGGGCAGCAGTACTCGTATTTTTTCCGTAAAAATAACTTGAAATATTTTGTTGATTTTTACACGGGACATTGTCCTATGATCTGTAAGCTTTTTAATGAGCCATTATTTATCTAGTTCTGACGGGAATTGAAGGGATAAAGAGCAAAAACAAAATTTTAACGAAAAGTGTAGGCAGCAGTACACGTATTTTTTCCGTAAAAATAACTTGAAATATTTTGTTGATTTTTACACGGGAATTTGTCCTATGATCTGTAAGCTTTTTAATGAGCCATTATTTATCTAGTTCTGACGGGAATTGAAGGGATAAAGAGCAAAAACAAAATTTTAACGAAAAGCGTAGGCAGCGGTACACGTTTTTTTTCGTAAAAATAACCTGAAATATTTTGTTGATTTTTACACATGACATTGTCCTATAACCTGTAAGCTTTCTAATGAGCCATTATTTATCTAGTTCTGACGGGAATTGAAGGGATAAAGAGCAAAAAAGAATTTTTAACGAAAAGCGTAGGAAGTGGTATACGCTTTTTTTCGTAAAAATAACCTGAAATATTTTGTTGATTTTTACACGTGACATTGTCCTATAACCTGTAAGCTTTATAATGAGCCATTATTTATCTAGTTCTAAAGGGAATTGATGGGATAAAGAGCAGAAAAGAATTTTTAACGAAAAGCTTAGGTCGTTGTACACGCTTTTATTTTCGTAAAAATGTCCGCAATTTTTTTTTTATTTTTACCAGTGACATTGTTTTATGATATTTGAGTTTTTAATGAGCCATTTTTTATCTAGTTCTGACGGGAATTGAAGGGATAAAGAGCAAAAAAGAATTTTTAACGAAAAGCGTAGGCTGTACACGCTTTTTTTTCGTAAAAATAACCTGAAATATTTTGTTGATTTTTACACGTGACATTGTCCTATTACCTGTAAGCTTTCTAATGAGCCATTATTTATCTAGTTCTGACGGGAATTGAAGGGATAAAGAGCAAAAAGAATTTTTAAAGAAAAGCGTAGGCAGCGGTACACGCTTTATTTTCGTAAAAATTACCTGAAATATTTTGTTGATTTTTACACGTGACATTGTCCTATAACCTGTAAGCTTTCTAATGAGCCATTATTTATCTAGTTCTGAAGGGAATTGAAGGGATAAAGAGCAAAAAAGAATTTTTAAAGAAAAGCATAGGCAGCGGTACACTCTTTTTTTTCGTAAAAATAACCTGAAATATTTAGTTGATTTTTACACGTGACATTGTCCTATTACCTGTAAACTTTCTAGTGAGCCATTATTTATCTAGTTCTGACGGGAATTGAAGGGATAAAGAGCAAAAAGAATTTTTAACGAAAAGCGTAGGCAGCGGTACACGTTTTTTTTTCGTAAAAATAACCTGAAATATTTTGTTGATTTTTACACGTGACATTTTCCTATAACCTGTTAGCTTTCTAATGAGCCATTATTTATGTAGTTTTGACGGGAATTGAAGGGATAAAGAGCAAAAAAGAATTTTTAACGAAAAGCGTAGGCAGCGGTACACGTTTTTTTTCGTAAAAATAACCTGAAATATTTTGTTGATTTTTACATGTGACATTTTCCTATAACCTGTTAGCTTTTTAATGAGCCATTATTTATGTAGTTTTGACGGGAATTGAAGGGATAAAGAAGAAAAAAGAATTTTTAACGAAAAGCGTAGGCAGCGGTACACGTTTTTTTCTTAAAAATAACCTGAAATATTTTGTTGATTTTTACACGTGACATTTTCCTATAACCTGTTAGCTTTATAATGAGCCATTATTTATGTAGTTTTGACGGGAATTGAAGGGATAAAGAGCAAAAAAGAATTTTTAACGAAAAGCGTAGGCAGCGGTACACGTTTTTTTCGTAAAAATAACCTGAAATATTTTGTTGATTTTTACACGTGACATTTTCCTATAACCTGTTAGCTTTCTAATGAGCCATTATTTATGTAGTTTTGACGGGAATTGAAGGGATAAAGAGCAAAAAAGAATTTTTAACGAAAAGCGTAGGCAGTGGTACACGCTTTATTTTCGTAAAAATAACCAAATATATTTTGTTGATTTTTACACGTGACATTGTCCTATAACCTGTAATCTTTCTAATGAGCCATTATTTATCTAGTTCTGACGGGAATTAAAGGGATAAAGACCAGAAAAGAATTTTTAACGAAAAGCGTAGGCAGCGGTACACACTTTTTTTCGTAAAAATGTCCGGTTTTTTTTTTTATTTTTACCAGTGACATTGTTTTATGATATGTGAGTTTTTAATGAGCCATTATTTATCTAGTTCTGACGGGAATTAAACGGATAAAGAGCGAAAAACAAATTTTAACGAAAAGCGTAGGCAGCGGTACACGTATTTTTTCCGTAAAAATAACCTGAAATATTTTGTTGATTTTACCCGTGACATTGTTCTATGATATGTCAGCTTTCTAATGAGCCATTGTTTGTCTAGTTCTGACGGGATTCTAAGGTTTATAGAGAAAAAACAAAATTTTAACGAAAAGCGTAGGCAGCAGTACACGTATTTTTTCCGTAAAAATAACCTGAAATATTTTGTTGATTTTTACACGGGACATTGTCCTATGATCTGTAAGCTTTTTAATGAGCCATTATTTATCTAGTTCTGACGGGAATTGAAGGTATAAAGAGCAAAAACAAAATTTTAACGAAAAGCGTAGGCAGCGGTACACGTTTTTTTTCGTAAAAATAACCTGAAATATTTTGTTGATTTTTACACTTGACACTGTCCTATAACCTGTAAGCTTTATAATGAGCCATTATTTATCTAGTTCTGACGGGAATTGAAGTGATAAAGAGCAAAAAAGAATTTTTAACGAAAAGGGTAGGCAGCGGTACACGCTTTTTTTTCGTAAAATGTCCGTTATTTTTTTTTTTTTTTTTTACCAGTGACATTCTTTTATGATATGTGAGTTTTTAATGAGCCATTATTTATCTAGTTCTGACGGGAATTAAAGGGATAAAGAGCGAAAAAGAAATTTTGTCGAAAAGCGTAGGTAGCGGTACACGTTTTTTTTTCTTCGTAAAAACGACCAGAAATATTTTGTTGATTTTTACCGTGATATTGTTCTGTGATATGTCAGCTTTCTAATGGGCCATTGTTTGTCTAGTTCTGACGGGATTCTAAGGTTTATAGAGCAAAAACAAAATTTTAACGAAAAGCGTAGGCAGCAATACGCGTATTTTTTCCGTTAAAATAACCTGAAATATTTTGTTGATTTTTACACTGGACATTGTCCTATGATCTGTAAGCTTTTTAATGAGCCATTATTTATCTAGTTATGACGGGAATTGAAGGGATAAAGAGCAAAAACATAATTTTAACGAAAAGCGTGGGCGGTGGTACTTTCGTATTTTTACGTAAAAATAACTGAAATATTTTGTTGATTTTTACACGGGACATTGTCCTATGATCTGTAAGCTTTTTAATGAGCCAATATTTATCTAGTTCTGACGGGAATTGAAGGTATAAAGAGCAAAAACAAAATTTTAACAAAAAGCGTAGACAGCAGTACACGTATTTTTCCGTAAAAATAACCTGAAATATTTTGTTGATTTTTACACGAGACATTGTCCTATGATCTGTAAGCTTTTTAATGAGCCATTATTTATCTAGTTCTGACGGGAATTGAAGTGATAAAGAGCAAAAAAAGAATTTTTAACGAAAAGGGTAGGCAAATTTGTTAGTACACGCTTTTTTCGAATTTCTTGTGAACCAAAAACCTCTAGGGTTTCGGTTTCTTGTAAACCAAGTTTTTGTTTCTTGTAAAACAATTAAACGCGTAAAAGGAATCCTCTCATAAATAAAACTCTTAAATAAAAACTTGCAAAAACAAATTTGTGTAGACACAAGGCTTGGTGCGTGATTCATGCGCATATCGCATGGGTAAAAATATGTATTTTCGGATTTCTTGTGAACCCTGAACCATGAAACCTGAACCTCTAGGGTTTCAGATTTCTTGTAAACCAAGTTTTTTTGTTTCTTGTAAAACAATTAAACACGTAAAAGGAATCCTCCCATAAATAAAACTCTTAAATAAAAACTTGCAAAAAACAAATTTGTGTAGACACAAGGCTTGGTGCGTGATTCATGCGCATATCGCATGGGTAAAAATATGTATTTTCGGATTTCTTGTGAACCACTGAACCCGAACCTCTAGGGTTTGGTTCATGTAAACCAAGTTTTTTGTTTCTTGTAAAACAATTAAACGCGTAAAAGGAATCCTCTCATAAATAAAACTCTTAAATAAAAACTTGCAAAAAACAAATTTGTGTAGACACAAGGCTTGGTGCGTGATTCATGCGCATATCGCATGGGTAAAAATATGTATTTTCGGATTTCTTGTGAACCCTGAACCTCTAGGGTTTCAGATTTCTTGTAAACCAAGTTTTTGTTTCTTGTAAAACAATTAAACACGTAAAAGGAATCCTCCCATAAATAAAACTCTTAAATAATAACTTGCAAAAAACAAATTTGTTTAGACACAAGGCTTGGTGCGTGATTCATGCGCATATCGCATGGGTAAAAATATGTATTTTCGGATTTCTTGTGAACCCTGAACCCTGAACCTCTAGGGTTTCGGATTTCTTGTAAACCAAGTTTTTGTTTCTTGTAAAACAATTAAACGCGTAAAAGGAATCCTCCCATAAATAAAACTCTTAAATAAAAACTTGCAAAAAACAAATTTGTGTAGACACAAGGCTTGGTGCGTGATTCATGCGCATATCGCATGGGTAAAAATATGTATTTTCGGATTTCTTGTGAACCCCGAACCTGAACCTCTAGGGTTTGGTTTCATGTAAACCAAGCTTTTTGTTTCTTGTAAAACAATTAAACGCGTAAAAGGAATCCTCCCATAAATAAAACTCTTAAATAAAAACTTTCAAAAAACAAATTTGTGTAGACACAAGGCTTTGTGCTTGATTCATGCGCATATCGCATGGGTAAAAATATGTATTTTCGGATTTCTTGTGAACCCTGAACCCTGAACCTCTAGGGTTTCGGATTTCATGTAAACCAAGTTTTTGTTTCTTGTAAAACAATTAAACGCGTAAAAGGAATCCTCTCATAAATAAAACTCTTAAATAAAAACTTGCAAAAAACAAATTTGTGTAGACACAAGGCTTGGTGCGTGATTCATGCGCATATCGCATGGGTAAAAATATGTATTTTCGGATTTCTTGTGAACCCTGAACCCTGAACCTCTAGGGTTTCAGATTTCTTGTAAACCAAGTTTTTTGTTTCTTGTAAAACAATTAAACACGTAAAAGGAATCCTCCCATAAATAAAACTCTTAAATAATAACTTGCAAAAAACAAATTTGTGTAGACACAAGGCTTGGTGCGTGATTCATGCGCATATCGCATGGGTAAAAATATGTATTTTCGGATTTCTTGTGAACCCTGAACCCTGAACCTCTAGGGTTTCGGTTTCTTGTAAACCAAGTTTTTGTTTCTTGTAAAACAATTAAACGCGTAAAAGGAATCCTCCCATAAATAAAACTCTTAAATAAAAACTTGCAAAAAACAAATTTGTGTAGACACAAGGCTTGGTGCGTGATTCATGCGCATATCGCATGGGTAAAAATATGTATTTTCGGATTTCTTGTGAACCCTGAACCCTGAACCTCTAGGGTTTCGGATTTCATGTAAACCAAGTTTTTGTTTCTTGTAAAACAATTAAACGCGTAAAAGGAATCCTCCCATAAATAAAACTCTTAAATAAAAACTTTCAAAAAACAAATTTGTGTAGACACAAGGCTTTGTGCTATATTCATGCGCAT
Organism: Papaver armeniacum; assembly: GCA_023531295.1. NCBI lineage: Eukaryota > Viridiplantae > Streptophyta > Magnoliopsida > Ranunculales > Papaveraceae > Papaver > Papaver armeniacum. The sequence continues at coordinate 212,165 of JAJJWW010008987.1, read as the reverse complement.
ATCGCATGGGTAAAAATATGTATTTTAGGATTTCTTGTGAACCCTGAACCTCTAGGGTTTCGGATTTCTTGTAAACCAAGTTTTTTGTTTCTTGTAAAACAATTAAACGCGTAAAAGGAATCCTCTCATAAATAAAACTCTTAAATAAAAACTTGCAAAAAACAAATTTGTGTAGACTCAAGGCTTGGTGCGTGATTCATGCGCATATCACATGGGTAAAAATATGTATTTTCGGATTTCTTGTGAACCCTGAACCTCTAGGGTTTCGGATTTCTTGTAAACCAAGTTTTTTGTTTCTTGTAAAACAATTAAACGCGTAAAAGGAATCCTCCTCCCATAAATAAAACTCTTAAATAAAAACTTGCAAAAAACAAATTTGTGTAGACACAAGGCTTGGTGCGTGATTCATGCGCATATCGCATGGGTAAAAATATGTATTTTCGGATTTCTTGTGAACCACAGAACCACCCTCTAGGGTTTGGATTTCATGTAAACCAAGTTTTTTGTTTCTTGTAAAACAATTAAACGCGTAAAAGGAATCCTCCCATAAATAAAACTCTTAAATAAAAACTTTCAAAAAACAAATTTGTGTAGACACAAGGCTTTGTGCGTGATTCATGCGCATATCGCATGGGTAAAAATATGTCTTTTCGGATTTCTTGTGAACCCTGAACCCTGAACCTCTAGGGTTTCAGATTTCTTGTAAACCAAGTTTTTGTTTCTTGTAAAACAATTAAACGCGTAAAAGGAATCCTCCCATAAATAAAACTCTTAAATAAAAACTTGCAAAAAACTAATTTGTGTAGACACAAGGCTTGGTGCGTGATTCATGCGCATATCGCATGGGTAAAAATAAGTATTTTCGGATTTCTTGTGAACCACGAACCAAGAACCTCTAGGGTTTGGTTTCTTGTAAACCAAGTTTTTGTTTCTTGTAAAACAATTAAACGCGTAAAAGGAATCCTCCCATAAATAAAACTCTTAAATAAGAACTTGCAAAAAACAAATTTGTGTAGACACAAGGCTTGGTGCGTGATTCATGCGCATATCGCATGGGTAAAAATATGTATTTTCGGATTTCTTGTGAACCACGAACCTCTAGGGTTTGGATTTCTTGTAAACCAAGTTTTTGTATCTTGTAAAACAATTAAACGCGTAAAAGGAATCCTCCCATAAATAAAACTCTTAAATAAAAACTTGCAAAAACCAAATTTGTGTAGACACAAGGCTTGGTGCGTGATTCATGCGCATATCGCATGGGTAAAAATATGTATTTTCGGATTTCTTGTGAACCCTGAACCCTGAACCTCTAGGGTTTCGGATTTCTTGTAAACCAAGTTTTTTGTTTCTTGTAAAACAATTAAACGCGTAAAAGGAATCCTCCCATAAATAAAACTCTTTAATAAAAACTTGCAAAAAACAAATTTGTGTAGACACAAGGCTTGGTGCGTGATTCATGCGCATATCGCATGGGTAAAAATATGTATTTTCGGATTTCTTGTGAACCCAGAACCCTGAACCTCTAGGGTTTGGATTTCATGTAAACCAAGTTTTTTGTTTCTTGTAAAACAATTAAACGCGTAAAAGGAATCCTCCCATAAATAAAACTCTTAAATAAAAACTTGCAAAAAACAAATTTGTGTAGACACAAGGCTTGGTGCGTGATTCATGCGCATATCGCATGGGTAATAATATGTATTTTCGGATTTCTTTTGAACCACAGAACCAGAACCTCTAGGGTTTGGATTTCTTGTAAACCAAGTTTTTGTTTCTTGTAAAACAATTAAACGCGTAAAAGGAATCCTCCCATAAATAAAACTCTTAAATAAAAACTTGCAAAAAACAAATTTGTGTAGACACAAGGCTTGGTGCGTGATTCATGCGCATATCGCATGGGTAAAAATATGTATTTTCGGATTTCTTGTGAACCCTGAACCTCTAGGGTTTCGGATTTCATGTAAACCAAGCTTTTTGTTTCTTGTAAAACAATTAAACGCGTAAAAGGAATCCTCCCATAAATAAAACTCTTAAATAAAAACTTTCAAAAAAACAAATTTGTGTAGACACAAGGCTTTGTGCTGATATTCATGCGCATATCGCATGGGTAAAAATATGTATTTTCGGATTTCTTGTGAACCCCGAACCTGAACCTCTAGGGTTTGGTTTTTTGTAAACCAAGTTTTTGTTTCTTGTAAAACAATTAAACGCGTAAAAGGAATCCTCTCATAAATAAAACTCTTAAATAAAAACTTGCAAAAAACAAATTTGTGTAGACTCAAGGCTTGGTGCGTGATTCATGCGCATATCACATGGGTAAAAATATGTATTTTCGGATTTCTTGTGAACCACAATCTCTAGGGTTTGGATTTCTTGTAAACCAAGTTTTTGTTTCTTGTAAAACAATTAAACGCGTAAAAGGAATCCTCCTCCCATAAATAAAACTCTTAAATAAAAACTTGCAAAAAACAAATTTGTGTAGACACAAGGCTTGGTGCGTGATTCATGCGCATATCGCATGGGTAAAAATATGTATTTTCGGATTTCTTGTGAACCCTGAACCTGAACCTCTAGGGTTTCGGATTTCATGTAAACCAAGTTTTTTGTTTCTTGTAAAACAATTAAACGCGTAAAAGGAATCCTCCCATAAATAAAACTCTTAAATAAAAACTTTCAAAAAACAAATTTGTGTAGACACAAGGCTTTGTGCGTGATTCATGCGCATATCGCATGGGTAAAAATATGTCTTTCGGATTTCTTGTGAACCACAGAACCACGAACCTCTAGGGTTTCAGATTTCTTGTAAACCAAGTTTTTGTTTCTTGTAAAACAATTAAACGCGTAAAAGGAATCCTCCCATAAATAAAACTCTTAAATAAAAACTTGCAAAAAACTAATTTGTGTAGACACAAGGCTTGGTGCGTGATTCATGCGCATATCGCATGGGTAAAAATAAGTATTTTCGGATTTCTTGTGAACCACTGAACCTGAACCTCTAGGGTTTGGTTTCTTGTAAACCAAGTTTTTTTGTTTCTTGTAAAACAATTAAACGCGTAAAAGGAATCCTCCCATAAATAAAACTCTTAAATAAGAACTTGCAAAAAACAAATTTGTGTAGACACAAGGCTTGGTGCGTGATTCATGCGCATATCGCATGGGTAAAAATATGTATTTTCGGATTTCTTGTGAACCACTGAACCTCTAGGGTTTGGATTTCTTGTAAACCAAGTTTTTGTTTCTTGTAAAACAATTAAACGCGTAAAAGGAATCCTCCCATAAATAAAACTCTTAAATAAAAACTTGCAAAAACCAAATTTGTGTAGACACAAGGCTTGGTGCGTGATTCATGCGCATATCGCATGGGTAAAAATATGTATTTTCGGATTTCTTGTGAACCCTGAACCACTGAACCTCTAGGGTTTGGTTTCTTGTAAACCAAGTTTTTTGTTTCTTGTAAAACAATTAAACGCGTAAAAGGAATCCTCCCATAAATAAAACTCTTTAATAAAAACTTGCAAAAAACAAATTTGTGTAGACACAAGGCTTGGTGCGTGATTCATGCGCATATCGCATGGGTAAAAATATGTATTTTCGGATTTCTTGTGAACCCTGAACCTCTAGGGTTTCGGATTTCATGTAAACCAAGTTTTTTGTTTCTTGTAAAACAATTAAACGCGTAAAAGGAATCCTCCCATAAATAAAACTCTTAAATAAAAACTTGCAAAAAACAAATTTGTGTAGACACAAGGCTTGGTGCGTGATTCATGCGCATATCGCATGGGTAATAATATGTATTTTCGGATTTCTTTTAAACCCTGAACCCTGAACCTCTAGGGTTTCGGATTTCTTGTAAACCAAGTTTTTTGTTTCTTGTAAAACAATTAAACGCGTAAAAGGAATCCTCCCATAAATAAAACTCTTAAATAAAAACTTGCAAAAAACAAATTTGTGTAGACACAAGGCTTGGTGCGTGATTCATGCGCATATCGCATGGGTAAAAATATGTATTTTCGGATTTCTTGTGAACCCTGAACCCTGAACCTCTAGGGTTTCGGATTTCATGTAAACCAAGTATTTTGTTTCTTGTAAAACAATTAAACGCGTAAAAGGAATCCTCCCATAAATAAAACTCTTAAATAAAAACTTTCAAAAAACAAATTTGTGTAGACACAAGGCTTTGTGCTTGATTCATGCGCATATCGCATGGGTAAAAATATGTATTTTTCGGATTTCTTGTGAACCCTGAACCTCTAGGGTTTGGTTTCTTGTAAACCAAGTTTTTTGTTTCTTGTAAAACAATTAAACGCGTAAAAGGAATCCTCCCATAAATAAAACTCTTAAATAAAAACTTGCAAAAAACAAATTTGTGTAGACACAAGGCTTGGTGCGTGATTCATGCGCATATCGCATGGGTAAAAATATGTATTTTCGGATTTCTTGTGAACCCTGAATCTCTAGGGTTTCGGAATTCTTGTAAACCAAGTTTTTTGTTTCTTGTAAAACAATTAAACACGTAAAAGGAATCCTCCTCCCATAAATAAAACTCTTAAATAAAAACTTGCAAAAAACAAATTTGTGTAGACACAAGGCTTGGTGCGTGATTCATGCGCATATCGCATGGGTAAAAATATGTATTTTCGGATTTCTTGTGAACCCTGAACCTCTAGGGTTTCGGATTTCATGTAAACCAAGTTTTTTGTTTCTTGTAAAACAATTAAACGCGTAAAAGGAATCCTCCCATAAATAAAACTCTTAAATAAAAACTTTCAAAAAACAAATTTGTGTAGACACAAGGCTTTGTGTGATTCATGCGCATATCGCATGGGTAAAAATATGTATTTCGGATTTCTTGTGAACCCTGAACCTCTAGGGTTTCAGATTTCTTGTAAACCAAGTTTTTTGTTTCTTGTAAAACAATTAAACGCGTAAAAGGAATCCTCCCATAAATAAAACTCTTAAATAAAAACTTGCAAAAAACTAATTTGTGTAGACACAAGGCTTGGTGCGTGATTCATGCGCATATCGCATGGGTAAAAATATGTATTTTCGGATTTCTTGTGAACCACCGAACCACTGAACCTCTAGGGTTTGGTTTCTTGTAAACCAAGTTTTTTGTTTCTTGTAAAACAATTAAACGCGTAAAAGGAATCCTCCCATAAATAAAACTCTTAAATAAAAACTTGCAAAAAACAAATTTGTGTAGACACAAGGCTTGGTGCGTGATTCATGCGCATATCGCATGGGTAAAAATATGTATTTTCGGATTTCTTGTGAACCCTGAACCTCTAGGGTTTCGGATTTCTTGTAAACCAAGTTTTTTGTTTCTTGTAAAACAATTAAACGCGTAAAAGGAATCCTCCCATAAATAAAACTCTTAAATAAAAACTTTCAAAAAACAAATTTGTGTAGACACAAGGCTTTGTGCGTGATTCATGCGCATATCGCATGGGTAAAAATATGTATTTCGGATTTCTTGTGAACCACAGAACCACTGAACCTCTAGGGTTTCAGATTTCTTGTAAACCAAGTTTTTGTTTCTTGTAAAACAATTAAACGCGTAAAAGGAATCCTCCCATAAATAAAACTCTTAAATAAAAACTTGCAAAAAACTAATTTGTGTAGACACAAGGCTTGGTGCGTGATTCATGCGCATATCGCATGGGTAAAAATATGTATTTTCGGATTTCTTGTGAACCCTGAACCCAGAACCTCTAGGGTTTCGGATTTCTTGTAAACCAAGTATTTTGTTTCTTGTAAAACAATTAAACGCGTAAAAGGAATCCTCCCATAAATAAAACTCTTAAATAAGAACTTGCAAAAAACAAATTTGTGTAGACACAAGGCTTGGTGCGTGATTCATGCGCATATCGCATGGGTAAAAATATGTATTTTCGGATTTCTTGTGAACCCTGAACCCTGAACCTCTAGGGTTTCGGATTTCTTGTAAACCAAGTTTTTTGTATCTTGTAAAACAATTAAACGCGTAAAAGGAATCCTCCCATAAATAAAACTCTTAAATAAAAACTTGCAAAAACCAAATTTGTGTAGACACAAGGCTTGGTGCGTGATTCATGCGCATATCGCATGGGTAAAAATATGTATTTTCGGATTTCTTGTGAACCACCGAACCACAGAACCTCTAGGGTTTGGATTTCTTGTAAACCAAGTTTTTTGTTTCTTGTAAAACAATTAAACGCGTAAAAGGAATCCTCCCATAAATAAAACTCTTAAATAAAAACTTGCAAAAAACAAATTTGTGTATACACAAGGCTTGGTGCGTGATTCATGCGCATATCGCATGGGTAAAAATATGTATTTTCGGATTTCTTGTGAACCCTGAACCCTGAACCTCTAGGGTTTCGGATTTCTTGTAAACCAAGTTTTTTGTTTCTTGTAAAACAATTAAACGCGTAAAAGGAATCCTCCCATAAATAAAACTCTTAAATAAAAACTTGAAAAAAACAAATTGGTGTAGACACAAGGCTTGGTGCGTGATTCATGCGCATATCGCATGGGTAAAAATATGTATTTTCGGATTTCTTGTGAACCCTGAACCTCTAGGGTTTCGGATTTCTTGTAAACCAAGTTTTTTGTTTCTTGTAAAACAATTAAACGCGTAAAAGGAATCCTCCCATAAATAAAAACTTGCAAAAAACAAATTTGTGTAGACACAAGGCTTGGTGCGTGATTCATGCGCATATCGCATGGGTAAAAATATGTATTTTCGAATTTCTTGTGAACCCTGAACCCTGAACCTCTAGGGTTTTGGATTTCTTGTAAACCAAGTTTTTTGTTTCTTGTAAAACAATTAAACGCGTAAAAGGAATCCTCCCATATAAATAAAACTCTTAAATAAAAACTTGCAAAAAACAAATTTGTGTAGACACAAGGCTTGGTGCGTGATTCATGCGCATATCGCATGGGTAAAAATATGTATTTTCGGATTTCTTGTGAACCCTGAACCTCTAGGGTTTTCGGATTTCTTGTAAACCAAGTTTTTTGTTTCTTGTAAAACAATTAAACACGTAAAAGGAATCCTCCCATAAATAAAACTCTTAAATAAAAACTTGCAAAAAACAAATTTGTGTAGACACAAGGCTTGGTGCGTGATTCATGCGCATATCGCATGGGTAAAAATATGTATTTTCGGATTTCTTGTGAACCCTGAACCACAAACCTCTAGGGTTTGGTTTCATGTAAACCAAGTTTTTGTTTCTTGTAAAACAATTAAACGCGTAAAAGGAATCCTCCCATAAATAAAACTCTTAAATAAAAACTTTCAAAAAACAAATTTGTGTAGACACAAGGCTTTGTGCGTGATTCATGCGCATATCGCATGGGTAAAAATATGTATTTTCGGATTTCTTGTGAACCACAGAACCACTGAACCTCTAGGGTTTGGTTTCTTGTAAACCAAGTTTTTGTTTCTTGTAAAACAATTAAACGCGTAAAAGAATCCTCCCATAAATAAAACTCTTAAATAAAAACTTGCAAAAAACAAATTTGTGTAGACACAAGGCTTGGTGCGTGATTCATGCGCATATCGCATGGGTAAAAATATGTATTTTCGGATTTCTTGTGAACCCCAGAACCCTGAACCTCTAGGGTTTGGATTTCTTGTAAACCAAGTTTTTGTTTCTTGTAAAACAATTAAACGCGTAAAAGGAATCCTCCCATAAATAAAACTCTTAAATAAAAACTTGCAAAAAACAAATTTGTGTAGACACAAGGCTTGGTGCGTGATTCATGCGCATATCGCATGGGTAAAAATATGTATTTTCGGATTTCTTGTGAACCACTGAACCACAACCTCAAGGGTTTGGTTTCTTGTAAACCAAGTTTTTTGTTTCTTGTAAAACAATTAAACGCGTAAAAGGAATCCTCCCATAAATAAAACTCTTAAATAAAAACTTGCAAAAAACAAATTTGTGTAGACACAAGGCTTGGTGCGTGATTCATGCGCATATCGCATGGGTAAAAATATGTATTTTCGGATTTCTTGTGAACCCTGAACCTCTAGGGTTTTGGATTTCTTGTAAACCAAGTTTTTTGTTTCTTGTAAAACAATTAAACGCGTAAAAGGAATCCTCCCATAAATAAAACTCTTAAATAAAAACTTGCAAAAAACAAATTTGTGTAGACACAAGGCTTGGTGCGTGATTCATGCGCATATCGCATGGGTAAAAATATGTATTTTCGGATTTCTTGTGAACCCAGAACCCTGAACCTCTAGGGTTTCGGATTTCTTGTAAACCAAGTTTTTTGTTTCTTGTAAAACAATTAAACGCGTAAAAGGAATCCTCCCATAAATAAAACTCTTAAATAAAAACTTGCAAAAAACAAATTTGTGTAGACACAAGGCTTGGTGCGTGATTCATGCGCATATCGCATGGGTAAAAATATGTATTTTCGGATTTCTTGTGAACCCTGAACCCTGAACCTCTAGGGTTTTGGATTTCTTGTAAACCAAGTTTTTTGTTTCTTGTAAAACAATTAAACGCGTAAAAGGAATCCTCCCATAAATAAAACTCTTAAATAAAAACTTGCAAAAAAACAAATTTGTGTAGACACAAGGCTTGGTGCGTGATTCATGCGCATATCGCATGGGTAAAAATATGTATTTTCGGTTTCTTGTGAACCCTGAACCTCTAGGGTTTCGGATTTCTTGTAAACCAAGTTTTTTGTTTCTTGTAAAACAATTAAACGCGTAAAAGGAATCCTCCCATAAATAAAACTCTTAAATAAAAACTTGCAAAAAACAAATTTGTGTAGACACAAGGCTTGGTGCGTGATTCATGCGCATATCGCATGGGTAAAAATATGTATTTTCGGATTTCTTGTGAACCCTGAACCTCTAGGGTTTCGGATTTCTTGTAAACCAAGTTTTTTGTTTCTTGTAAAACAATTAAACGCGTAAAAGGAATCCTCTCTTAAATAAAAACTTGCAAAAAACAAATTTGTGTAGACACAAGGCTTGGTGCGTGATTCATGCGCATATCGCATGGGTAAAAATATGTATTTTCGGATTTCTTGTGAACCCTGAACCCTGAACCTCTAGGGTTTTTTTGTTTCTTGTAAAACAATTAAACGCGTAAAAGGAATCCTCTCATAAATAAAACTCTTAAATAAAAACTTGCAAAAAACAAATTTGTGTAGACACAAGGCTTGGTGCGTGATTCATGCGCATATCGCATGGGTAAAAATATGTATTTTTCGGATTTCTTGTGAAGGATTTCTTGTAAACCAAGTTTTTGTTTCTTGTAAAACAATTAAACACGTAAAAGGAATCCTCCCATAAATAAAACTCTTAAATAAAAACTTGCAAAAAACAAATTTGTGTAGACACGAGGCTTGGTGCGTGATTCATGCGCATATCGCATGGGTAAAAATATGTATTTTCGGATTTCTTGTGAACCCTGAACCTCTAGGGTTTGGTTTCTTGTAAACCAAGTTTTTGTTTCTTGTAAAACAATTAAACGCGTAAAAGGAATCCTCCCATAAATAAAACTCTTAAATAAAAACTTTCAAAAAACAAATTTGTGTAGACACAAGGCTTGTGTGCGTGATTCATGCGCATATCGCATGGGTAAAAATATGTATTTTCGGATTTCTTGTGAACCACCAGAACCACGAACCTCTAGGGTTTGGTTTCTTGTAAACCAAGTTTTTGTTTCTTGTAAAACAATTAAACGCGTAAAAGGAATCCTCCCATAAATAAAACTCTTAAATAAAAACTTGCAAAAAACAAATTTGTGTAGACACAAGGCTTGGTGCGTGATTCATGCATATCGCATGGGTAAAAATATGTATTTTCGGATTTCCTGTGAACCCTGAACCCTGAACCTCTAGGGTTTCGAATTTCTTGTAAACCAAGTTTTTTTGTTTCTTGTAAAACAATTAAACGCGTAAAAGGAATCCTCCCATAAATAAAACTCTTAAATAAAAACTTGCAAAAAACAAATTTGTGTTGACACAAGGCTTGGTGCGTGATTCATGCGCATATCGCATGGGTAAAAATATGTATTTTCGGATTTCTTGTGAACCCTGAACCACGAACCTCTAGGGTTTGGTTTCTTGTAAACCAAGTTTTTGTATCTTGTAAAACAATTAAACGCGTAAAAGGAATCCTCCCATAAATAAAACTCTTAAATAAAAACTTGCAAAAAACAAATTTGTGTAGACACAAGGCTTGGTGCGTGATTCATGCGCATATCGCATGGGTAAAAATATGTATTTTCGGATTTCTTGTGAACCACCGAACCTTGAACCTCTAGGGTTTCGGTTTCTTGTAAACCAAGTTTTTGTTTCTTGTAAAACAATTAAACGCGTAAAAGGAATCCTCCCATAAATAAAACTCTTAAATAAAAACTTGCAAAAAACAAATTTGTGTAGACACAAAGGCTTGGTGCGTGATTCATGCGCATATCGCATGGGTAAAAATATGTATTTTCGGATTTCTTGTGAACCCTGAACCACTGAACCTCTAGGGTTTGGTTTCTTGTAAACCAAGTTTTTTGTTTCTTGTAAAACAATTAAACGCGTAAAAGGAATCCTCCCATAAATAAAACTCTTAAATAAAAACTTGCAAAAAACAAATTTGTGTAGACACAAGGCTTGGTGCGTGATTCATGCGCATATCGCATGGGTAAAAATATGTATTTTCGGATTTCTTGTGAACCAGAAAACCACGAACCTCTAGGGTTTCGGTTTCTTGTAAACCAAGTTTTTGTTTCTTGTAAAACAATTAAACGCGTAAAAGGAATCCTCCCATAAATAAAACTCTTAAATAAAAACTTGCAAAAAACAAATTTGTGTAGACACAAGGCTTGGTGCGTGATTCATGCGCATATCGCATGGGTAAAAATATGTATTTTTGGATTTCTTGTGAACCACTGAACCCCTGAACCTCTAGGGTTTGGATTTCTTGTAAACCAAGTTTTTGTTTCTTGTAAAACAATTAAACGCGTAAAAGGAATCCTCCCATAAATAAAACTCTTAAATAAAAACTTGCAAAAAACAAATTTGTGTAGACACAAGGCTTGGTGCGTGATTCATGCGCATATCGCATGGGTAAAAATATGTATTTTCGGATTTCTTGTGAACCCTGAACCCTGAACCTCTAGGGTTTCTGATTTCTTGTAAACCAAGTTTTTTGTTTCTTGTAAAACAATTAAACGCGTAAAAGGAATCCTCCCATAAATAAAAATCTTAAATAAAAACTTGCAAAAAACAAATTTGTGTAGACACAAGGCTTGGTGCGTGATTCATCCGCATATCGCATGGGTAAAAATATGTATTTTCGGATTTCTTGTGAACACAGAACCACAGAACCTCTAGGGTTTGGTTTCTTGTAAACCAAGTTTTTTGTTTCTTGTAAAACAATTAAACGCGTAAAAGGAATCCTCCCATAAATAAAACTCTTAAATAAAAACTTGCAAAAAACAAATTTGTGTAGACACAAGGCTTGGTGCGTGATTCATGCGCATATCGCATGGGTAAAAATATGTATTTTCGGATTTCTTGTGAACCACTGAACCACTGAACCTCTAGGGTTTCGGTTTCTTGTAAACCAAGTTTTTTGTTTCTTGTAAAACAATTAAACGCGTAAAAGGAATCCTCCCATAAATAAAACTCTTAAATAAAAACTTGCAAAAAACAAATTTGTGTAGACACAAGGCTTGGTGCGTGATTCATGCGCATATCGCATGGGTAAAAATATGTATTTTCGGATTTCTTGTGAACACTGAACACAGAACCTCTAGGGTTTCGGATTTCTTGTAAACCAAGTTTTTTGTTTCTTGTAAAACAATTAAACGCGTAAAAGGAATCCTCCCATAAATAAAACACTTAAATAAAAACTTGCAAAAAACAAATTTGTGTAGACACAAGGCTTTGTGCGTGATTCATGCGCATATCGCATGGGTAAAAATATGTATTTTCGGATTTCTTGTGAACCATGAACCCTGAACCCTGAACCTCTAGGGTTTCGGATTTCTTGTAAACCAAGTTTTTTTGTTTCTTGTAAAACAATTAAACGCGTAAAAGGAATCCTCCCATAAATAAAACTCTTAAATAAAAACTTGAAAAAAACAAATTTGTGTAGACACAAGGCTTGGTGCGTGATTCATGCGCATATCGCATGGGTAAAAATATGTATTTTGGGATTTCTTGTGAACCCTGAACCCTGAACCTCTAGGGTTTCGGATTTCTTGTAAACCAAGTTTTTGTTTCTTGTAAAACAATTAAACGCGTAAAAGGAATCCTCCCATAAATAAAACTCTTAAATAAAAACTTGCAAAAACAATTTGTGTAGACACAAGGCTTGGTGCGTGATTCATGCGCATATCGCATGGGTAAAAATGTATTTTCGGTTTTGTGGATTTCTTGTGAACCCTGATGAACCCTGAACCTCTAGGGTTTCGGAATTCTTGTAAACCAAGTTTTTTTTTTCTTGTAAAACAATTAAACGCGTAAAAGGAATCCTCCCATAAATAAAACTCTTAAATAAAAACTTGCAAAAAACAAATTTGTGTAGACACAAGGCTTGGTGCGTGATTCATGCGCATATCGCATGGGTAAAAATATGTATTTTCGGATTTCTTGTGAACCCTGAACCCTGAACCTCTAGGGTTTCGGATTTCTTGTAAACCAAGTTTTTTGTTTCTTGTAAATAATTAAACGCGTAAAAGGAATCCTCCCATAATAAAAACTTGCAAAAAACAAATTTGTGTAGACACAAGGCTTGGTGCGTGATTCATGCGCATATCGCATGGGTAAAAATATGTATTTTCCAAGTTTTTTGTTTCTTGTAAAACAATTAAACGCGTAAAAGGAATCCTCCCATAAATAAAACTCTTAAATAAAAACTTGCAAAAAACAAATTTGTGTAGACACAAGGCTTGGTGCGTGATTCATGCGCATATCGCATGGGTAAAAATATGTATTTTCGGATTTCTTGTGAACCAAGTTTTTTGTTTCTTGTAAACCAAGTTTTTTGTTTCTTGTAAAACAATTAAACGCGTAAAAGGAATCCTCCCATAAATAAAACTCTTAAATAAAAACTTGAAAAAAACAAATTTGTGTAGACACAAGGCTTGGTGCGTGATTCATGCGCATATCGCATGGGTAAAAATATGTATTTTCGGTTTCTTGTGAACCCTGAACCCTGAACCTCTAGGGTTTCGGATTTCTTGTAAACCAAGTTTTTTGTTTCTTGTAAAACAATTAAACGAGTAAAAGGAATCCTCCCATAATAAAAACTTTGAAAAAACAAATTTGTGTAGACACAAGGCTTGGTGCGTGATTCATGCGCATATCGCATGGGTAAAAATATGTATTTTCGGTTTCTTGTGAACCACTGAACCTCTAGGGTTTGGATTTCTTGTAAACCAAGTTTTTTGTTTCTTGTAAAACAATTAAACACGTAAAAGGAATCCTCCCATAAATAAAACTCTTAAATAAAAACTTGCAAAAAACAAATTTGTGTAGACACAAGGCTTGGTGCGTGATTCATGCGCATATCGCATGGGTAAAAATATGTATTTTCGGATTTCTTGTGAACCACAACCACGAACCTCTAGGGTTTGGTTTCTTGTAAACCAAGTTTTTTGTTTCTTGTAAAACAATTAAACGCGTAAAAGGAATCCTCCCATAAATAAAACTCTTAAATAAAAACTTTCAAAAAACAAATTTGTGTAGACACAAGGCTTTGTGCGTGATTCATGCGCATATCGCATGGGTAAAAATATGTATTTTCGGATTTCTTGTGAACCCTGAACCCTGAACCTCTAGGGTTTTGGATTTCTTGTAAACCAAGTTTTTTGTTTCTTGTAAAACAATTAAACGCGTAAAAGGAATCCTCCCATAAATAAAACTCTTAAATAAAAACTTGCAAAAAACAAATTTGTGTAGACACAAGGCTTGGTGCGTGATTCATGCGCATATCGCATGGGTAAAAATATGTATTTTCGGATTTCTTGTGAACCCTGAACCTCTAGGGTTTCGGATTTCTTGTAAACCAAGTATTTTGTTTCTTGTAAAACAATTAAACGCGTAAAAGGAATCCTCCCATAAATAAAACTCTTAAATAAGAACTTGCAAAAAACAAATTTGTGTAGACACAAGGCTTGGTGCGTGATTCATGCGCATATCGCATGGGTAAAAATATGTATTTTCGGATTTCTTGTGAACCCAGAACCCCTGAACCTCTAGGGTTTGGTTTCTTGTAAACCAAGTTTTTGTTTCTTGTAAAACAATTAAACGCGTAAAAGGAATCCTCCCATAAATAAAACTCTTAAATAAAAACTTGCAAAAAACAAATTTGTGTAGACACAAGGCTTGGTGCGTGATTCATGCGCATATCGCATGGGTAAAAATATGTATTTTCGGATTTCTTGTGAACCCTGAACCCTGAACCTCTAGGGTTTCGGATTTCTTGTAAACCAAGTTTTTTGTTTCTTGTAAAACAATTAAACGCGTAAAAGGAATCCTCCCATAAATAAAACACTTAAATAAAAACTTGAAAAAAACAAATTTATGTAGACACAAGGCTTGGTGCGTGATTCATGCGCATATCGCATGGGTAAAAATATGTATTTTCGGATTTCTTGTGAACCCTGAACCCTGAACCTCTAGGGTTTCGGATTTCATGTAAACCAAGTTTTTTGTTTCTTGTAAAACAATTAAACTCGTAAAAGGAATCCTCCCATAAATAAAACTCTTAAATAAAAACTTGCAAAAAACAAATTTGTGTAGACACAAGGCTTGGTGCGTGATTCATGCGCATATCCCATGGGTAATAATATGTATTTTCGGATTTCTTGTGAACCACTGAACCACTGAACCTCTAGGGTTTCGGATTTCTTGTAAACCAAGTTTTTTGTTTCTTGTAAAACAATTAAACGCGTAAAAGGAATCCTCCCATAAATAAAACTCTTAAATAAAAACTTGCAAAAAACAAATTTGTGTAGACACAAGGCTTTGTGCGTGATTCATGCGCATATCGCATGGGTAAAAATATGTATTTTCGGATTTCTTGTGAACCCTGAACCCTGAACCTCTAGGGTTTCAGATTTCTTGTAAACCAAGTTTTTTGTTTCTTGTAAAACAATTAAACGCGTAAAAGGAATCCTCCCATAAATAAAACTCTTAAATGAAAACTTGCAAAAACAAATTTGTGTAGACACAAGGCTTGGTGCGTGATTCATGCGCATATCGCATGGGTAAAAATATGTATTTTCGAATTTCTTGTGAACCACGAACCACTGAACCTCTAGGGTTTGGATTTCTTGTAAACCAAGTTTTTGTTTCTTGTAAAACAATTAAACGCGTAAAAGGAATCCTCCCATAAATAAAACTCTTAAATAAAAACTTGAAAAAAACAAATTTATGTAGACACAAGGCTTGGTGCGTGATTCATGCGCATATCGCATGGGTAAAAATATGTATTTTCGGATTTCTTGTGAACCCTGAACCCTGAACCTCTAGGGTTTCGGATTTCATGTAAACCAAGTTTTTTGTTTCTTGTAAAACAATTAAACTCGTAAAAGGAATCCTCCCATAAATAAAACTCTTAAATAAAAACTTGCAAAAAAACAAATTTGTGTAGACACAAGGCTTGGTGCGTGATTCATGCGCATATCCCATGGGTAATAATATGTATTTTCGGATTTCTTGTGAACCCTGAACCCTGAACCTCTAGGGTTTGGTTTCTTCTAAACCAAGTTTTTGTTTCTTGTAAAACAATTAAACGCGTAAAAGGAATCCTCCCATAAATAAAACTCTTAAATAAAAACTTGCAAAAAACAAATTTGTGTAGACACAAGGCTTGGTGCGTGATTCATGCGCATATCGCATGGGTAAAAATATGTATTTTCGGATTTCTTGTGAACCCAGAACCCTGAACCTCTAGGGTTTCGGATTTCTTGTAAACCAAGTTTTTGTTTCTTGTAAAACAATTAAACTCGTAAAAGGAATCCTCCCATAAATAAAAAAATAAAAACTTGCAAAAAACAAATTTGTGTAGACACAAGGCTTGGTGCGTGATTCATGCGCATATCGCATGGGTAAAAATATGTATTTTCGGATTTCTTGTGAACCACTGAACCTGAACCTCTAGGGTTTGGTTTCTTGTAAACCAAGTTTTTGTTTCTTGTAAAACAATTAAACGCGTAAAAGGAATCCTCCCATAAATAAAACTCTTAAATAAAAACTTGCAAAAAACAAATTTGTGTAGACACAAGGCTTGGTGCGTGATTCATGCGCATATCGCATGTGTAAAAATATGTATTTTCGGATTTCTTGTGAACCCTGAACCCTGAACCTCTAGGGTTTCAGATTTCTTGTAAACCAAGTTTTTGTTTCTTGTAAAACAATTAAACGCGTAAAAGGAATCCTCCCATAAATAAAACTCTTAAATAAAAACTTGCAAAAAACAAATTTGTGTAGACACAAGGCTTGGTGCGTGATTCATGCGCATATCGCATGGGTAAAAATATGTATTTTCGGATTTCTTGTGAACCCTGAACCTCTAGGGTTTCGGATTTCTTGTAAACCAAGTTTTTTGTTTCTTGTAAAACAATTAAACGCGTAAAAGGAATCCTCTCATAAATAAAACTCTTAAATAAAAACTTGCAAAAAACTAATTTGTGTAGACACAAGGCTTGGTGCGTGATTCATGCGCATATCGCATGGGTAAAAATATGTATTTTCGGATTTCTTGTGAACCCTGAACCTCTAGGGTTTCGGATTTCTTGTAAACCAAGTTTTTGTTTCTTGTAAAACAATTAAACACGTAAAAGGAATCCTCCCATAAATAAAACTCTTAAATAAAAACTTGCAAAAAACAAATTTGTGTAGACACAAGGCTTGGTGCGTGATTCATGCGCATATCGCATGGGTAAAAATATGTATTTTCGGTTTCTTGTGAACCCTGAACCCTGAACCTCTAGGGTTTCGGATTTCATGTAAACCAAGATTTTTGTTTCTTGTAAAACAATTAAACGCGTAAAAGGAATCCTCCCATAAATAAAACTCTTAAATAAAAACTTTCAAAAAACAAATTTGTGTAGACACAAGTCTTTGTGCTTGATTCATGCGCATATCGCATGGGTAAAAATATGTATTTCGGATTTCGTGTGAACCCTGAACCCTGAACCTCTAGGGTTTCAGATTTCTTGTAAACCAAGTTTTTTGTTTCTTGTAAAACAATTAAACGCGTAAAAGGAATCCTCCCATAAATAAAACTCTTAAATAAAAACTTGCAAAAAACTAATTTGTGTAGACACAAGGCTTGGTGCGTGATTCATGCGCATATCGCATGGGTAAAAATATGTATTTTCGGATTTCCTATGAACCCTGAACCCTGAACCTCTAGGGTTTCGGATTTCTTGTAAACCAAATTTTTTGTTTCTTGTAAAACAATTAAACGCGTAAAAGGAATCCTTCCATAAATAAAACTCTTAAATAAGAACTTGCAAAAAACAAATTTGTGTAGACATAAGGCTTGGTGCGTGATTCATGCGCATATCGCATGGGTAAAAATATGTATTTTCGGATTTCTTGTGAACCCTGAACCTCTAGGGTTTCGGATTTCTTGTAAACCAAGTTTTTTGTTTCTTGTAAAACAATTAAACGCGTAAAAGGAATCCTCTCATAAATAAAACTCATACATAAAAACTTGCAAAAAACAAATTTGTGTAGACACAAGGCTTGGTGCGTGATTCATGCGCATATCGCATGGGTAAAAATATGTATTTTCGGATTTCTTGTGAACCCTGAACCTTGAACCTCTAGGGTTTCGGATTTCATGTAAACCAAGTTTTTTGTTTCTTGTAAAACAATTAAACGCGTAAAAGGAATCCTCCCATAAATAAAACTCTTAAATAAAAACTTGCAAAAAACAAATTTGTGTAGACACAAGGCTTGGTGCGTGATTCATGCGCATATCGCATGGGTAAAAATATGTATTTTCGGATTTCTTGTGAACCTTGAACCCTGAACCTCTAGGGTTTCGGATTTCTTGTAAACCAAGTTTTTTGTTTCTTGTAAAACAATTAAACGCGTAAAAGGAATCCTCCCATAAATAAAACTCTTAAATAAAAACTTGCAAAAAACAAATTTGTGTAGACACAAGGCTTGTTGCGTGATTCATGCGCATATCGCATAGGTAAAAATATGTATTTTCGGATTTCTTGTGAACCTTGAACCCTGAACCTCTAGGGTTTCGGTTTCATGTAAACCAAGTTTTTTGTTTCTTGTAAAACAATTAAACTCGTAAAAGGAATCCTCCCATAAATAAAACTCTTAAATAAAAACTTGCAAAAAACAAATTTGTGTAGACACAAGGCTTGGTGCGTGATTCATGCGCATATCGCATGGGTAATAATATGTATTTTTGGATTTCTTGTGAACCCTGAACCTCTAGGGTTTTGGATTTCTTGTAAACCAAGTTTTTGTTTCTTGTAAAACAATTAAACGCGTAAAAGGAATCCTCCCATAAATAAAACTCTTAAATAAAAACTTGCAAAAAACAAATTTGTGTAGACACAAGGCTTGGTGCGTGATTCATGCGCATATCGCATGGGTAAAAATATGTATTTTCGGATTTCTTGTGAACCCAGAACCACTGAACCTCTAGGGTTTCGGATTTCTTGTAAACCAAGTTTTTTGTTTCTTGTAAAACAATTAAACGCGTTAAAGGAATCCTCCCATAAATAAAACTCTTAAATGAAAACTTGCAAAAAACAAATTTGTGTAGACACAAGGCTTGGTGCATGATTCATGCGCATATCGCATGGGTAAAAATATGTATTTTCGGATTTCTTGTGAACCCTGAACCTCTAGGGTTTCAGATTTCTTGTAAACCAAGTTTTTGTTTCTTGTAAAACAATTAAACGCGTAAAAGGAATCCTCCCATAAATAAAACACTTAAATAAAAACTTGCAAAAAACAAATTTGTGTAGACACAAGGCTTGGTGCGTGATTCATGCGCATATCGCATGGGTAAAAATATGTATTTTCGGATTTCTTGTGAACCCTGAACCTCTAGGGTTTCGGATTTCTTGTAAACCAATTGGTTATGAAGAATTGCGCTGAGGATGTGGTTCTTTTGAACTATTTCCGGGTTCATCACAGGAGTGTGCATAGACAGCAGCGGGTGGAGTGTTTTTGGCATCCACCTGAGGATAAAGAGCTTCAAATTTGTTGTGATGGTGCTGCGAGAGGTAATCCGGTGTGGCAGGTCTTTGGAGTGGTGGCTAGGGATGCGCATTGCTCATTTCTTGGTGCTATGAGTATTGGTCCTGGGAGTTACGACGAACTACTTGGCAGAATTATATGGCATTCTAGTTGGTTTGGAGTGGGCTATGCAATGGGGTTTTGATAAAGTTTGCGTTAGATCTGACTCCTTTGGAGTGATTCAAGCTTTCAACAACAATTCGATTCCTTGGTTTGCAAAGCTAGATGGAGGGTGATTAGTAGGCATTATATGTCTATTAGATTCATTCATACTTTTAGGGAAGCGAATTTTTCAGCGAGATAAAATGGCTAAGCGTGGATGTTTACTTGCTAATGAAGTGGGAGTTCATTATAATGGAAGACCTCCTTTTCTAAATTCAGTAGAATACCCAAATGTAGGTTATTATCGTTTTAAGTAGTCTACAAGTTTTTGGGGTTGCTGTGACCTCTTTTCTTGTAAACTATCTCTTGTAAATTTGTTATCTATTAATACAAATTTTTGACTTATCAAAAAAAAATGATTAACTGACCAGAGGTCTCCCAAAAATCCTTGAACAGTTTAACAAGATTATTACTTGACAGATTATTAGCTTCACAGAATATAATACAATCATCTGCAAACATTAAGTGACTAATTGAAGGAGCATTGTTGGTTATTTTTATTCCTTTTATTGAGCCTTGGTCTTCAGCA
Source organism: Papaver armeniacum (assembly GCA_023531295.1). NCBI lineage: Eukaryota > Viridiplantae > Streptophyta > Magnoliopsida > Ranunculales > Papaveraceae > Papaver > Papaver armeniacum. Next base: position 192,241 of record JAJJWW010008987.1, on the reverse strand, counting down.
TGTATAAGGGTTCTAGAAAGTGCCTCCATGCACAACAGAAAAAATGGAGATATAGGATCTCCCCCTGTCTTAATCCCCTAGTTGGTTTAAAAAAATTAGTTGGGGATCCATTTATAAGAATAGCTAGAGTAGTAGTAGAAATACATTGATACACAAGATTACACCATTTTTCATTAAAGCCCATTCTCTGCATGATTCGGATTAGGAAATCCCATTCCACCCTGTCGAAAGCTTTCGACATGTCTATTTTAAGACCCAACGATCCTTTCTTACTTTTGTTGTTTCTCATTTTATGAATTAATTCATGGGCTAAAGTAATATTTTCAGATATCTGCCTTCCAGGAATGAAGGCAGACTGAAATGGGGATATAATTTTGCTAAGCAGATTTTTGACTTATCAAAAAAAAAATAAGCAGACCTTTCATTCTATTCGCCATTAGTTTAGAAATAATTTTGTAAGTTGTGTTAGCTAAAGCTATTGGTCTAAATTCAGCTGGAGTGATTGGGTTTAAAGTTTTAGGTATAAGAGAAATGAATGAGGCATTCATCTCCTTAGATATAAAACCTGTTTCAAAAAAAAAACTTGGATCATTTTTGTTAAGTCAGAACTTATGATTTCCCAATTCTGTTGAAAGAATATTGGTGGAAATCCATCCGGCCCCGGACTTTTGTCAGGCTCCATGGAGAAAAGTGTTTGTTTTATTTCACCCAAAGAAGGGATAGTGCAAAGCATATCATTATCAATAGAAGTAATGGTAACAGGGATCATATCAATCATATTTTGGTCCAAACAAGGGTTTACAGTAGTTGCTATTTCATGAAAATGGTTAGTAATACAAGAGACAATTTCAGGTCTACTGTTAATCCATTCATCATTTTTGTCTTTTAAAGTTTCTATCATGTTTCTTCTAAACCTTTGTTTAGCTCTAGTATGGAAATATTTAGTGTACTATCTCCTAACAGAATATTTTGATCCCTACTTTTATCCTTCCAGATTTTTTCTTGTATATCGTACCATTCAGTAAGATTTTTTCTAAGTATTGCAATGTCCTTGTTTTTATTAGGATAACTGTTTCTACTATTGATTTTCTTAAGGTCAACCTTAGTTTTTTCTATGTTTGTTCTTATGTTGCCAAAAGAGTATTTGTTCCAATCCCTAAGGATATGTTTGACAGAAGTAAGTTTCTTATTCATCGTATGAGCATGCGAACCTCTAATTTCATTTTCCCAACAAGCCTGTATTAAAGGCTTACATTCATCATGTTTCATCCAGTCTTCAAAATACTTAAATGGGGTAGCCCCATCATTCCAAGTATTATGAGTGTTAAGAACTATAAGGACATGGTCAGATGCTAGAGGGCCAAGATGTTTTACACTGGAGTTGGGAAAACTAGTAATCCACATGGGATTGCATAAAGCCCTATCGAGTCTCTGTTCTATAATATCATCATCCTTTTTGTGATTGTTCCAAGTAAAAGTATAACCAGAAAAGCCACTGGAGTTACTGTTTTATCGAGTCACTGTTTTATCGAGTCACTGGAGTTAAAGAAAAAGAGATCGCTCCAGTTTCAAGTAAAGTTGATAATGTTACAAACAAGTCCGTGCACAACTCAAATTCTAATATGGATAAAATTTCCGTGACCAAGGAAGGTATAGCAACCGTGTCCAAGCAAAACTCTATTAATTTGGAAGGGAAGTCCGTGATTTTTTTGGACAAGTCAGAGACCAGGCCAGTGGATGATATGTCCGTGGCAAAGCTGAACCCTAGTTTGGCGAGAAAAAATGCTTGGCAAGTCCGTGGGATTAAATTCAATAGATGATTGGACACAAGTTAAAGGTAAGAACTCAGGTACCAAATTTTCTTTTACTCTTTTAACTGATGCTTTACTCAGTTCCTCTGAATTTGTTTACCAAAACAAATTTGATTCTCTAAGCTTAGAATTGGGTTTTAGAGATGATGTTGAGGAAGTTATGCAAAGTGATACTGAAAATTTAGAAGATGAAGATAAGCAAAGTAATACTGTTTTGGATGCGACAACTATGGCAGCTGAAGTTAAGAACTTAAAAGAATGGGGTACGCTTGTGGATGATAATAAAAACAAGAACAGCAAGGTTTGAGGCTACTGATTCAGTTGGGACTTCAACTAAATCTGTTCGGACTGACAAGGAAACACGGCTCGTCTTTGGAGGATATTGTTTTTGATAGGAAAAATATTTTGACTAAAGAGGAACTTGAAGAGGCAAGCAATATTCAGAATGATGATGTGCGTGCTAATTTTATTGCTAATCTAGCCTTTAGACAAGATTATTTCAAGGAAAAAAAGGAGCTAATAGATAGAATGTCAACTATGAACGTGCAACAAGAGGAGCGTGATAGAATTTTGAAGGAGCAAAGAGAAGTTTCTGTGCAAGCCAAGGCACTTTTAGCTGATTTGGAGGATTCTCCGGTTTTGGTTAATAATAGTCTGGCTTTTAAAGCTAAAAATGGTAAGTCTCCTGGGCTTAATAAGAATAAGAATGTAAATGCTAATAATCAGCAAGCTCTAACTCAAATTAAGCTAGTTCCGGGTAATTCTACTTCTACTTCCGACGAGGAGGAAGAAGAAGAATTTTTGGATGGTATTAAAGTCTCAGGTATTGAATTTTTGGATGGTTTTCCAGGTCTCCCTATTGAATTATGGACTGAAAAATCTTTACTTTCAATGGGTAAATCTCTGGGGTCACCAATTGTGGTTGATCAAAGAACCCTAAACCTTGAATATGGTTACTTTGCTGCTGTTTTGGTGGATATTGACTTCTCAAAACACACTCATGAGCGCATCTCCCTAACAGCAGGTGGTAGGAAGTTTTGGCAATATGTTGATATTCAGAATCCTCCAAAATTCTGTTTCACTTGTAACATCATTGGGCATATTGATGATGAATGTAAGAAGAAGGCTAAAAACAAAGTTGGTAGTAAGGAAATCAGATCTGCTAGCAAGGAAACTACTCAACAAACAAAACAAGTTTGGCAGGTTAAAAGTAATAATAATGAGAATGTGGCAGAAGAGGCAACAACTTCAACGTTGGAGCAAAAATCAGCTAATAACCAAGCTGTAGTTGATCAAGAGGGCAATGTTGCTAAGCAAAATAACGCAGGTTATAATGCTGGCACAACTGATGCTGCAAGTCTTGTGTGCGCTGATGATGAACAATTAGAAGAAGAGCTAAATAAATCTTCTATAGAATTTCGGGAAGCACAACTGAAATTGATTAAGTGCAAAAGTGCTATTGCAGCTAAAGCAGCTATTGTTGCACAAAAAGTTGAGAAGAACAGCGTCAACACAAACTCTGAAATTTCTGGAAAAAATATGGAAGTTAAGTCCAACACAAACTCTGCCAAGCTAGAGTCCGTGTACAAGGTAAATTCTTCAAGTCTTACGTCTGTGGCAAAGAAAAATTCTGAAAACAAGGCCGTTTTTTTGGAAAGCAAGTCTGGAACTTCTTTTTTGGATAACAAAACTATTTTGGGAGCTGCTGGAACTTCCAAAGATGGATGGACGCCTGTTAAGGGTAAGAAGACCTCTTTTACACCCTTGACAAATGCTTTGTTATGTTCTTCTGAAGTTATTTGTGATAATAAATATGACTCCCTGAGTTTAGAACTTGGCTTTAGAGAAGTGGATGAGGAAGTTCAGCCAAGTAACAATGAAGATTTAGAAGAGAATGATGCTGAATTGGATGTGGCTGCTATGGCAGCGGAAGTAAAAAATTCTAAGGAATGGGGTATGATATCAGATGACAATATAACTAAAAAGGATGTCTCTTTTCCTTTGGTTAATTCTAGCAAGGAACCCATGTTTGATTTAGACAATATTTTAACAAGGGAGGAGCTAGAAGTGGCGAGCGAAATTCAGAATGATGAAGTTCGTGCAAATTTCATTAGAAGTCCAACCTATAGGAAAGAATTTTTCAAGGAAAAAAAGGATCTAATGGAGAGAATAACAACTAAACAAAAGGCTCAACCTGGTAAGAAACAATCTCCTATTAAACTTGTTCCTGGAAATTATGCTTCTGAGGAGGATGAAGATGGGGAAATTTATGTGGATGAAGATGGAGACTTTTCTGCTAATTATGCTTTTGATACGGACATTATGGCTGAAATTTTTTCCAAGAGCAAATCGTATAAAGTTGGTCACAACAAAAGTAAATTGAGAGGAGTTGGCTATAGATATAGGTAGCTTCTTTTAATTTTCTTGTTTGAGGTTATTTTTCTAGTTATTTCTTAGATGTTATTTTTCCCCTTTGGTTTATGGGGGAAGGGAGCTCCGTGCTCAAATTTTGTAATTCTTGTAATTACATTTTTTTGTTATAATAAACTTTTGGACTTAACAAAAAAAAAATTGAAGTTACAGGCGTTATGGATGCTATTTTTTCCAAGACCAAGAAGAAAGGAAGAATAAGAGGGAGTGCTAAACGCAAATAGAGTCTTCTTTTCTTTGTTTTGATTTTTAGTTATCAGTCTTTTGGGTTATTTTAGTTTGTTATTTTTTAAAACCCCTTTGGTTTATGGGGGTGGGGGAATTTAGAGTCCCCTTTTGTAATTACTTGTAATTACGTTTTTTTGGTTTAATAAACCTTGGACTTACCAAAAAAAAAGAAAAGCCAAGGTCAATGAGACCACAAGAGTTAATAAGATTATTAAAGGCGGCAGCTTCGCTATTATTAAAATCAAATCTACTTTTTTTTTCTTCGGCATGCAAAACTACATTTAAGTCACCTATGATTACCCAAGGTTTGTTCATACTAATAGCTAGATTTTTAATAATGTTTCATGATTCTAATTTCAACTGAGAGTAAGGACTCCCATAAAAACATGTGAGGATCCATTCAACATTATTATTATTATTAGGAAGAACAACAACATTTATGTGGTTGTGCGCATAATCAGAAATAGTCAGTTTTATATTATTTTTCCAAATCAAGCAAAGACCTCCAGCAGTATCTCTAGGTGGAACCAACCAGTAATTATAGACATTCAACGATCTCATGATATTATGCATTGCTTTATTTTGTTGTTTAGTCTCGGAAACAAACAATATGTCAGGATTTGATCTATTTAGAGTGTAAAGCAAACTTTGCCTAGTTTCATTACTACCTAAACCTTGGCAGTTCCAAGCAAGAAGACTAATAAATTCCCAAAAATACGAAACAATAGGATATTCCACAGCGCGCAAAAATGGATTACTAAAAATATAATATTTGGAAATGTAACGTTAAATAAATTTTTAGCATGATAAATTATGTACTCATAACCAACATGATTAATTGTTCCAATACGGTAAAAGACAGTTAGTTTGAACTAACATTCTCTTGTTTATAACCATTTTCTAATCGCATAAACAAACAAAGTCTTGAACTCTTTCTGTTTGCAAGTATAGTCTTAACATTCCCAAATTTGTAATCATATTCAAACAGCTTGGCCCAGCTATTAGTAAATAAGTCGTCAACAACAAAAATTACCAAGGAAATTGACACATCAAATTCTTGCAAATTCATTCTTAAGTTTTCATACCAGTTACATATAAAAAACCCATGTCTAAGGTCAAAAAAGATGTTGAGATCCATCATATTTATCCATTTTAACATCAACTGACTCTCCATTTTAGAACAATACATTAATCCACCAACACACATCTTATAAATGCTTAATATGTAGAAGAGGTTTAATTTTGGTTTTAGGTTTACCTCAATTACGCAGTGAACCCAAAACTTGGTAAGAAAAGGACCCTTGATTTCCGAAGATGAAGTTGAGCTGTTTGCTGTAACATTTTCTGAACGCCGTGGTTTCCTTTTTTTTTCCAGTTATAACAAAGAGTACCTAAGATCAAGCAAGAACCCATTAGGCTTGAGATAGAAATCAAAATACCTTTGCAAATTTTAATTAACTTCATATATTTACTAAAAGAAACACATGCTAAAACCCAAAGGGAGAAATAGATTATGAAAGAAAAAACCAAAAATGTTTTTGGATAATCAATAGCAATTATACATAAGAGAAAGAAATCAGAAAGAGCAGGTTTGAGAGAAAATTGAATTTCAGCCACAAATCTATAAATTGTTATTTTTTCAGAGTTTAGAAACTTTTGGTCCGATAGAGATCTTGAAAAATTGGTGTCTTTGTGTTGATTTATGTAAAATCGCTGCTTCTCAGTGTCTTTGAAACTTTGTATCTTGAAGTAACGGTGTCTTTGAGTAACTTTATGTCTCGGTGTCTTAGAACGTAGAAATCAATTGAAATTAGGTCTTTGAAGTGACATGCAAACGTGTTTTAGTAGCTAGAATCAACCGATCTGAAGGGGTTTTCTGATTTATAGACAAAAAATCAAGTTATTGATGATTATTGGTGAACATCACCGCCAGCTACGGTGGTTACTGGCTAGTTCACGGTGGTTTAGAGGTTGTTTTAGGGGCGGAGGAAAAATCGCCAGAGAGAGAGGAGAGAGAGGAAAAATCGCCAGAGATGGGGCTCTTTTCTGATTTGAGATACTTCCTTTTGGGCTACGGTCTTTGGCATCTCAAAAATGATCCTAGACTTGTCAAATTTAAACTTGGGCATGTCAAATTAAATCTTGGGCATGGGCACCAAAGCACAAGCCTAAGATCTTGGGCATCTCAAAATTGATCCTAGACTTGTCAAATTTAAACTTGGGCATGTCAAATTTAATCTTGGGCATGGGCATGAAAGCACAAGCCTACGGTCTTGGGCATCTCAAAATTGATCCTATAAATGTCAAATTGAATCTCGAGCATGGCCATGAAAGCAAAAGCCTAAGTTCTTGGGAATCTAAAAATTGAATCTTGGGCAAGTCAAATTGAATCTTGGGCATGGGCATGAAAGCACAAGCCTACGGTCTTGGGTATCTCAAAATTGATCCTAGACACGTCAAATTTAAACTTGGACATGTCAAATTGATTCTTGGGCATGGGCATGAAAGCACAAGCCTACGGTCTTGGGCATCTCAAAATTGATCCTAGACATGTCAAATTTAAACTTGGGCATGTCAAATTAAATCTCGGGCATGGGCATGAAAGCACAAGCCTATGGTCTTGGGCATCTCAAAATTGATCCTAGACATGTCAAATTGAATCTCGGGCATGGGCATGAAAGCAAAGCCTACGGTCTTGGGAATCTAAAAATTGATCCTAGGCATCTAAAATTGAATATTGGGCATGTGCATGAAAGCACAAGCCTATGGTCTTGGGCATCTCAAAATTGATCCTAGACATGTCAAATTTAAACTTGGGCATGTCAAATTGAATCTTGGGCATGGGCATGAAAGCACAAGTCTACGGTCTTGGGCATCTCAAAATTGATCCTAGACATGTCAAATTTAATCTCGGGCATGGGTATGAAAGCAAAAGCCTATGGTCTTGGGAATCTAAAAATTGATCCTAGGCATCTCAAATTGAATCTTGGTCATGGTTTTGTTTTTTTGACAAGTCAAAATTGTATTAATAGATAACAAAATTTACAAAGTATAGTTTACAAGAAAAGAGGTCACAAAGAACCCTAAAAACTTTTAAACTACTGGAAACGATAATAAGAAACATTTGGATATTCAACTAAATTTAAAAAAAATGATCTTCCTTCATAATGCATTCCCACTTCATTCGCTAGTAAACATCCACGCTTAGCAATTTTGTCTGCAGAAAAATTCACCTCCAGCAAAATTCGCCTCATGAATCTTGGGCATGGGCATGAAAGCACAAGCCTACGGTCTTGGGCATCTCAAAATTGATCCTAGACATGTCAAATTTAAACATGGGCATGTCAAATTGAATCTTGGGCATGGGCATAAGAGCACAAGCCTACGGTCTTGGGCATCTCAAAATTGATCCTAGACATGTCAAATTTAAACTTGGGCATGTCAAATTGGATCTTGGGCATGGGCATGGAATCACAAGCCTACGGTCTTGGGTATCTCAAAATTGATCCTAGACATGTCAAATTGAATCTCGGTCATGGGCATGAAAGCAAAAGCCTACGGTCTTGGGAATCTGAAAATTGATCCTAGGCATCTCAAATTGAATCTTGGGCATGGGCATGAAACCACAAGCCTATGGTATTGGGCATCTCAAAATTGATCCCAGATATGTCAAATTTAAACTTGGGCATGTCAAATTGAATCTTGGGCATGGGCATGAAAGCACAAGCCTACGGTCTTGGGCATCAAAAAATTGATCCTCGGTATGTCAAATTGAATCTTGGGCATGGGCATGAAAGTACAATCCTACGGTCTTGGGCATCTCAAAATTGATCCTAGACATGTCAAATTTAAACTTGGGCATGTCAAATTAAATCTTGGGCATGGGCATCAAAGCACAAGCCTACGGTCTTGGGCATCTCAAAATCGATCCAAGACATGTAAAATTGAATCTCGGACATGGGCATGAAAGCAAAAGCCTACGGTCTTAGGAATCTAAAAATTGATCCTAGGCATCTGAAATTGAATCTTGGGCATGGGCATGAAAGCACAAGCTTACGATCTTGGGCATCTCAAAATTCATCCTAGACATGTCAAATTTAAACTTGGGCATGTCAAATTGAATCTTGGGCATGGGCATGAAAGCATAATCCTACGGTCTTGGGCATCTCAAAATTGATCCTAGACATGTCAAATTGAATCTCGGGCATAGCCATGAAAGCAAAAGCCTACGGTCTTGGGAATCTAAAAATTGATCATAGGCATCTCAAATTGAATCTTGGGCATGTCAAATTGAATCTTGGGCATGGGCATGAAAGCACAAGCCTACGGTCTTGGGTATCTCAAAATTGATCCTAGACACATCAAATTTAAACTTGGACATGTCAAATTGAATCTTGGGCATGGGCATGAAAGCACAAGCCTACGGTCTTGGGCATCTCAAAATTGATCATAGACATGTCAAATTTAAACTTGGGCATGTCAAATTAATTCTCGGGCATGGGCATGAAAGCACAAGCCTACGGTCTTGGGCATCTCAAAATTGATCCTAGACATGTCAAATTGAATCTCGGGCATGGGCATGAAAGCAAAAGCCTACGGTCTTGGGAATCTAAAAATTGATCCTAGGCATCTCAAATTGAATTTTGGGCATGGTCATGAAAGCACAAGCCTACGGTCTTGGGCATCTCAAAGTTGATCCTAGACATGTCAAATTTAAACTTGGGCATGTCAAATTGAATATTGGGCATGGGCATGAAAGCACAAGCCTACGGTCTTGGGCATCTCAAAATTGATCCAAGACATGTCAAATTTAAACTTGGGAATGTCAAATTGAATCTTGGGCATGGTCATGAAAGCACAAGCCTACGGTCTTGGGCATCTCAAAATTGATCCTAGGCATGTCAAATTTAAACTTGGGCATGTCAAATTAAATCTCGGGCATGGGCATGAAAGCACAAGCCTACGGTCTTGGGCATCTCAAAATTGATCCTACACATGTCAAATTGAATCTCGGGCGTGGGCATGAAAGCAAAAGCCTACGGTCTTGGGAATCTAAAAATTGATCCTAGGCATCTCAAATTGAATTTTGGGCATGGGCATGAAAGCACATGTTGTTGATGGTGGATTTTCGTTTAAGGTTAAATTTGTAAATAACCGGAAAAAATCATACGCTGACATCTTGTAAAAGATAAAGCCATTTATAAGTGACGGATACTCCTCACTTAATTCACCAAGAATGGAGCATGTAGCAACAATCCCATTCTGTGAATACATGAAATTCCTCCCGAGGTTGGAGCATGTAGCAACAATCCCTTCTGTGAATTTCATATCAGCCTTGTATTTCCATTACTCATTATCGGTGTGGCATGACGGTGAGTGTTACTCTTATAGAGTAACACGAACCTCCAAGCACTATAATGACTCATTATCGATGTGGCATGACGGTAGTGTTACTCTTACGGAGTAACACGAACCTCCAAGCACTATAATGAAACCATGTACGAAATACCCGTCTGGTTGATTCTCGGTGTGTTATACTAGCCCGAGCCCTCTCGGTGTGTTATACTAGCCCGATTGAGCCCCTCTCGGTGTGTTATACTAGCCCGATTGAGCATCCCCGATTGAGCATCGGCCTTGACCATATCGGTCGGGATATGATCTGATCGCGATCATCCAACTCCACAAGCATGATTGGATGACCCCGGATCAATTCCATCACCCCCAAGCGGTATGGAATACACACGGCCGACCCCGCATGGTCGACCATTGGCCTTTGCTTGCCAAGAAACCGTCCATACCAAGCATTATGGACGGAAAACCTAAATTAGGGTTTGCGGCATATTACATGTGCCGCAAAACGGTCTCAACCATCCATCTTCGCAGGTATAGATGGAGGGTGTAGATGTAGACTCAAAGGGCCGGAGCATGTCGACACAATCACCATGTGACCGCCTACACACTTGACCAATCGGTCAAAACCAACCATGATTGGTTACAACACATTCGCCCGCTTTGAAAGAGCATGGTCGCACGGCTTTGCAAGCCAAAATTAGGGTTCAAGCCATCACGCGTCCCATCTTCTCCGGCACGAATGGAGGGTCACGAATCAAATCGAGCAGGTCCGGTCATGCCAGCATGACCACCGTGAGCCCATCTACCTCCTCATGTAATCGGCCAAGGCATATCATGCCCGACTAATCCAAAACGCCCGCTCAAACATGCGTGGTTACACTTCCCAAATTGCAAATTGATCTCGACCACTCAACTTCACCGGACGATTTGGGTGGCTTAGATCACGTTTTCATGGGATAGTGAGACATAGGCGTGAACATCAGCCTACCATCTTCACGTCAAACCAACCGGCCAAGACCGACCAAGTTAGGTCGTCTTGGGAAACGCAGCCGGAAAAGAGTGTGGCGCGCGGCTTCTTGCGGTATCAAACTCTTATCGCAAAATCAATCTCGACCACTCCTCTTTGACGGTCAAATTGAGTGGCCCCGGATCGCGCTTTCATGAGGGAACGGAATACGGGCACCTACACCATCATGCCGTCAACACGCATGTATGGTCGGTCCTCTCAAAATCCTTCCCATGCTTGGTTTCGACCAAGGCTGAAGAGTGATGCTTGCGCACCTCTTTAAAAACCTAATTTCATCAACGGTCGCGGATGAGTGTCTCAAGGCATCATCTCATCCGTCCAACTTCACCCGACTTGGTTATACAACCACAGTCGGGAGTTATTTGGTTAGTGAGGCGTCATTACCCATCACCTTACCACACCACAATGCGATACACATAAAATACACACGATACTTCACAAGTATCGACTTTACGAATATAACGCATTATTCAATTCAGCATTACATGCTATCTTTCGTGGATCCACGATCCACATTCCAGACATCAATCATGTCACAAAGGCGGGGGATACATCTTGGGGTATTGGTGCGGCGGTTTACGGCGTGCGGCGTGCAACGCGCCATCACAAGAACGTGTTAGGAAGTCATGGGCGGTTAGAGATGAACAGGGAAAGTGGGCAAGGCGGTCGTGTGTTACCGACACACAACTCCACTACTCCATCATTCCACTACCTCCACTTCCCACGAGAAACGTGAATGAGGCTCAACGACTTGTATAAATAGGTTCTCCGCCCTATTTCCAACAACAAGGAATAACGGAGAACAACACAAGTTCGGGCGAGACGAAAAGAAAAACCAAGTGTTAATACAAAAAATCGTATTCAAACACCCGAGCCTGCTTGCATCAACCGTAAGCTTGCTCATCTTTTACTGTTACAAGTCATAAGCAAGCCAACATCTTCACAATCTCAACACCTTCTTCGCTTCCCTCCCTAAGATCAACCCCATCTCCTTCATTTTGTGACCAAACAAGTCTGGAACGGCCATTTCTTGGTTTAGGCCGGACTTGCACAGATTGATCTCTCGAATCTACAAGCACTCACCGCGCAGTGCATTTGTTGAAGGTTTAGATTCATTCCTCATCCACACCCCAAATTACCAAATTCTGCAGGAGTAGTTTTCACCCATCAACAATTGGCGACCACAGTGGGAGATTAATCTCTCGGTCGTAAAATCAATTTCTTTGAAATCCGATTCAATTTCATCAATTTCAAAAAGGGTAGATCTTAGAACCAATTCAATCAGCAATTCATTCCAAGATGGTGGAACCGAGGTCGGGATCGGCAATCGCTCTGATGGAGCCAGCATGGATGACACTTCCGGTGTTGATGTACCCGTCAGTGGAGCTACAGCGGTCAATACATCTCGTGGAGCTGTCACTTCTATCACCAACACTAGCGGAGCAGGAGACATCCCAGTAGGTGTAACACCTCCCATCACCAAGCCGGAGCGGCGCAAATCCAGGCATCTCTTGAGCGTAACGCCTCCGGTGGTTACCGGCAACAACTTTCACTCCTCCATCGGGACGAGGAGCCGGAGACACAAGAGGAAGACCGCCGTCTAGTACCATTGCAGACTTGATGGAGAAACGGAAATTCTTGCTAAAACTCAAACGAGACATGGCCGCAACTCGAGAAAAGAGGTACTCACTTTCCTTAAAACTTTGGTGAACGATTGCCGCAAGATTCACGGCAACCCTTGGAGTCGGCGAGAGATGCATTCAATACACCGGAGCGGGTGTTTCCACTCGGACTCACATGAATGAAGAAACTCGTGTTGCTCCCGAGCGCCAAGGGAGAGAGACCAGGTCTTCCAACTTCATTACGCGTGAAGATCTAGAGCGACTTCTCCAAAATCGAGGAAAAGGGGACCGAACGGACGTACACCAACATCAGCCGCCGTACCCTCAAGATGTGCAACGGATTCCTCTACCAGAGGTTACACCTCTCCCAGTTCTCCCTCTACGACCAGTGCTTGGTAATGCTCGTGAACACATTTCTCGATTCTTGGAAGCCTTGGGGGAACATGAATACAATCATGTTTTACGCCTAAAAGAATTCTCAAAATCACTCACGGGGAGGGCATACACAGGTACAACAACATTGCGCCTAACAGCATATCCAATTGGAGCGAGATGGTCGGTGCTTTCTACGGGAAGTATTTCTTCGTGTCTACGAACAAATCACGTTTTTCGGACACAGGAAGAATTCTCCAGCGGAACAATGAACATCCCAACGACTTCGTTAAAAGGTTCAGAACCCAAGCACTGGACTGTCACGACCCGAATGTTACCGAACGGCAATTGGTGGAATCATGCATCAATGGGATGATACCCATATACCGCGCTCTGTTAGAGAATGGGGGCTTTCAAACATTCTCTGAACTCCACGAAGGCGCAAAACGTTCGGCAACAAGCTGCACCCACACTACTAGAAAGAACCCGAGTTGTTCGAAGTGAAGATTTGCGTGAAAGTCGAGGAAGCGGGCGTCTCACAAACAAACAATACAACACCGGGCCCTTACGCGTGAGTGTGGTAAGCGGAGGAGAAAAGAGGAAAGCTTCGATAACGGAACAACAAACCAAGCGAACATCCTCGGCACACAAGACTTCGTCTCGAAAAGGAACAGACAAAACTCCCGCACAAAACGCCAAAGACACGGGTTTTCCTTTTCCCATGAATGAAGTGATAGAGCTCTTGGAAGCGTGGATCCAAGATGATGCCGTAAAACTACCCCCTATCGGGCGTCCTCCGGCCGAGGAAGAAATAATGATCCCAATCTTGTTGCTACCACGGGTTCGTCCATCATCCAACCAAAGATTGCAACGAGTTGAAACAAATATTCGGGGAAAAGGTAGAGACGGGGAACTCCGGCTTGGAAACGAAGGTGTTCATAGAGATCCTCTACCTATCGGGAAGCGCATGATTTACGGGGACTCGTTCGCAAGACCGTGCAATCTATGATGGAGCACATGTGTGAAATCTTATATTTCTCCAAAGGACAGCGTCAAGACATGTTCACGGCCCTCAACCACGTTGTGTCGGGGAGGCGTTTGCATCCGATGGCAGTCCAGGGAACCCCGAGTCTTTCTGAAAGACATGAGCAACGAAGCTGGGGACTCCTAACCGTCACTCGTTTGAGAAACGTTGAGTTTGATAACGCGTTGATCGATACGGCTTCGAAATTTAACATCATTACTTGTCAAGACCTTGAGAGCGGCAAAGATCTCAAAGCAAGAAGCTACTCGTCATCCAAGCGTGGTCGGGGATTCGGGAGGAGAACTCGAGAGATTCATATGGATACATCGACCTTGAAGTCAAATTGGGAGATGCCTCAACACGAGCAAAGTTCTATGTAGTCAAAGATCATCCCAACTACGACATGATCCTAGGGCGCTCTTGGACGCATGACAACAAAGCCATCTTGGAAGTCTATCCTCTACCGGTTTCGATACACGAAAGAGTCTCCAACACGCCCGCTGGACTACGATGACTGTCATTGCCGCACCAAAGCAACTTGCCAATATGACACAACTTCCCGGAGAGAGCACAGTCGGCATACACTGAAAGGTTCCGGTCTCAAGTAAGTCTCATCACACAACCCTCCTTGCAAACTACCGCCCCTCATTCTGACAAGTCCTGGGGACTGGCTCCAACCGACAAACCAACCCCGGCTAGGAGATGTGAATGGGAAGCCGGCCCTTTCAAACGTTTTATCAGGAGCATAGAAGCTGTCTTGGTCAAAGACAACAAGGCCAAGGTCCAAGTGTCGCACGCTCAAACCCATTCGGAATTGGAGACCTAGTGACGAAGGCGACTACATTCAATGTTGGAAACATGACGGTGAAGATGACCACTCTACGACTCACCCACCAAAGAGAAGATGAACCGTACATGGTAGCAGATGTTATCCTAGGTGGCTACTGCAAGCTCATCAACGCTGATAACCTGGAGGGCATAACAATTCACTCACGATGGCTCAAACCTTACCGAACTTAAGATACTGTGCTACCGCTTTCCAACATTCTCCACACTTTAAAACGCTGTGCTATTTTTTCCAGCGTGTTTCCTTTTGCAGTTTCATGACATGCTTGTAATTCCTCCAAAAAATGATTGCAATGCTTGCATTCATAGTTAGGGTTCCAATTTTCAATCCTCAATTTAATTGAAGTATTATTTCCATCTAAGAACCTCTCTACTTCTAAAAACACAAAGCCACGAGTCGGCCTAAATCAACACACTAGAGCGAGCAAGAAGGGAAACCCTAAGCAAGTATCTCATGGGAAGAAGGAAACGAACGTGTGCACGAAAAGGAAAACGATTGCTATACGCCCAACAAAGCCGGGAAGATCTTGCATCACGAGTCCGTAAATGTTCCATCATGATAATTACTTCTTTTATCACAAAGAATCACGTGTGGAGGAACACCCTTGTTCTGAGAAGATTCAGTTGCAATTTTGGCAAAGGATTATAAAAAAAAAAAAAAAAACTTTTGTTCAAACCATAAAACGAAAGGAAAACTTGAACTCAGCTGCCACGAGTACAAGGAAGACATTCAAAGGTACGGAACATGCTTGGAAAAGAAAGAATGAAATTCTAATCGCCAAGAGAGTCGGCCTCGCTGCATCACCGCTGCGGTCTGCTCCATCACTGTTGATGCGCCTCCCTTCGAATCTCCCTCAATCTCTGCATCGAGACATCTCCGCGGCGGCGGCGCACTCCATCCCAACATCGGCGGGGGAGCATCAAAGGGCATAGCAACACCGGGGGCCGCGCAAATTTCTTTCACATGTTCGAGACTCCTCGTATCGAGAATCAAGAATTATCACGCCGTCTGGATCGGGTAATCACACTTGTCTTCATTTGGAGGTCGTTTATGCTCAACTCTCCGCCTCTTCAACATGGCGCAAATCTCTGCCCTTGCGATTACTAGTGTCTGCAGCGTTTCCTCGCGCCTCCGCCGCTCCTCCATGTCAATCGCGGCCGAAAGTGCACAGATACGTCCTCTGGCAATACGAAGGTGTGAGATAGACATCCCCTGGATAGCACGGCCGGCTTCGCGAAGAGGAAGATCAATCTTAGCCATTACTTCTCCGTGCGCATGGTTTTCAGGCTTGTCAACTTCAAAACTTCTTTACGGGAAGCAACGAATGAGCGTCTACCGCTTCCATGATAATCTGCAGAGAAAAGAGGAGGTTATGAGCACAAAAAAAAAAAAAAAGAGGATCATCAAATCTATCGATCGGTTAATCGAGAAAATCAGAGCAGTACCTGAGATATGGAATAAACGACCACGTGAGATGATTCTTTATAATCTCACAAGTCGACAGAATCCCGAAGGAAAAGAAGTCTTTACTTACCACCTATGAAGGCTGCTAATTCGGGATAACAATCGACGAGGCTTATCAGATATACCTGAGGAAAGCCGTATGTGATGAAAGAAGTACACCTGAAGGAGCGGCCGAGCTCATACATGTACAAGAGAAACCAAAGCGACTCACCGGATCAAGTCACTGCTTCCTTCGCATCCTTAATCAAGACCAACCAGTTCCGGGAAACGCGACAATGTGAAACTATCCGGTAAATATGTATTCACTCTAGCTCGGTCATTTACGTATGTCACCATCTCATGCCTACCACACAATAGTGTAACCATTATGTGCTAGGCGGGGGACTTAATGTTGATGGTGGATTTTCGTTTAAGGTTAAATTTGTAAATAACCGGAAAAATCATGCGGCTGACATCTTGTAAAAGATAAAGCCATTTATAAGTGACGGATACTCCTCACTTAATTCACCAAGAATGGAGCATGTAGCAACAATCCCATTACAGCAGTGAATACATGAAATTCCTCCCGAGGTTGGAGCATGTAGCAACAATCCCTTCCTGTGAATTTCATATCGGCCTTGTATTTCCGGTACTCATTATCGGTGTGGCATGACGGCGAGTGTTACTCTTACGAGTAACACGAACCTCCAAGCACTATAATGACTCATTATCGATGTGGCATGACGGTAGAGTGTTACTCTTACGAGTAACACGAACCTCAAGCACTATAATGAAACCATGTACGAAATACCGTACATGTGATTCTCGGTGTGTTATACTAGCCGAGCCCTCTCGGTGTGTTATACTAGCCCGATTGAGCCCCTCTCGGTGTGTTATACTAGCCCGATTGAGCATCTCGGTGTGTTATACTACCCGACCATATCGGTCCGGATATGATCCCGATCGCGATCATCCAACTCCACAAGCATGATTGGATGACCCCGGATCAATTCCATCACCCCCAAGCGGGTATGGAATACACACGGCCGACCCGCATGGTCGACCATTGGCCTTTGCTTGCCAAGAAACCGTCCATACCAAGCATTATGGACGGAAAACCCTAAATTAGGGTTTGCGGCATATTACATGTGCCACAAAACGGTCTCAACCATCCATCTTCGCAGGTATAGATGGAGGGTGTAGATGTAGACTCAAAGGGCCGGAGCATGTCGACACAATCACCATGTGACCGCCTACACACTTGACCAATCGGTCAAAACCAACCATGATTGGTTACAACACATTCGCCCACTTTGAAAGAGCATGGTCGCACGGCTTTGCAAGCCAAAATTAGGGTTCAAGCCATCACGCGCGTCCATCTTCTCCGGCACGAATGGAGGGTCACGAGATCAAATAGAGCAGGTCCGGTCATACCAGCATGACCACCGTGGGCCCATCTACCCCCTCATGTAATCGGCCAAGGCATATCATGCCTGGCTAATCCAAAACGCCCGCTCAAACATGCGTGGTTACACTTCCCAAATTGCAAATTGATCTCGACCACTCAACTTCACCGGACGAATTGGGTGGCTTAGATCACGTTTTCATGGGACGGTGAGACATGGGCGTGAACATCAGCCTACCATCTTCACGCCAAACCAACCGGCCAAGACCGACCAAGCTAGGTCGTCTTGGAAAACGCGCCGGAAAAGAGTATGGCGCGCGGCTTCTTGCGGTATCAAACTTCTATCGCAAAATCAATCTCGACCACTCCTCTTTGACGGTCAAATTGAGTGGCCCAGATCGCGCTTTCATGAGGGAACGGAATACGGGCACCTACACCATCATGCCGTCAACACGCATGTATGGTCGGTCCTCTCAAAATCCTTCCCATGCTTGGTTTCGACCAAGGCGAAGAGTGATGCTTGCGCACCTCTTTAAAAACCCTAATTTCATTAACGGTCGCGAGATGAGTGTCTCAAACATCATCTCATCCGTCCAACTTCACCACTTGGTTATACAACCCAGTCGGGAGTTATTTGGTTAGTGAGGCGTCATTACCCATCACTTTACCACACCACAATGCGATGCACATAAAATACACACGATACTTCACAAGTATCGACTTTACGAATAACGCGGTTATTCAATTCAACATTACATGCTATCTTTCGTGGATCCACGATCCACATTCCGAGACATCAATCATGTCACAAGGCGGGGGATACATGCGGGGTATTGGTGCGGCGGTTTACGGCGTGCGGCGTGCAACGCGCCATCACAAACGTGTTAGGAAGTCATGGGCGGTTAGAGATGAACGGGAAAAGTGGGCAAGGCTAGTCGTGTATCACCGACACACAACTCCACTACTCCATCATTCCACTACCTCCACTTCCCACGAGAAACGTGAATGAGGCTCAATGACTTGTATAAATAGGTTCTCCGCCCTATTTCCAACAACAAGGAATAACGGAGAACAACACAAGTTCGGGCGAGACGGAAAAACCAAGTGTTAATACAAATCGTATTCAAACACCCAGAGCTGCTTGCATCAACCGTAAGCTTGCTCATCTTTACATTACAAGTCATAAGCAAGCCAACATCTTCACAATCTCAACACCTTCTTCGCTTCCCTCCCTAAGATCAACCCCATCTCCTTCACTTTGTGACCGAAACAAGTCTGGAACGGCCATTTCTTGGTTTAGGCCGGACTTGCACGAGTTGATCTCTCGAATCTACAAGCACTCACCGCGCGATGCATTTGTTGAAGGTTTAGATTCATTCCTCATCCACACCCCAAATTACCAAATTCTGCAGGAGTAGTTTTCACCCATCAACACATGTCAAATTGAATTTTGGACATGGGCATGAAAGCACAATCCTACGGTCTTGGGCATCTCAAAATTGATCCTAGACATGTTAAATTTAATCTTGGGCATGGGCATGAAAGCACAAGCCTACGGTCTTGGGATCCTCAAAATTGATCATAGACATGTCAAATTTAAACTTGGGCATGTCAAATTGAGTCTTGGGCATGGGCATGAAAGCACAATCCTACGGTCTTGGGCATCTCAAAATTGATCCTAGACATGTCAAATTGAAACTTGGGCATGTCAAATTAAATCTCGGGCATGGGCATGAAAGCAAAAGCCTACGGTCTTTGGAATCTAAAAATTGATCCTAGGCATCTCAAATTGAATTTTGGGCATGGGCATGAAAGCACAAGCCTACGGTCTTGGGTATCTCAAAGTTGATCCTAGACATGTCAAATTTAATCTTGGGCATGTCAAATTGAATCTTGGGCATGGGCATGAAAGCATAAGCCTACGGTCTTGGGCATCTCAAAATTGATCCTAGACATGTCAAATTTAAACTTGGGCATGTCAAATTGAATATTAATGATCTCTCTTTTCAGAGTGTCAAAGATAAGAAGTGTAGTATAGTCGTGTTCGAACCACAGAGATTGCAGGTGTTCAAGAGAAATATTAAGCCAAACAATATTGTAAAGTTGATTTGTAAATGAGTTGCAAAATGCAGCAGAAAATAATTCTAAAAGAAAGGAATAAATGTTGTGAATCTACCAAGACACCAGGTTCCACCTAATGGCTTCAAGTTCTTATATCATCAAATGATAACTCGAATAGAGACAGATAGTAATCTGCTCTACCCGGAAGATACGACAAATATAACGCTAAGTGCAACTAAAAATACCATTACATAAGATTGATATTATGTTCTAATTACAAAGCCCAATTGAGAAGTGTCACAGGGATTTCATAGCATTCAAGGTATCCGAAAAGCACACTAAATCTAAGAAGTTTATAGACACACTCAACACAAAACAGCAATCAAACAAGTATGAAATGGATTAAGCATTGAAATGATCTATTGATGATAACTAAAGAACATTAAACCCATTAAGGACTCATTGTTGGCAGAGAGGGGTTTAGCAGAGAGGGGTTTAGCTTCTCATTGTTGGCAGAGAGGACTCATTGTTGGCATTGAAATGATCTATTGATGATAACTAAAGAACAACAATCCCTTGTCTTGGCAGAGAGGGGTTTAGCTTCTCATTGTTGTGTAGATAGCCATTAAAAAGTATTGAATGAAAAACTCTAACACCCAATAGAACTAAAAAGAACTGAACTAAGATAGAAAGCAAATAAAATTAAGAATGCAGTATTCCAGCCTACCCCCTTAGTTGGTTCTTCTTCTTCTTTTATACAGCAACTACTTGACTTCTTCTCTGACTTCTAGCAAAACAAATTAGTCCTATCTTCATGCCAAAAAACCCTGAACCAACCCATATTCATCTCTTCATTTGGTCTTCCTCCTTTTTCTGCCTAAAGATAGCCGCAACCAGTTGCCTGTATTTGACTTCTATGTAGCTTGTATTTTGCAATTGAGCCCACTCACAGTCCATACTAAACTCAAAACACATGAACCATCTCAAAACTCATCTTCACATCACGGCAAAATCCCAATTTAATTGTCCGTTGTTGTTAACAATATCTCCTTTCTTCAGCTCTTAACCCAATTCAGATTACAACGGAAACCCCCAAAATCATTGATGTTGTTAACCCCTCTGAGTTTCAGTCCAGATAAATGAACCCTAACTCCATCTATTGATGCTTTTGTTCCTTGTTTACGACCATGGCACAACATCACCGCTACTTCAATCCACCATGTCAATCCATCCATTCTTCCCTTGGTTCAACACCACTGCTAACTGAATTCGAATATCATCCTTGTTCTACATGAAACCCCAAAACGGAGATAAACATCCACCATCATGTAGTTGCTCTCTCCATAACTCAAATTGACCTAATTTCGATTCAAGGCAAACCCCCAAATACAAGAATATGCACCACTGGATATGAATGAAATGAAGTATTAATGGTTGGGTACCTTTCAATCTGCATCCCCATGGAACTGAATTAACCTTCTCCAATTACGTCTCGCAAATCCACCCGACAAACCACCATATTAACCTAACTTTGCTGTTGCGAAATGAACTCGAGATCCGTATCAAGCCTTCTCAAATTCGATGATGTTGCTGACCCTTTTTTCTTTGTTGTGCAATCGAACTAAAACTATCAATTGATGTTGCTGCCATGAAAATTTCCGAGAATTGCTTGTGGAATTCCAACATCGACTTTTATTTCTCTCAAGCAAAAACCCATCTAAGAATTCAACCTTGTTATTAAGATGTCATCACCTGCAACCCTTCTTTGATCGATGAGAAATGAATCTTCGTTTCCCTTCTAAAGAGAATAGATTATGCTTGTTCGATGCCTTCATGGTTCCACACAAGAAAATGTGGTGTAGAAGGTGACACGTCTCACTTTTCTCTTAACCCCTTGTGCGGCTCACATGCTTGAAGAAGCAAAGAAAACTCTTTGAAAAGTGATATCTCTGGAAATGAAACGACAAGGTGGTGCGGCCCAAGAACTCGGGTGAACGGATTTCACTTGTAATTCCTGTAAAAGACTTAAAACAATATTATTAGCTAAATATCGAGACCTAGCTAGTGTAAATGCGGGTATAAAAATGTCGCACTTACGTGCTTATCAACTCCCCCACACTTACATTTTGCTAGTCCCGAGCAAAACAAGAAAAATTATATCCACTACACAGCTGGATATGGAGAGACGTCTGCTAAACAGCTAGACGGAACCACTAAACAGTGGTTGAGCAATGTCTGCTAAACAGCAAGACAAATCCGCTAAACAGCTGGATTAAACGTGTCCGCTAAACAGCTGGATTAAAGATGTCCGCTAAACAGCTAGACAAAACCACTAAACAGTGGTGTAGAAAGACCGCTAAATAGCTGATCTTATCATGTAAATTTTTTTTTTTTTTTTTTTTTTTTTTAAAGGTACAAGCAAACGATGAAACAATGAATATGCAGACAAAGAATCAGAAAAGCATGGATTTAATTTACCCCAAAACTCCCCCACACTTAATTT
This sequence comes from Papaver armeniacum, assembly GCA_023531295.1. Lineage (NCBI taxonomy): Eukaryota > Viridiplantae > Streptophyta > Magnoliopsida > Ranunculales > Papaveraceae > Papaver > Papaver armeniacum. The sequence continues at coordinate 170,116 of JAJJWW010008987.1, read as the reverse complement.
CTACATTGTCCCCAATGTGGCAGTGGTTAAAAACAGTTCAAAAGTGAAAAGGGCTGATTATTCATGATAAAGAAAAGAAAGAAAATAAAACTACATTATTTTACCACTGTCGCAGGTCAGTTCGGTTGCATTTAGCCCATGCAACAAGCCTTTAAACCTCAAGCTCGCACAAGAGGACGAGTCTGTCTCGTGAGGGCTTCCAGTTGTGATACCCACAAACACATCAGAAGAGGGTTGTCTCCCTAAAGCGCTGAATTTTATGTCTCCAGCCAGACATCTGCAAAACACAGCCAATCAAACATAAGAAGGATCCTCCCGAGTCGTGGTATCGACTTCGGATTCACAAGTTCCAAAAATGGCTTCAACCTCTGCCCATTAACCTTAAAAATATTGCCATTATTTGGATTTTCAATCTCAACATTACCATAAGGAAAGACATTCTTAACAATAAATGGACCTGTCCATCGAGATTTAAGCTTGCCAGGAAATAAATGTAATCGAGAATCATAAAGAAGAACTTTATCTAAAGGTTCAAATGTTTTCCTAATAATGTGCTTATCATGAAACATTTTCATTTTAGCTTTATAGTTCCTGGAAGTATTATAGGCCTCGTTTCTGATTTCTTCGAGCTCATTCAGCTGCAATTTCCTATGTTCACCAGCCTGATCTAGGTCAAAATTAAGCTTTTTGATTGCCCAATAAGCTTTGTGTTCTAACTCTACAGGTAGATGACATGCTTTTCCAAATACAAGCCTATAAGGAGACATTCCTAATGGAGTTTTGAAAGCTGTCCTATAAGCCCACAACGCATCAATAAGTCGTAGTGACCAATCCTTGCGATTTGGGTTTACAGTCTTATGCAATATAGCTTTTATCTCTCTGTTGGAAACTTCTACTTGACCACTCGTTTGAGGATGATATGCTGTAGCTACTTTATGAGTAATGCCATATGATTTCATTAGCTTTTCAAAGGATTTGTTACAAAAGTGAGTACCTCTATCACTAATAATAGCCCTAGGGGTGCCAAATCTAGATAAAATATTCTCTTTCAGAAACTTAGTAACAACCTTACTGTCATTATCCCTGCAAGCAACAACTTCAATCCACTTAGATACGTAGTCAACAGCAACCAATATATATTGATAACCATAAGAAGAAGGAAATGGGCCCATAAAGTCTATGCCCCATACATCAAAAATTTCGACAATCAAAATAGGATTCAATGGCATCATATCTCGTCGAGAATTTCTTCCTACCTTTTGGCATCTTTCACATGCTTTGCAAAACAAGTATGCATCTTTGAAAAGAGTCGGCCAGTAAAAACCACATTGCGAGAATTTTCGGGGCAGTTTTCTTACGAAAAGTGTCCTCCACAAGCACCTGGAGTGACTGAAATTCAAGATACTTTGGTGTTCAACTTCTGGTACACACCTTCGAATCAGCTGATCTGGGCAAACTTTAAATAAAAACGGATCATCCCACAGAAAGTTTTGCACTTCAGCAAAGAACTTTGTCTTGTCTTGTTGAGTCCAATGAGCTGGAATATAACCTACATCAAGATAGTTTGCGATGTCTGCATACCAAGGTGTTAGTGACACACTAAACAATTGTTCATCAGGAAAAGTTTCTACCACATCACTTTGAAAAGACGACTCAAGTACTATCCTAGATAGATGATCAGCCACCACATTCTCAAATCCTTTCTTATCCCTGATTTCTAGATTGAACTCTTGCAAAAGAAGAACCCACCTAATCAGTCTAGGTTTCGCATCTTTCTTTGACAAAAGATGCTTAAGGGCAGCATGGTCGGTGTACACAATAACTTTAGATCCGACTAGATATGACCTGAACTTATCCAAAGCAAACACGACAGACAAAAACTCTTTTTCGTAGTGGAATAGTTACATTGTGCATCATTTAAAGTCTTTTAACTTTTGAACCCTTTGTCCTAAAACAGCTCCAATCGTGGAATAGGGGTTTGAATGATCATTGTCAATAAGCTTTATCATTTAATCAAACACAAAGTCCTTGTCTTTTGATAAGAGATTGCTTTTTACTAAAGTCATAATAAATAACATTCATCTTCCAAATGTGGTAACTTTATTATAACAAAAAACGTAACAAAATTGGAGCACACATTAAACCAAAGGGGTCCATCCTCAATCTAAAAAATAAAAGAAGCTACCTATATCTCCAATTTCAATTTATCGCAAAGATTTGCTCTTGGAAAAAAATTTCAGCCATAATATACGCAAAAGCATAATTACAAGATATCTTCATCTTCATTATCTCCAAATGGTAACAACATAATAGGAGAAAACAATTTCTTTGGATTCATTCTTTCCATTTGCTCATTCTTTTCTTTGAAATAATCTTGGGTTGAATGATATTGCTTGCCACCTCTAATTCTTCCTTAGACAAAATATTATTCATATCAAAAATAGTATCAACCAACCCGGCTAGTCAATAAGGTCTTTAGATTTTCAAAAGCTATTTTGTTTGGCAACTTTCTTCAAAATGTCTTCAAACAATCAAAGTCCTTGTCTTTTGATAATTATCAAGAGATGATAAAACATCATATTTGTTTTGAACCACTACCTCAGTTTGCAATAACGCATCCACAAAAGGAGTAGAATCATCCTCAAAAGGGTAGATTTTACTTTCTTTCCTTTCAAGTCCCTTAATATTGGAAATGGACTGAATATTAGAATCAAACCTTTGAATGTAACACGAATTCTCATTCACCACGTTTTCCAAATCCCGCTTGATGTCCTTCTTGAAGAAAAGACCTTATTTCCTTAACATTCTTTGGGCCATTGCTGTATTATCTTTGTTTTGATTTTCCAAATGTGAAATCGCATGAGAACTCCCAGCAACATCACTTTCAACTATGACTAATTTTTGCTTACCCTTATTTTTGTTTCTTTATCCATGCCTTATCATTCCTCATTCTAGGAATTTGCTCGGTCCCACCGAGATTATTTTTGAAACAACATGAAAATTCTTTCGAGGATGTGCTTTGAGAAATCAATATCAACAAGAACCATCAACAACAATTGGAGTCTTAGAAACTCTTCTGATTTGATAATATGGATTTTTCAGTCCAACACTAGGATACCAATCCTGCCGTTGAAGAACTTGATTTTTGATGATGGCTTTAGGACTTCTGAATCCTTTCTTTTTCTTGACTGTTGATAACATAATTATGAAAAAACCTTTACGCATGGGAAGAAACTTAACATCCTGTCCAAGTTTCCATTGTTCCACAAGAGCGTGCTTGAAACCATCCAAAGGGATTTCCAACCCTCTTTAAGAGTTGGATTTGGAAGAGTGGAAGATCAATAGAAGTAGGGTTTAAAGTTTTTTTCCCCTTGAGAATATCCACAAACGTTACAAAGATGATTAAACAAGGGAAAAACGTTTTCTTACATGAAAAACCAAACTAGTTGGTTGTGGGGATTGAACCTATGCCCTTTGGGTAATTAAACTACAACCCATCCACTGGACTACTTGCTGGTTGGTAAAAAAATGAGTGCACCATAAAGTCCCTGAGATGAAACAACATGACCCAAGACATTTCCTCTAGAGAACAAGATTTGTTTCAGTGCAACGAATCAGAGCTAACTCTAAGTGATTCAAGCAATCAGTAAAACTATCACCAAAGATTGAGAAATCATCCATAAATACTTCCAAATTCTTACCAACCATATCAGAAAAAATACTTAGCATGAGACGTTGGAACGTTGCTGGTGCATTGCATAAGCCAAAGGGCATTCGTTTGTAAGCAAAGGTTCCATACGGGCATGTAAAAGTCGTCTTTTCCTGATCTTCTCGAGCAATCTCCACTTGATTGTAGCCCGAGTATCCGTCGAGAAAGCAATAGAACTTATGACCTGCAAGTCGCTCAAGAATTTCATCAATAAACGGCAAAGGAAAATGATCTTTCCTACTAACAGAATTCAACTTGCGATAATCAATGCAAACACGCCAACCAGTGACCTTCCTAGTTGGGATCAGTTCATTATTCTCATTCTCAACAACTGTAATACCAGATTTCTTAGGAACTACTTGGGTTGGACTGACCCATTCGCTATCAGAAATAGGATAGATCATACCTACATCTAATAGCTTAAGAATTTCAGCTTTAACAACATCTTTCATGTGAGGATTCAACCTACGCTGACCTTGTCGACAAGGCCTTGCATTCTCTTCCAAGTTAATCTTATGCGTACAAATACTAGGGTCAATTCCTTTCAGGTCTGCAATAGTCCATCCTATGGCACTTCTGTGCTTCCTAAGAACATCCAAAAGCATCACTTCCTGCTCTTCACTAAGTTCAGCTGATATAATTACTGGAAATGTTTCATTTTGACCCAAAAAAACATATTTCAGGTCACTAGGAAGTGGCTTAAGGTCAAGCTTTGGGAATTCTATGGATGAGGGTGGTGGCTTGGTCTCACTGATTGGAAGTGATTCAAATCTAGACCGCCACTTATCTGTATCCAGTAATGGGGATGAATCCAGTAAGGAATTGACTTCTTCAATGGATCCATCCTCATCGAAATCCAAAAGGTTAAGAAGACTGGCTTCTAATGCATCCCTAGCTTCTAGATGAGATAACTTTTCCTGCACAATTGTTTCAATCATACTAACCTCATGGATATCATCACTGCCACTCGGATATTTACATGCATCAAAGATGTTTAATTCAACGGTCATGTTACCAAAAGAAAGATTCATTATACCGTTTCGACAGTTAATCAAAGCATTGGCAGTTGCAAGGAAAGGACGACCTAAGATGATAGGTATTTCATTACTAGCATTAACCACAGGTTGAGTATCCAAAACAATAAAATCCACTGGATAGTAAAATTTATCGATTTGAACTAACACATCCTCAACTACCCCTCTCGGTACTTTAATTGATCTGTCCGCAAGTTGTAGAGTGACTGAGGTGGGTTTTAATTCACCTAAGCCCAACTTCTCATAAACCGAGAAAGGTATGAGGTTTACACTAGCTCCCAAATCCAGAAGTGCTTGTTTGATCACGAAATCCCCTATTATACAAGAAATAGTAGGGCATCCAGTATCTTTATATTTGGGAGGAGTGTTGTGTTTAAGAATAACACTTACCTGTTCCGTGAGGAATGCCTTTTTCTGCACATTATGCTTCCTTTTGATGGTGCAAAGATCCTTTATGAACTTGGCGTAAGCTGGAATTTGCTTAATCACACTCAAGAGAGGAATGTTAACTTTCACCTGCTGCAAAATATCAAGAATATCTTTATTATCAGCCAATGGTTTAGTAGACAATAAACGATGAGGAAATGGAGCATGCATTTTCTTATCAACATCAGAATTTTCATTTTCAGTATCACTGTGACAGTCCCACCCCTTGGGTTTTGGAGACTTCTCGGGTTCATTTACCTTCATCGGAGTCTCTATCACCTTACCATTTCTAAGTGTTATAACAACCTTAGCTTGTTCAATATTAGCATTATTAGCTTCATACTGGCCTTTCGGGTTAGGTTGAGTTTGGGCAGGCAATGTCCCTTTCTCCCTAACATTGAGACGTGATTCAATACGTCCTATGCTAGTTTTCAGCTCATCCAAAGTCTGCAAGGTATTCTGATTTATTTGAGTCTGTCCCTGCATAAAAGTTTGTAAAGTATCCTCAAGAGTCTTCTTGTGAGGTGGCACATAAGGATTACTAGATGAAGACCCTTGAGGAACATTAACATCATTCATAGTAGGACCATTTCTCCAACTGAAATTAGGGTGATTTCGCCAATTAGGATTATATGTTTCCGAATAAGGTGAGCTAAAAGGTCTTTTGTAAGTATTCATGGCATTTGCTTGGTCATGTAACACTTCTTGAAATGCTGGGATCGTAGGACAATCCTTAGTGTAATGTTCCGGACTTTCGCAAATACCACAAGCATGTTCTACCGAGTTAGCTACCTTAACTACATTTGGTTTCTGAATAGCATCAACTTTCCTATGCAAGCTAGCAATTTTAGCATTCAAATCATCTTCCTCACTTAGCACATACATTCCAGGCCTAGAGCTAGCTAAGGATTTGGACTTATTTTTATCCGTTGTGCCTGAAGTATCCCAATTTTGGGCATTTTCAGCTAGCGAATCGAAATAACTCCAAGCATCATCAGGTGACTTATTCAGAAATTGCCCATTACACATCATTTCAACAAACTGACGCATACCAGAATTCAGACCATCATAAAAAAAAATTAATAACTCTCCAAATTTCATAACCATGATGAGGGCAGCTAGAAAGTAAGTCTTTAAACCTCTCCCAACACTCGAAAAAAGACTCATGTTCATTTTGAGAAAAATTCATAATATTTTTGCGAAGAGTGATGGTTTTGTGAATCGGAAAAAACTTTTTCAGAAACTCTCTAGTCATTTCATTCCATGTCGTAATGGTATTTGGTCGCAAAGAATGCAGCCAAATCTTAGCCTTCTCCTTTAGAGAAAATGGAAACAATTTCAGTTTTACAACATCTTGAGTTGCAGCAACAAAAGGCATAGTAGTACAGACTTCATCAAATTCTTTCAAATGTATGTATGGACTCTCGGAGTCCAAACCATGAAACTTAGGCAGTGCTTGTATCTGCCCATACTTAATTGACACATTGCCAGCATTAGCCGGAAGAACTATACAAGAAGGTGTAGAAGTCCTTTCCGGCTGTAAATACTCCCTAAGGGTTCTAGGTCCATCAGCATTGGCTTCGGCTTCAGCAGCTAATCTAGCAGCTTCAGCCTCAGCCGCTAATCTCTCGGCTTCACCTGCCATTGGATGACTAGGGTGATTTGGTAATACCCTATTAGGTAAACGGTGAAATCTAACTAATCGATTGAATTGATCAGACCTAGAATATTGCATACACAAAAGAAACAAGGAACGGATACAATGTTACCCAAGTGGCTGTGATTTCGGCAATATTTCAGCCTAATCACAACTGAAGCAAAAAGACTCGTTCTCTGCACCCGTAGCAGCTCCTAATGTCGCCAAGTCTTTAGAGCTATCTTACTCCCTGTTAAGAACCAACAGAAGTCAGTAAACTCTAAAACAAAACTAAAAATAAACCGATGCAACACTTAATTCTAAGGAACACTAAACAATCCCCGGCAGCGGCGCCAAAATTTGATCTCTCTTTTCAGAATGTCAAAGATAAGAAGTGTAGTATAGTCGTGTTCGAACCACAGAGATTGCAGGTGTTCAAGAGAAATATTAAGCCAAACAATATTGTAAAGTTGATTTGTAAATGAGTTGCAAAATGCAGCAGAAAATAATTCTAAAAGAAATGAATAAATGTTGTGAATCTACCAAGACACCAGGTTCCACCTAATGGCTTCAAGTTCTTATATCATCAAATGATAACTCGAATAGAGACAGATAGTAATCTGCTCTACCCGGAAGATACGACAAATATAACGCTAAGTGCAACTAAAAATACCATTACATAAGATTGATATTATGTTCTAATTACAAAGCCCAATTGAGAAGTGTCACAGGGATTTCATAGCATTCAATGTATCCGGAAATCACACTAAATCTAAGAAGTTTATAGACACACTCAACACAAAACAGCAATCAAACAAGTATGAAATGGATTAAGCATTGAAATGATCTATTGATGATAACTAAAGAACATTAAACCCATTAAGTTTCCCCTCTTGTCTTGGCAGAGAGGGGTTTAGCTTCTCATTGTTGTGTAGATAGCCATTAAAAAGTATTGAATGAAAAACTCTAACACACAATAGAACTAAAAAGAACTGAACTAAGATAGAAAGCAAATAAAATTAAGAATGCAGTATTCCAGCCTACCTCCTTGGTTGGTTCTTCTTCTTCTTTTATACAGCAACTACTTGACTTCTTCTCTGACTACTAGCTCAACAAATTAGTCCTATCTTCATGCCAAAAAACCCTGAACCAACCCATATTCATCTCTTCATTTGGTCTTCCTCCTTTTTCTGCCTAAAGATAGCCGCAACCAGTTACCTGTATTTGACTTCTATGTAGCTTGTATTTTGCAATTGAGCCCACTCACAGTCCATACTAAACTCAAAACACATGAACCATCTCAAAATTCATCTTCACATCACGGCAAAATCCCAATTTAATTGTCCGTTGTTGTTAACAATATCTCCTTTCTTCAGCTCTTAACCCAATTCAGATTACAACGGAAACCCCCAAAATCATTGATGCTGTTAACCCCTCTGAGTTTCAGTCCATATAAATGAACCCTAACTCCATCTGTTGATGCTTTTGTTTCTTGTTTACAGCCATGGCAGCAACATCAGCTGCTACTTCAATCCACCATGTCAATCCATCCATTCTTCCCTTGGTTCAACACCACTGCTAACTGAATTCGAATATCATCCTTGTTCTACATGAAACCCCAAAACGGAGATAAACAGCCACCATCATGTAGTTGCTCTCTCCATAACTCAAATTGACCTAATTTCGATTCAAGGCAAACCCCCAAATACAAGAATTTGCACCCTGGATATGAATGAAATGAAGTATTAATGGTTGGGTACCTTTCAATCTGCATCCCCATGGAACTGAATTAACCTTCTCCAATTACGTCTGCAAATCCACCCGACAGCCACCATATTAACCTAACTTTGTTGTTGCAGAATGAACTCAGATCTGTATCAAGCCTTCTCAAATTCGATGATGTTGCTGACCCTTTTTTCTTTGTTGTGCAATCAAACTCAAACTATCAATTGATGTTGCTGCCATGAAAATTTCCGAGAATTGCTTGTGGAATTCCAACATCAGACCTTATTTCTCTCAAGCAAAAACCCATCTAAGAATTCAACCTTGTTATTAAGATGTCATCAGCTGCAACCCTTCTTTGATCTGATGAGAAATGAATCTTCGTTTCCCTTCTACAGAGAATAGATTATGCTGTTCGATGCCTTCATGGTTCCACACAAGAAAATGTGGTGTAGAAGGTGACACGTCTCACTTTTCTCTTAACCCCTTGTGCGGCTCACATGCTTGAAGAAGCAAAGAAAACTCTTTGTAAAGTGATATCTCTGGAAATGAAACGACAAGGTGGTGCGGCCCAAGAACTGTTGGTTTGCCAGCCCACAAATGCAAGCTAGTTGCAAGCGCCAATTAAGCTTCGAAGCCATTAGTTCTTCGGGTGAACGGATTTCACTTGTAATTCCTGTAAATGACTTAAAACAATATTATTAGCTAAAATTCGAGACCTAGCTAGTGTAAATGCGGGTATAAAAATGTCGCACTTACGTGCTTATCAGGCATCTCAAAATTGATCCTAGACATGTCAAATTGAACCTCGGCCATGGGCATGAAAGTAAAAGCCTACGTTCTTGGGAATCTAAAAATTGATTTTAGGCATCTCAAATTGAAACTTGGGCATGGGCATAAAAGCACAAGCCTACGGTCTTGGGCATCTCAAAATTGATCCTAGACATGTCAAATTTAAACTTGGGCATGTCAAATTGAATTTTGGGCATGGGCATGAAAGCACAATCCTACGGTCTTGGGCATCTCAAAATTGATCCTAGACATGTTAAATTTAATCTTGGGCATGGACACGAAAGCACAAGCCTACGGTCTTGGGCATCTCAAAATTGATCCTAGACATGTCAAATTTAAACTTGGGTATGTCAAATTGAATCTTGGGCATGGGCATGAAATCACAAGCCTACGGTCTTGGGCATCTCAAAATTGATCCTATACATGTCAAATTGAATCTCGGGCATGGGCATGAAAGCAAAAGCCTACGGTCTTGGGAATCTAAAAATTGATTTTAGGCATCTCAAATTGAATCTTGGGCATGGGCATGAAAGCACAAGCCTACGGTCTTGGGAATCTCAAAATTGATCCTAGACATGTCAAATTTAAACTTGGGCATGTCAAATTGAGGCTTGGGTATGGGCATGAAAGCACAATCCTACAGTCTTGGGCATCTCAAAATTGATCCTAGACATGTCAAATTTAAACTTGGGCATGTTAAATTGAATCTTGGGCATGGGCATGAAAGCACAAGCCTACGGTCTTGGGCATCTCAAAATTGATCCTAGACATGTCAAATTTAAACATGGGCATGTCAAATTGAATCTTGGGCATGGGCATAAGAGCACAAGCCTACGGTCTTGGGCATCTCAAAATTGATCCTAGACATGTCAAATTTAAACTTGGGCATGTCAAATTGGATCTTGGGCATGGGCATGGAATCACAAGCCTACGGTCTTGGGCATCTCAAAATTGATCCTAGACATGTCAAATTGAATCTCGGTCATGGGCATGAAAGCAAAAGCCTACGGTCTTGGGAATCTGAAAATTGACCCTAGGCATCTCAAATTGAATCTTGGGCATGGGCATGAAACCACAAGCCTATGGTATTGGGCATCTCAAAATTGATCCCATATATGTCAAATTTAAACTTGGACATGTCAAATTGAATCGTGCGCATGGGCATGAAAGCACAAGCCTACGGTCTTGGGCATCAAAAAATTGATCCTCGGTATGTCAAATTGAATCTTGGGCATGGGCATGAAAGTACAATCCTACGGTCTTGGGCATCTCAAAATTGATCCTAGACATGTCAAATTGAATCTCGGGCATGGTCATGAAAACAAAAGCCTACGGTCTTAGGAATCTAAAAATTGATCCTAGGCATCTGAAATTGAATCTTGGGCATGGGAATGAAAGCACAAGCTTACGATCTTGAGCATCTCAAAATTCATCCTAGACATGTCAAATTTAAACTTGGGCATGTCAAATTGAATCTTGGGCATGGGCATGAAAGCATAATCCTACGGTCTTGGGCATCTCAAAATTGATCTTAGACAAGTCAAATTGAATCTCGGGCATAGCCATGAAAGCAAAAGCCTACGGTCTTTGGAATCTAAAAATTGATCATAGGCATCTCAAATTGAATCTTGGGCATGTCAAATTGAATCTTGGGCATGGGCATGAAAGCACAAGCCTACGGTCTTGAGTATCTCAAAATTGATCCTAGACACATCAAATTTAAACTTGGACATGTCAAATTGAATCTTGGGCATGGGCATGAAAGCACAAGCCTACGGTCTTGGGCATCTCAAAATTGATCATAGACATGTCAAATTTAAACTTGGGCATGTCAAATTAAATCTCGGGCATGGGCATGAAAGCACAAGCTAACGGTCTTGGGCATCTCAAAATTGATCCTAGACATGTCAAATTGAATCTCGGGCATGGGCATGAAAGCAAAAGCCTACGGTCTTGGGAATCTAAAAATTGATCCTAGGCATCTCAAATTGAATTTTGGGCATGGTCATGAAAGCACAAGCCTACGGTCTTGGGCATCTCAAAATTGATCCTAGACATATCAAATTTAAACTTGGGCATGTCAAATTGAATCTTGGGCATGGGCATGAAAGCACAAGCCTACGGTCTTGGGCATCTCAAAATTGATCCAAGACATGTCAAATTTAAACTTGGGAATGTCAAATTGAATCCTGGGCATGGTCATGAAATCACAAGCCTACGGTCTTGGGCATCTCAAAATTGATCCTAGACATGTCAAATTTAAACTTGGGCATGTCAAATTAAATCTCGGGCATGGGCATGAAAGCACAAGCCTACGGTCTTGGGCATCTCAAAATTGATCCTACACATGTCAAATTGAATCTCGGGCGTGGGCATGAAAGCAAAAGCCTACGGTCTTGGGAATCTAAAAATTGATCATAGGCATCTCAAATTGAATTTTGGGCATGGGCATGAAAGCACAAGCCTACGGTCTTGGGCATCTCAAAGTTGATCCTGGACATGTCAAATTTAAACTTGGGCATGTCAAATTGAATCTTGGGCATGGGCATGAAAGCACAAGCCTACGGTCTTGGGCATCTCAAAATTGATCTAAGACATGTCAAATTTAAACTTGGGAATGTCAAATTGAATCTTGGGCATGGGCATGAAAGCACAAGCCTACGGTCTTGGGAATCTAAAAATTGATCCTAGGCATCTCAAATTGAATTTTGGGCATGGGCATGAAAACACAAGCCTACGGTCTTGGGCATCTCCAAGTTGATCCTAGACATGTCAAATTTAAACTTGGGCATGTCAAATTGAATCTTGGGCATGGGCATGAAAGCATAAGCCTACGGTCTTGGGCATCTCCAAATTGATCCAAGACATGTCAAATTTAAACTTGGGAATGTCAAATTGAATCTTGGGCATGGGCATGAAAGCACAAGCCGACGGTCTTGGGCATCTCAAAATTGATCCTATACATGTCAAATTGAACCTCGGCCATGGGCATGAAAGTAAAAGCCTACGTTCTTGGGAATCTAAAAATTGATTTTAGGCATCTCAAATTGAAACTTGGGCATCGGCATAAAAGCACAAGCCTACGGTCTTGGGCATCTCAAAATTGATCCTAGACATGTCAAATTTAAACTTGGGCATGTCAAATTAAATCTCGGGCATGGGCATGAAAGCACAAGCCTACGGTCTTGGGCATCTCAAAATTGATCCTACACATGTCAAATTGAATCTCGGGCATGGGCATGAAAGCAAAAGCCTACGGTCTTGGGAATCTAAAAATTGATCCTAGGCATCTCAAATTGAATTTTGGGCATGGGCATGAAAGCACAAGCCTACGGTCTTGGGCATCTCAAAGTTGATCCTAGACATGTCAAATTTAAACTTGGGCATGTCAAATTGAATCTTGGGCATGGGCATGAAAGCATAAGCCTACGGTCTTGGGCATCTCAAAATTGATCCAATACATGTCAAATTTAAACTTGGGAATGTCAAATTGAATCTTGGGCATGGGCATGAAAGCACAAGCCTACGGTCTTGGGCATCTCAAAATTGATCCTATACATGTCAAATTGAACCTCGGCCATGGGCATGAAAGTAAAAGCCTACGTTCTTGGGAATCTAAAAATTGATTTTAGGCATCTCAAATTGAAACTTGGGCATGGGCATAAAAGCACAAGCCTACGGTCTTGGGCATCTCAAAATTGATCCTAGACATGTCAAATTTAAACTTGGGCATGTCGAATTGAATTTTGGGCATGGGAATGAAAGCACAATCCTACGGTCTTGGGCATCTCAAAATTGATCCTAGACATGTTAAATTTAATCTTGGGCATGGGCACGAAAGCACAAGCCTACGGTCTTGGGCATCTCAAAATTGATCCTAGACATGTCAAATTTAAACTTGGGTATGTCAAATTGAATCTTGGGCATGGGCATGAAATCACAAGCCTACGGTCTTGGGCATCTCAAAATTGATCCTATACATGTCAAATTGAATCTCGGGCAGGGGCATGAAAGCAAAAGCCTACGGTCTTGGGAATCTAAAAATTGATTTTAGGCATCTCAAATTGAATCTTGGGCATGGGCATGAAAGCACAAGCCTACGGTCTTGGGAATCTCAAAATTGATCCTAGACATGTCAAATTTAAACTTGGGCATGTCAAATTGAGGCTTGGGCATGGGCATGAAAGCACAATCCTATAGTCTTGGGAATCTCAAAATTGATCCTAGACATGTCAAATTTATACTTGGGCATGTTAAATTGAATCTTGGGCATGGGCATGAAAGCACAAGCCTACGGTCTTGGGCATCTCGAAATTGATCCTAGACATGTCAAATTTAAACTTGGGCATGTCAAATTGAATCTTGGGCATGGGCATGAAATCACAAGCCTACGGTCTTGGGCATCTCGAAATTGATCCTAGACATGTCAAATTGAATCTCGGGCATGGGCATGAAAGCAAAAGCCTACGGTCTTAGGAATCTAAAAATTGATCCTAGGCATCTCAAATTGAATCTTGGGCATGGGCATGAAAGCACAATCTTACGATCTTGGGCATCTCAAAATTGATCCTAGACATGTCAAATTTAAACTTGGGCACGTCAAATTGAATCTTGGGCATGGGCATGAAAGCACAAGCCTACGGTCTTGGGCATCTCAAAATTGATCCTAGACATGTCAAATTTAAACTTGGGCATGTCAAATTGGATCTTGGGCATGGGCATGGAATCACAAGCCTACGGTCTTTGGCATCTCAAAATTGATCCTTGACATGTCAAATTGAATCAAGGTCATGGGCATGAAAGCAAAAGCCTACTGTCTTGGGAATCTGAAAATTGATCATAGGCATCTCAAATTGAATCTTGGGCATGGGCATGAAAGCACAAGCCTACGGTCTTGGGCATCTCAAAATTGATCCCAGATATGTCAAATTTAAACTTGGGCATGTCAAATTGAATCGTGGGCATGGCATAAAAGCACAAGCCTACGGTCTTGGGCATCTAAAAATTGATCCTAGGCATGTCAAATTGAATCTTGGGCATGGGCATGAAAGTAAAAGCCTACGGTCTTGGGCATCTCAAAAATCATCCTAGACTTCTCAAATTTAAACTTGGGCATGTCAAATTAAATCTTGGGCATGGGCACCAAAGCACAAGTCTAAGATCTTGGGCATCTCAAAATTGATCCTAGACTTATCAAATTTAAACTTGGGCATGTCAAATTTAATCTTGGGCATGGGCATGAAAGCACAAGCCTACGGTCTTGGGCATCTCAAAATTGATCCTATAAATGTCAAATTGAATCTCGGGCGTGGCCATTAAAGCGAAAGCCTAAGGTCTTGGGAATTTAAAAATTGATCATAGGCATCTCAAATTGAATCTTGGGCATGTCAAATTGAATCTTGGGCATGGGCATGAAAGCACAAGCCTACGGTCTTGGGTATCTCAAAATTGATCCTAGACACGTCAAATTTAAACTTGGACATGTCAAATTGATTCTTGGGCATGCGCATGAAAGCACAAGCCTACGGTCTTGGGCATCTCAAAATTGATCTTAGACATGTCAAATTTAAACTTGGGCATGTCAAATTAAATCTTGGGCATGGGCATGAAAGCACAAGCCTATAGTCTTGGGCATCTCGAAATTGATCCTAGACATGTCAAATTGAATCTCGGGCATGGGCATGAAAGCAAAATCCTACGGTCTTGGGAATCTCAAAATTGATCCTAGGCATCTAAAATTGAATATTGGGCATGTGCATGAAAGCACAATCCTACGGTCTTGGGCATCTCAAAATTGATCCTAGACATGTCAAATTTAAACTTGGGCATGTCAAATTGAATCTTGGGCTTGGGCATGAAAGCACAAGCCTACGGTCTTAGGCATCTCAAAATTGATCCTAGAAATGTTAAATTTTAACTTGGGAATGTCAAATTGAATTTTGGGCATGGGCATGAAAGCACAAGCCTACGGTGTTGGGCATTTCAAAATTGATCCTAGACATGTCAAATTTAAACTTGGGCATGTCAAATTGAATCTTGGGCATGGGCATGGGCATGAAAGCACAATCCTACGGTCTTCGGCATCTCAAAATTGATCATAGAAATGTCAAATTTAAACTTGGGCATGTTAAATTGAATCTTGGGCATGGGCATGAAAGCACAAGCCTACGGTCTTGGGCATCTCAAAATTGATCCTAGACATGTCAATTTTAAACTTGGGCATGTCAAATTGGATCTTGGTCATGGGCATGAAAGCACAATCCTACGGTCTTCGGCATCTCAAAATTGATCATAGAAATGTCTAATTTAAACTTGGGCATGTGATGGACGCATTTATGTGTCTATTTTAGTCTCAATTCTCTGTAATGTTAGTACTCGATTTTGCGCTTATTTTGGTATTTCATGTCTTTGTAGGTGTTTTTGGAGAAATAAGTTTTTGCGGCGAAATTGGCTCGAAAAGTGGTTTTTGCGCTCGTGGGAGAAAATTACTATACGGACCTCCATTTTGGATAAGGGGTAACCAAATTACTAAGGGGCAACCTCAGGTCACTTGCTATTCGAACCCTGGTCTGGATAGGGGGAGGTTATCTTCTCCTTTTGAATAATGTTTTTGGAAACTAATTCAGTCGAATGCAAAATTTAGGGTTTGATTTTCAGTCCATCTCTGGACAGATTCAATCACCAGATTTGGTTGATATGGACTCGATTGGACTAAACAGGGTTGGTACATGTGTTTTGATCGACTACATTTGGCTGGATAATCTGGCATTCGTAAAACAGGGAGAGAAAAATGGTCGGACTTTTGTGCTTTATTTGGACGAGATTTTATGTGAGCTTTTCACGGATTTGAGTTGGAGTTATCCTGTACTTACGAAACAGGCTTGGTACTCGGGTTTATATTGGAAAGAAAGCAAGCTTACATGTATTCCTTACGTAACAGGGCATTGAGGAAGTTTACGGAGGTTTGAGTTGGATTGGATTTTGGGAGATTACGTGAAGTTTGGGAGACTGTATTGACGGCTAGGATTCAACTCTACTCAATAAGGAAGGTTTGTGCAGTTGGAAGACGCAAGAAGAGGAAATAAATCCCGTGGATTGTGGGGGAAGAAAAAAATATACTTTTAAGGATATTTTCTCGAGAATTTTGGTGTTGTGGGTATATAAAAGAAGTTGTTTGAGATCCAGGGGGTGTGGAGACTTTGGGGCAAGCTTGGAGAGAAGAAACAAAGCTTACAGAGGTACGGGAGCAGCAGCAGGTGAAGAAGAAGAAGTTTTTTTTTTTTTTTTTTTTTTGGTAAGTCCAAAATTGTATTAATAAATATCAAAAAATTACAAAGTGTTTACAAGAATAGAGATCAAAAGATCCCAAAAGCTTATAAACTATTTGAAACTGAAATGAGGAAATTCTATTAAGAGTTTCCACTTGCTTTATTTTTCTTCTTTGGAATCTTCATTCTTTTGGATTGCTCTTGAAATTCCTTGAAGTACTCCTTTCTAAAAGATAAGTCATTCAAAAATTTCAATTGAATATCAAATTTATTAATAGAGTAAAGAACTTCATTTTCCTCTTTTGTTAACTGAATTTTCATGGGTTGTGCAAAGCCCAAGCCCAAACCCACACTTTCTTTTCCAGAACCGGAATCCAAGTCCGTGTTTAATCCTCCTCCCTTGCCAAAACTGGAATCCAAGTTAACCTCAACTGAATTATAATCAGTTTCGACTTCTTGAGACTCCTTTAAAAAAACCCCATCTTGTAAAACAGCAAACTTATTCGGAGATAACACTCCAGATTTTGTTGATGCCCGAAGTTGTTTATACCTCTCCAAACCATCACGCGCTTCTTGCAGTTTTGCTGCTTCTTCCTCCATTTTTTTTTTCAGTTCCAAAACATGAAGCTCAGCAGCGCTTAAGCCAACAGTGTGTGGAAAATCAACTGCTAGAGATGTATGGGACGTAGATTCATCCCCATGTTGTTCATGCACAACATTAGATAGCTTTTCAGAGCTTATCCTTTGCTGAACATCATCGAAGTGGACGAGATGTCCATCACACCCCCATGCTGACCATGCACATCTACAACATTCAAACTCTTTATAACCCGGGAACAAAAGGAATGATTGGAGTATTCTTACCATTTACTTTACGCCCAACATCCTGCCATACCTTGTCCCCATTAGAACCCTTACCGTTGCCGCTAGCGTTATTTCCATTCCTCAAAGCAAATTCGATCATGATTCGGGAATTTGTAAGTTGTTTACCTTGTTCTTTGGTTTCTTACGGCATTCGAATCGAATGACCAATGAACTTACACTTAGAACAAAACTTAGGTTTTTGTGTATCTCAAAAATCTGCCGAAATCAACTCCCAATTTGTTACATGAACCGCATTTGTGTTGAGCTCGAAGCAAAGTTTATATCAATTAGGGATTGAGGCGAAATATCCATACTCATGATCAAGAGTACGTTTATCTACCACAATAGGTGTTCCAAGGGTTTTACCTATAGCCAGCAGTGTTTTCTCGATCCAGAATTCCACAGGTAAGCCAGGAAACTTAACCCATACATTGGCATGGGAAGTTTTATGTTTGTCTGCATCAAAACCTGGAAACCATTCCATTAGATACAGCTTTTGTTGATCAAAAAACCATGCTTCCACATTAAGAAGCTTGTCTTTGTCCTCCTGAGATTGAAGTTTAATGATAAAAAAAAACCCCTATTCATGGGGATGAACGCACACGATCGTGACCTAGCTTCCATTGCTGTTGAAAGTTATTTTTAACATCTTTGAAGAAGAAGAAGTAGAGTTGCGAGACGACAGAAAAAAAGTGTCGTTCTCAAGAACACGAAGAACGGACTAACAGAGGCAGTCTTATTTAAACAGCACAACAGAAGTATCGCTGTTCAACAGATCACATATTTCATAAGCTTGTCATCTTTTCTCTGTAACAGTTCAGCACCCATTGTAACAGTCTTTTTGTAACGCCTCTTTAGCGTTGCAAACTGCCTGCCTTATTAGTTTTCTCTTGTTTTTCACACTTTTGAGCTATAAACACCTATTTTGATTATGTGAATAATATGAGGAGCTAAACCCCAACACTGGGATGACGGAGGAAGCCATTCTTCATGCGTGTGGTAATTCTATTATTTCTTTTATGACTTATTGGATTGATTTTTAATTGATATATGATTTTTATTGAGTGATTGTGATTTCAATTGATGGGTCATGCTTTCTTAAGTGTTTTGATGTCTCATGCTTTAGATATACAATTATTGCTTTCAAAATCTACTTTCGGCAATAAATTAGAGTCAATTACTTGAGCTATGAATGTATAGAATTATTAGTTGAACCACATGAATATAAGTATTGGTGGAATCCCAAGTCTCAGTACCTCTCGACATTGTGACAATTTTTTTGTATATATTTTCTTTGTTTTTAGTGCTTTCTCTTTTTAAGTCTTAAATCAAATCCTTTACGAGTCCGAGTGAACGAACTTTTACTACCACTTTACAAACAATTTCAAAACCACATCAATTTTTTGCGCCGCCGACGCGGACTTGTATTTAGGTTTTAGGTTTTAGAGTTATTTCTGTTTTTATTTTTTATTATTTTTTGTTCTTTTTAACGCCTTTGGTATTTTTCGATTCTTTTCAGATTTGGAGCGAAGCTACAAGGAAACAAAAAGTGTTATAAAAGGAAAGCATCGCCAAAGAAGGAAAGAAAAGAGGAGTCCAAGGAGTGAAGAAGAAGATTTTGTATATAATTATTTTGTTTTATTTTTTTAGAAACTGTAAATAGGGTTTTATTTTTGTAAATTTTCTTTTTCTTTTTGGACATTTTTATTTTTGGACACTTTTTGGACTTGGACTTTATTATTTTAAACCCTAAGGAAGGGTTAAAAAATTAAATATAAACTGTTCGCAGGGAAGGACGACAGTTACGATATTGTCTCGGCCCCTCGGGTTCGTACACTAACATCGGAGTCGGTGGCCTGAGTCGACTTCAACGGTTCATCGCCCGTCTGGTACGGGAGGTAAGACTCTATCCACCCACGAATCTCCTGTCAGTGGGTTTTATTACGTGTGACAACTCACACCCTAATAATAGAATGTCGAACTGGTATTACAATAGCCAATACAACGAATATCCGACTGAGTTTCAAAATGGACGTTACTACTTTGACCATAGTGTGAATAGTGGTTGGGAACATCAGCCTTTTCAAGGTTATGGCTCATACCATGATGAGCCCAATTATTATCCACACACGCACGGGTTATACGAGCAAAATTCCTCTCTACTAGAGTCCGCACGTAAGTTAGCTGAGTCAGCACAAAAGATACTTAAGTCGACACGTAGTTCATCTTAGATGAATAACTTAGTTATGGACGAAAGCAATGCAACGTGTGAACCTTCTTTCCTAGATAGAATCAGGAAGTCATGTGAGTCGACTCAGAAAATGTTGTTAGAGGCCCAGGAAAGAACTGCTCAAGATAGTCTTAATTTCCAATATAGTGTTTCCAATAGTACCTTTGAAAATGAAGATAGTTATTCACATAATCAAGACGAGGTTAGAATTGGTAACACTAATTTTTTAGATGAGGATCAACCATTTTCATGTTATTATGATTATGGTGAGGATAGTGTTGATGAAGAATCGGACACATATAGGCATAGTGATCAGGAATTTGTTACTCCAATTGATCTTTACAATGATAATATTATTTCTAGTTCAATTCCAAATAATTTTAATAATTATTCACCTATTCAAAAGGAAGAGGATTTGACTAGAGATACCACCGTTTTAGACGATGTAGTATTCCCTTATGATTACGAAGCCGATGATAGTTTTGAGGAACGAGTTTATCCTGAGAATATTGTTTTAGAGTCTAGCGATTTAGAAACATTAGTCTTTTAGACAAAGAAAATGAACTCGTAGAGATGAGCGAGGATGAACCTGACTTAGAAGAATCAATTGACCATTTTCAGGAATCAGATGACCTTGAAATTAGGGAAGTTGTGACTAGTCTTTCTAGAGACACTGAAAACTCTAAGTTTGGGGGTGATTATCATTCTCCATGTGCCTTAACTCTTAAGAAGGTCCCTAACTTGGGACTTGACATATGTGCCTCAACCATTTTAAAAGATTATCTTCATACACGTTTTCCTGAACCTAGTGATGTCCATAGGGAAGTTCAGTTATTAGAAACCCATCCTCTGGTTGATGTGGTTTATCCAGGCTATGATACCCAGATTGAATTTGTTTTCCCACCAAATATTTTTCTTCCAAATGTGGGAACGTATAAGTTTCAGATGTGTCAATTATTTAGTTTTGAGACTAAACCTAAGTACTTTAGAAAATTAGTATCGACACATTTTATTATGATTGACCGCCAGTTTCATCGTGGTCAATTGTGTGAGTCAAAACTGATTGACTTTAAGGATCCGCAATTATTCAGGTTATTATTATGTGCTTCTAAGTTCTTATTTGAGTTTTTACAGACTTTACAACCTGAACCGGATCTTAGCTACGAGGAAATCCAACCCATGAAAATATTTTATTTGGACCCAGTTATAGAACCTGAACCTGAACCACAGCTAGATGTAGTTGTCTTAAACAGGAAACTAGACAAGGGTGTGCTTTATTTATTAATTTTCTTGGCATATTGCAGATTCCTTTTACTTGTGATAGCTCTATTTGGTTTTGATGACCCACAGATATTTCGGCTATTACTTTATGATTTTATGGGGTGACTAATCCTTTCTTAGTCTGGCTGAAGACTTTAAACTTAGCACTTCTTGGGAGGTAACCCAACATTCATGCGACACGGTAATATCTTTCCTTATCTCTTTTACTTCAAATGGTAACAATTTCTCCTTGTTCATGCTTTTAATTTTATCTTTAGAACATTGAGGACAATGTTAGATTTAAGTTTGGGGGTATGGGAGAAACTTTTTAGTTGCGATAAATAAACTCTAGAGCCTAGAAATTTATGCTTATTAAGGATGGCACTAACCAATCTAAGTGGATGGAAGCATTTTGGTTGTAGGAGTTGAGGAACCAATCTGATTAGATGGCAACATCTAAAGAGTCTATTCATAAAAGCACAGAGCTCAGGTGTTAGAAATAACATGATAGTTTCACCATATCTCGTTGAGTCCTTTTCACTTCTGTTTTTATTTTATTTTGTTTTTAAACTATAATTCTCTAAGTGATTGGGTGGGGCTCATGATTCAAGTTGTTACCAATGCTAGGGTGAATTAGAGTGATTGAGATACAAAAAAAAGTTGAAAAAAAAAAGAAGTTGAAAAAAAAAAAAAAAAAAAAAAAAAAAAAAAAAAAAAAAAAAAAAAAAAAAAAAAAAAACTGAGACCAGACCATCAGACCAACCGGAATAAATTCAATAAAGTCGACCACTTTGAACCCTTGTATATGCCAGTTGTGTTGACCTAGAGTTAGGATTATTGACCACTGGTTCCCTTGTATATGCCAGTGTGTTGATATTAGTCAGACTAGTATCTCAATCCATTAGGATAGGTTCATTTTGGCGGAGGCCTTCAGACAGATATGGGAAACACCATTCACTTAGTAAACATCAAAACCATCTATGTTTCTCTCTATATCCATCTTCTTGATCTATCCATGTGATTAGTTTTGACTCCGTTATATTGATGTCCATAGTGAAACTATCTGAGTAGAGCTCTGTGACTTATATATGAATTTTTGTATGCTTGAGTGCAAACTCGTGTACATCAATTGGAATTTCGCATCGGGGTACTTCCTCCTGTAAACAATAAGTATGCCAACCAAGGAGATTCTTTAGTGCCTTCCAAGGTTCTGCGTAGATAGATAGGGTCTGGAGTGTAAAGGTTTTATGGGTATATCTCTTGTAAGCCCTCCCGAGACTATAACTCGGCCACTAGGGCCACCTAGGGGTTTAAAGGCTTATTGCATACGCTAAATGCAATCGACGATGCCTGCGACAGTGAGTTAGGATTTTATTTTGTAGATTTGATTTGCTCGGGACTAGCAAATAATAAGTTTGGGGGTATTTGATGGACGCATTTATGTGTCTATTTTAGTCTCAATTCTCTGTAATGTTAGTACACGATTTTGCGCTTATTTTGGTATTTTATGTCTTTGTAGGTGTTTTTGGAGAAATAAGTTTTTGCGGCGAAATTGGCTCGAAAAGTGGTTATTACGCTCGTGGGAGAAAATTACTATACGGACCTCCATTTTGGATAAGGGGTAACCAAATTACTAAGGGGCAACCTCAGGTCACTTGCTATTCGCACCCCTGGTCTGGATAGGGGGAGGTTATCTTCTCCTTTTGAATAATGTTTTTGGCGGGAAACTAATTCAGTCGACTGCAAAATTTAGGGTTCGATTTTTGGTCCATCTCTGGACAGATTCAATCACCAGATTTGGTTGATATGGACTCGATTGGACTAAACAGGGTTGGTACATGTGTTTTGATCGACTACATTTGGCTGGATAATCTGGCATTCGTAAAACAGGGAGAGAAAAATGGTCGGACTTTTGTGCTTTATTTGGACGAGATTTTATGTGAGATTTTCACGGATTTGAGTTGGAGTTATCATGTACTTACGAAACAGGCTTGCTACTCGGGTTTCTATTGGAAAGAAAGCAAGCTTACATATATTCCTTACGTAACAGGGCATTGAGGAAGTTTATGGAGTTTTGAGTTGGATTGGATTTTGGGAGATTACGTGAAGTTTGGGATTGACGGCTAGGATTCAACTCTACTCAATAAGGAAGGTTTGTGCAGTTGGAAGACGCAAGAAGAGGAAATAAATCCCGTGGATTGTGGGGGAAGAAAAAAATATACTTGGAAGGATATTTTCTCGAGAATTTTGGTGTTGTGGGTATATAAAAGAAGTTGTTTGAGATCCAGGGGGTGTGGAGACTTTGGGGCAAGCTTGGAGAGAAGAAACAAAGCTTACAGAGGTACGGGAGCAGCAGCAGGTGAAGAAGAAGAAGTAGAGTTGCAGACGACAGAAAATAAGTGTCGTTCTCAAGAACACGAAGAACGGACTAACAGAGGCAGTCTTATTTAAACAGCACATCAGAAGTATCGATGTTCAACAGATCACATATTTCATAAGCTTGTCATCTTTTCTCTGTAACAGTCTTTTTGTAACGCCTCTTTAGCGTTGCAAACTGCCTGCCTTACTAGTTTTCTCTTGTTTTTCACACTTTTGAGCTATAAACACCTATTTTGAGAATGTGAATAATATGAGGAGCTAAACCCCAACAATGGGATGACGGAGGAAGCCATTCTTCATGCGTGTGGTAATTCTATTATTTCTTTTATGACTTATTGCATTGATTTTTAATTGATATATGATTTTTATTGAGTGATTGTGATTTCAATTGATGGGTCATGCTTTCTTAAGTGTTTTGATGTCTCATGCTTTAGATATACAATTACTGCTTTCAAAATCTACTTTCGGCAATAAATTAGAGTCAATTACTTGAGCTATGAATGTCTAGAATTATTAGTTGAACCACATGAATATAAGTATTGGTGGAATCCCGAGTCTCAGTACCTCTCGACATTGTGACAATTTTTTTGTATATATTTTCTTTGTTTTTAGTGCTTTCTCTTTTTAAGTCTTAAATCAAATCCTTTACGAGTCCGAGTGAACGAACTTTTACTACCACTTTACAAACAATTTCAAAACCACATCAGCATGTTAAATTAATCTTGGGCATGGGCATGAAAGCACAAGCCTACGGTCTTGGGTATCTCAAAATTGATCCTAGACATGTCAATTTTAAACTTGGGCATGTCAAATTGAATCGAGGGTATGAAAGCACAAGCCTACGGTCTTGGGAATCTAAAAATTAATCCTAGGCATCTCAAATTGAATTTTGGGCATGGGCATAAAAGCACAAGCCTACGGTCTTGGGCATCTCAAAATTGATCCTAGACATGTCAAATTTAAACTTGGGCATGTCAAATTGAATCTTGGGCTTAAGCATGAAAGCACAAGCTTACGATCTTGGGTATCTCAAAATTGATCCTAGGCATGTCAAATTGAATCTCGGGCATGGGCATGAAAGCAAAAGCCTACGGTCTTGGGCATCTAAAAATTGATCCTAAGCATCTCAAATTGAATCTTGGGCATGGACATGAAAGCACAAGCCTACGGTCTTGGGCTTCTCAAAATTGATCCTAGACATGTCAAATTTAAACTTGGGCATCTCAAATTAAATCTTGGGCATGGGCATCAAAGCACAAGCCTACGGTCTTGGGCATCTCAAAATTGATCCTAGACATGTCAAATTGAATCTCGGGCATGGGCATTAAAGCAAAAGCCTACATGTCAAATTTAAACATGGGCATGTCAAATTGAATCTTGGGCATGGGCATGAAAGCACAAGCCTACGGTCTTGGGCGTCTCAAAATTGATCCTAGACATGTCAAATTTAATCTCGGGCATGGGCATGAAAGATTTTTTTTGGTAAGTCCAAAATTGTATTGATGAATAACAAATATTTACAAAAGTTTACAAGAAAAGAGGTCAAAAGACCCCAAAAACTTATAAACTATTTAAATCTGAAATAAGAGACATTTGGATATTCTAAATTTCTTAGGAAATACGGTCTCTCATCATAATTCATCCCTTCACCATTCCTTAGTAGACAACCTCTTTTTGCCATGGAATCTGCTGAAAAATTTGCTTCAAGATAAGTGTGAACAAAACGAATCGAATCATAGTTGTCTTGAATCTTACGCCATCTTTGCCTAGCAAACCAAGGTACATTAGAGTTCTCAAGCGCCAAAATTGCACCAATAGAATCTGATCGCACCAGAACTTTACGGACTCCCCATTTCATTGCCCATTCTAAACCAACTATTACACCATATAATTCTGCCAAATAGTTATTTGTTGACCCCAATCCAATGCTCATGGCTCCAACAAAATTACAATCATGATCACGTACCACAACACCTGCACCAGCAACACCTGGGTTCCCCTTGGCAGCTCCATCACAACACAAGAGAAGTTCATCCCTGTTTGGCGGCTCCCAAACACATTCAACAGGCTGCACCATTTTAACTTGTCTATGACGAACACGGAAACAATTCAAAATCTCTAAATCTGCTGTAGTATTGTGCATAAAACTCTTCAACCGCACGGCATAATCATGAATCAAATGAAACACCCGCTGTTTAAAAAACTGAATACTAACAGCTGCATTTTGAAAACACGCCATATTTCTTGTATTCCACAGCTCCGAACGAATAACAAGGTTGGTTAGCAGCCATAAATCCTTAACAATTCTACTCCTTCCTTTGGCAGATTTATAAGAAGTAACCAAATCATAATGAGGCTGCAAATTGAACAAACCTGAGCACCACTGCCAAGATTGATTTGCAAACGTACAGCTCCACAAAATATGTTCTAGTGATTCTTCCTCCAGCTTGCAAAGATAGCATCTGTTGGCTATTTCGGCTTTGAATCTGGTTTTCAACTTGTCTTGAGTCGCACAAGCTTCCCTTGCAATCTTCCAATTCTGTGCAGCAAGTTTAGGATGAATTGCACGTCTCCACAACAGGCCATAAACATCTGAAGTTGCATACTTTTTTCACACCATCTCCTTAGCTGAAGAGATCGTAAAATTTCCCTTCAACTCCGGCATCCACACCATGCAATCAGTCCCTCCTTGAAGCATTGGCAAGTTGTTTAAGTCCACCCCAACCCTGATTATATTCTGAATATGTACTCCCTGCAACTGCCAAGAATTATTAGCAATAATTTCACTAACCATGACCGTGCCATCCAGATCATATTCACCTAGCATATCCGCAATACATTCATTACCATACCACACATCAAAATAAAGAGATGTATTCCTTCCGTCCCCTAGAAGAACTTTGGTATTCTTGTCAACAATGGAATGAACTAATCTAATGCCTGGAAGAATCGAAGAGTTCACACCATAATGCTTTATGCGACCAAGACGTGAAGTGTATTTCGCCCATAAGAACCTCGCCCATTTTTTGTTGGAAGAACGAATGTTCCACCATAACTTCATAAGAAGCGCCTTGTTAGTGACAACCAAGCTGGTAATACCCAGACCACCTTCTTTCAAAGGGCAGCAAACCTTAGGAAAACCAACCACGCACTTCCTTGCAACTTCAACATCTCCATACCAAAGAAAATTGCGGATTACTCTCTTAGCTTGTTGGATGAACTTCTTAGGCCATTTATACACTGCCATATTGTGAATGGAATAGCTAGCAATCACTGAATTAATGAGCACAATTCTGTCTTGAAAAGAAAGCAATTTTCCTTTCCATACAGTAAGCTGATTCTTAATTTTATCAATCACATTGCTAATATGACGATACTTAACAGCCCCGGGCATGATTTGAACACCTAGATACCTGTCAGGAAAAGTAGAAACCTCCATACCAAGTAAATTTGTTATTGTTCTACATCGACTCAAAGAACCACCACCAAAGTAAACCTTACTCTTTTGACGACAAACCGTTTGACCCGAAGCCGATTGATATTTGCCAAGCAACGCAAGGAGATTATGCAAACTCTTCATGTTGCCTTTACAAAAAATCATAATGTCATCCGCAAAGAAAAGGTGTGTAGGAGAAATACCTTTTTTTCTTTTTTGAAAGCATCTGCGTCATCTTCTTCTCAAGAAATAACTTTGACAGATTTCTGCTTAGAACATCCTCAATCAAAACAAAAATAAGAGGCGATAAAGGATCACCTTGCCTTAGGCCTCTATTAATCTTGAAAAACCCTCCTGGACTACCATTAAGAAGTATAAAAATACGAGCTGATTTAAGAATCGAAAGGATCCAAGAACACCAACTTTGAGGAAAACCATACCTCCGAAAAACTTCCAAAACGAAAGACCAACTCACCGTGTCGAAAGCCTGGGTGATATCAAGCTTTAGACCCAAATTGCCATCTTTCCGCTTAATTTTAAGCTCATTAACCATCTCCGACGCCACACTGATGTTTTCATGAATGTTTCTCCCCTTCATGAAAGCAACTTGCTCCTCCGAAACAAGATTATCAAGTACACTACCTAGTCTTGTAGCTAAAATCTTAGTAAAAATTTTAAAGAAAAAATTACTAAGACCAATGGGCCTAAAGTTACGAAGAGTGTTGGCTCCTCTAACCTTGGCTAATAAAATCAAAAGACTAGAGTTGGAACCTTGAGGAATTATTTTTTCTCGCCAGCAAAAGGAAATAACGTTGTAAAGGTCTTGTTGTATTACATCCCAACAATGCCTATAGAAACAACCAGAGAAACCGTCAGGGCCAGGTGCACTATCCGCTCCAAGATCAAAAACAGCAGCCTTTATCTCCTCTATAGTAGGAATTTCATCCATTCTCTGACTATCTTTAGAAGAGATAATGTTATGATCATAATGGAATAATTCCTCATCAATTGGCAGTTCAACACTATTAAATTTAGACTCAAAGAAAGAGACCGCATGATCTCTAATTTGGTCATAATCTGTGAGAATGTTCCCACTTTCATCTACCAATTCCGAAATCAGATTACTGCTCCTACGAATTCGAACATTGGTATGAAAAAAAGAAGTATTGCTAGCACCCTCCGTGAGCCATTTATTTCTCGACTTCTGTTTCAACATAATGGAATGTTGAGAACGAATCTCTTGAAGAGTCACTGAAGCTTCTTTGGCATAATTCAGATTAGTAACATCTTCTGGGTCTTCATCAGAAATACGAAGAGCAACTTCCATAGTCAACTTAGCATGTTTGAGCTTTGCATACACATTGCCAAAAACCCGAAGATTCCATTCTTTCATAGCCTCCTTCAATCTCTTAAGCTTGAAAGGAAAAATAAAAGCAGGTGAACCAGACACAGGAGCATTCCAGCTCTCCATAACCATACGCAAGAAGTTAGGGTGTGAAAACCACATCTTTTGCACTCTAAAAGGAGCTCTTTTTGGTCTAGAGTTGACAACAAGAAAACCAGTAAGAGGAGAATGGTCGGAAACTTCACGAGGAAAAGCTTTACACCTCCAATTCTCAAACTTATTTAGCCACGCCTCATTAATAATAGCTCTATCCAGCTTGCAAAGAATTCTACGCACACCAGTTTGACCATTAGCCCATGTGAACTTTGAACCCAAGAAATCTGCTTCAAAGAGATCATTATCATCCATCCAATCACTAAATTCATTAATGACTGAAGTTCGCGGTTCACGACCACCTTTTTTCTCATCATTACGCAACACACAATTAAAATCACCCATCACCAACCACGGAGTATTAATATCTACCGAAGTGAGTTGTTGCCATAATCTTCTACGAGGGACTTGAAAAATCAGCTTGCATGAACAAAGGATACCAACACACCCTCTCTTTAGTTTCAATAGTAATAGCTTGCCTACTAGTATTAACAACTATAGGCCTTGTCATGTCATTCAACCAAAAAATCCAGATGTTTGCTTTAGAAAAACCATCAGAATTATGAATAATATCTTTTTTGTAACTTTTTTTTTGGTAAGTCCAAAATTGTATTGAAGAATAGCAAATATTTACAAAGTTTACAAGAAAAGAGGTCAAAAGACCCCAAAAACTTATAAACTATTTAAATCTAAAATAAGAGACATTTGGGTATTCTAAGCTTCTTAGGAAATACGGTCTCTCATCATAATTCATCCCTTCACCATTCCTTAGTAGACAACCTCTTTTTGCCATGGAATCAGCTGAAAAATTTGCTTCACGATAAGTGTGGACAAAACGAATTGAATCATAGCTGTCTTGAATTTTACTCCATCTTTGCCTAGCAAACCAAGGTACATTAGAGTTCTCAAACGCCAAAATTGCACCAATAGAATCTGATCTCACCAAGACTTTACGGACTCCCCACTTCATTGCCCATTCTAGACCAACAATGACGCCATATAATTCTGCCAAAAAATTATTTGTTGACCCCAATCCAATGCTCATGGCTCCAACAAAATTACAATCATGATCACGCACCACAACACCTGCACCAGCAACAACACCGGGTTCCCCAAAGGTATTGGCAAACAGCACCATCACAACACAAGAGAAGTTCATCCCTCGTTTGGCGGCTCAAAAACACATTCAACAGGTTGCACCGTTTTCACTTTTCTATGACGAACACGAAACAATTCAAAATTTCTAAATCTGCTTGTAGTATTGTGCATAAAACTCTTCAACCGCACGGCATAATCATGAATCAAATGAAAAACCCTCTGCTTAAAAATCGAATACTAACAAATGAAGCGTTTTGAAAACACGCCATATTTCTTGTATTCCATAGCTCGAACGAATGACAAGGTTGGTTAGCAGCCATAAATCCTTAACAATTCTACTCCTTCCTTTGGTTTTAGTTTCAATCATTTATAAGAAGCAATCAAATCATAATGAGGCTGCAAATTGAACAAACTTGAGCACCATTGCCAAGCTTGATTTGCAAACGTACAGCTCCATAAAATATGTTCAAGTGATTCTTCCTCCAGCTTGCAAAGATAACATCTGTTGGCAATTTCGGCTTAAAACACGCATTAAAACTAATAGTACAATGTACCTTTGGTTCAACAATGCAAAAGATATCCGGCTTATTTTCTTTAAGAAGCTCTTGTAACTTGCACCTTGCAGAATGGCGTGCAATGCCATTTATGTTCCAATAAAGAACACGCATTAAAAACCTTTTTTGGAGGAGTTACTAACTGACTGAGAAGAAGCCCCAGTATTTATTCTTGGAGAGTTACCTCTTTCAACACGGTTTCTTAAAATTGAATAAAAAGGTGGAATTGTTAAGGAGTTATGGCTGGTAGCAAACTTGGTGGTGCGGTCTGAACTTTGGTTTGCTAGGAATAAAAAGGTGTATGAGAACAAAATTCCTTGCTGGTCTTTCTTTCAAAAAAGTGTCTTCAACCTGATTCATGAGTATTCTAGGCGTATGAAGAATTACATGCATAACACGCTGGCAGATTTGAAGCTGTTAGATTTTTTCCGTGTGAAGCATAGGAAGGTGAAACATGCGGTTCCTCAGGAGTGTTTCTTCACAGCTCCAAATCGTGGAGAATTGTTACTTTGCACGGATGGGGCAGCAAGAGGTAATCCAGGAGTGGCGGGCGCAGGTATGGTGGCCAGAAATGCTAACTCAGAAGTGGTAGGTGCGATGTGCATAGGTTTGGGTATTATCTCGAATTATATGGCGGAGTTATATGGTATTCTCCTCGGTCTTGAGTGGGCTACCCAATGGGGTTACAGGCGTATTCTGATTAGATCAGATTCTAAAAGTGTGATTTCAGCTTTGGAAGCGGATAATGTGCCATGGTGTGCACAGCAAAGGTGGATGGATGTTAAGAGATTGTACGATTCTATTAGATTTGTGCATACTTTTCGTGAAGCGAATTTTGCAGCTGATGGTATGGCTAAGAAGGGTTGTTTGCTAGCTAATGGTGTGCGGCTTCAATTTGTTGGTCGCCCTCTTTTCTTGCATTCAGTTGAATTCCCAAATGTAATTTATTTTCGTTTTAAATAGTTTCTTTGAGTTTTTGGGGTTGCTGTGACCTCTTTTCTCTAGATCTATCTTGTAAATATTTTTTTCTTAGTATATTTTTTGACTTATCAAAAAAAAAAAAAATTTCTTAAAATTGAAGTTTCCAAACCCAACTCGGATTCAGATTCGGAAATAGTTTCAAGAATGGAATGCTTTCCAGCCGTATTATTTACCACTTTCTGCAAGCTTATAAGGCGTTCTCTGTGAGCTTCTTGTTAAGCCCTGAATTTAGCATCAGCTGAGCTCTCAGCCACATCCGGAATTAAATTAAGAGCATCAAATTTGTTTTTATTAAGAACAAACTCACCAGCCATTAGTTGATCACAAAAGGAGTTGAAGGTGCAGGCCTAACAGGTTTAGGAATCTAGTTGCAACTAAACCTGTCTTAGTTAGAGGAACAGTTTCACCCACTATTCCATAGTTAACTAAGGCTGAATTTGAGACCTGCGTATGTTTAGTTCTTGCCAATTCAACATAGGCAGATTCAAAGTCAGCTTTGGCCCTTGCCATATTAATCTCCAACCGCTTAGCATTCAACAAATGAGCAAAGAAACTCCCGATCAACTTCTTCATCACCATTGGTATGAGCAACTTCATGAACACCAGAATTATTACCCTTCTTCTTTCCTTTCTTCTTACGTTGTGCAACATGCCATTCACCAGATTGCGCAACATTCTGAACAAAGAACAGTTTGAACATTATTTTATTTAGCAACATTGTTTTGTGCAATATTGTTTACAACAACAGTTTCGCTCCTTATTAACTTTAGGTTGTTTTATGCATTCCTGATCATTATGGCCAATGAGTTTGCATTTAGAGCAATACTTTGGCATCTTTTGAATCTCCACGGCTTGCCAAAAATCCAAACCTCCCACCGTGACATGAATAGCATCAGTAGCTGCCTCTGCGAAATCAATATCTACCAGAACTGACGCAAAATGGCCATATTCATGAGCAAGTGTGCGCCTATCAACAACAATTGGTGTACCTAAAGATTTAGCCATGGACAACAAAGATTTTTCAGTCCAGAATTCTAATGGTAAACCAGGGAAGGAAACCCATACCGAAGCATGAGAAGTTCTTTGCTTTTCAGCGTCAAAACCTGGGAACCACTCAATTAGGTTTAGTTTTTGCTGCCCAAAAAACCAGGCCTCAGCGTTCAATAGCTTATCTTTTGCATCTTGTGATTGTAACTTGATGGTGAAGAAACCTCTACTCATGGGAATAAACTGAACTGCACCCTGACCTAGCTGCCATTGGTGTTCAAGGTCGTTCTTCACATCTTGGAAATTAATCCCTTTCAAATCTAGACGTCCAATAAGGCTGAACTTCCAAATATCACAACCCTCTAGATAAAAGCTTCAGGGAAGAACCACACTTGGTTTTCCATCCTTCAACGTAGGTTTAGGTAGTAAACGAGATCAAGCAATGTAGTTGGTAGCTGTTTTTACCCTTCACTTGATCAGCATATGTGAGTTCTCACTTGAGAAGCATCTCCCATCTCGAATCACCCACAATGATGATCCAAAGATGAGGCGCGTGAAATTTTTTTGAAAAAAAGCAAAAACCCTAAAATCGCCAGAGCAAAGTTAGGAGAGAGAAAAAATTGTTAAAACACGTTCGTCTTGGGCCTCAAATGAAAGCACCAAAATCTTTGATTTTTTAAAGAGGATTGCTGATAGCCCATGTAGGACTATAGAATCATGGGCATGAAAGCAAAAGCCTATGGTCTTGGGAATCTAAAAATTGATCCTAGGCATCTCAAATTGAATCTTGGTCATGGTTTTGTTTTTTTGACAAGTCAAAATTGTATTAATAGATAACAAAATTTACAAAGTATAGTTTACAAGAAAACAGTCACAAAGAACCCTAAAAACTTTTAAACTACGGAAACGATAATAAGAAACATTTGGATATTCAACTGAATTTAAAAAAAAAATGGTCTTCCTTCATAATGCATTCCCACTTCATTCGCTAGTAAACATCCACGCTTAGCAATTTTGTCTGCAGAAAAATTCACCTCCAGCAAAATTCGCCTCCTGAATCTTGGGCATGGGCATGAAAGCACAAGCCTACGGTCTTGGGCATCTCAAAATTGATCCTAGACATGTCAAATTTAAACTTGGGCATGTTAAATTGAATCTTGGGCATGGGCATGAAAGCACAAGCCTACGGTCTTGGGCATCTCAAAATTGATCCTAGATATGTCAAATTTAAACTTGGGCATGTCAAATTGGATCTTAGGCATGGGCATGGAATTATAAGCCTACGGTCTTGGGCATCTCAAAATTGATCCTAGACATGTCAAATTGAATCTCGGTCATGGGCATGAAAACAAAAGCCTACGATCTTGGGAATCTGAAAATTGATCCTAGGCATCTCAAATTGAATCTTGGGCATGGGCATGAAACCACAAGCCTATGGTAGTGGGCATCTCAAAATTGATCCCAGATATGTCAAATTTAAACTTGGGCATGTCAAATTGAATCGTGGGCATGGGCATGAAAGCACAAGCCTACGGTCTTGGGCATCAAAAAATTGATCCTCGGCATGTCAAATTGAATCTTGGGCATGGGCATGAAATTACAAGCCTACGGTCTTGGGCATCTCAAAATTGATCCAAGACATGTCAAATTTAAACTTGGGAATGTCAAATTGAATCTTGGGCATGGGCATGAAAGCACAAGCCTACGGTCTTGGGCATCTCAAAATTGATCCAAGACATGTCCTTGGGCATGGGCATTTAAACTTGGGAATGATCAAATTGAATCTTGGGAATGTCATGAATCTTGGCATGGGCATGAAAGCACAAGCCTACGGTCTTGGGCATCTCAACATTGATCCTAGACATGTCAAATTGAACCTCGGCCATGGGCATGAAAGTAAAAGCCTACGGTCTTGGGAATCTAAAAATTGATTTTAGGCATCTCAAATTGAATCTTGGGCATGGGCATGAAAGCACAAGCCTACGGTCTTGGGCATCTCAAAATTGATCATAGACATGTCAAATTTTAACTTGGGCATGTCAAATTGAATTTTGGGCATGGGCATGAAAGCACAATCCTACGGTCTTGGGCATCTCAAAATTGATCCTAGACATGTTAAATTTAATCTTGGGCATCGGCATGAAAGTACATGCCTACGGTCTTGGGAATCTCAAAATTTATCCTAGACATGTCAAATTTAAACTTGGGCATGGGCATGAAAGCACAAGCTTACGATCTTGGGCATCTCAAAATTGATCCTAGACATGTCAAATTTAAACATGGGCATGTCAAATTGAATCTTGGGCATGGGAATGAAAGCACAAGCCTACGGTCTTGGGCATCTCAAAATTGATCCTAGACATGTCAAATTTAAACTTGGGCATGTCAAATTGGATCTTAGGAATGGGCATGGAATCACAAGCCTACGGTCTTGGGCATCTCAAAATTGATCCTAGACATGTCAAATTGAATCTCGGTCATGGGCATGAAAGCAAAAGCCTGCGGTCTTGGGTATCTGAAAATTGATCCTAGGCATCTCAAATTGAATCTTCGACATGGGCATGAAAGCACAAGCCTACGGTCTTGGGCATCTCAAAATTGATCATAGACATGTCAAATTTAAACTTGGCCATGTCAAATTGAATCTTGGGCATGGGCATGAAAGCACAAGCCTATGGTCTTGGGCATCTCAAAATTGATCATAGAAATGTTAAATTTAAACTTGGGAATGTCAAATTGAATCTTGGGCATGGGCATGAAAGCACAAGCCTACGGTGTTGGGCATCTCAAAATTGATCCTAGACATGTCAAATTGAATCTCGGGCATGGGCATGAAAGCAAAAGCCTACGGTCTTGGGAATCTAAAAATTGATTTTAGGCATCTAAAATTGAATCTTGGGCATGGGCACGAAAGCACAAGCCTACGGTCTTGGGTATCTCAAAATTGATCCTAGATATGTCAAATTTAAACTTGGGCATGTCAAATTGAATCTTGGGCATGGGCATGAAAGCACAATCCTACGGTCTTGGGCATCTCAAAATTGATCATAGAAATGTCAAATTCAAACTTGGGCATGTTAAATTGAATCTTGGGATGGGCATGAAAGCACAAGCCTACGGTCTTGGGCATCTCAAAATTGATCCTAGACATTCCCAAGTTTGAATTTGACATGTCTAGGATCAATTTTGAGATGCCCAAGATCGTAGGATTGTGCTTTTATGCCCATGCCCAAGATTCAATTTGAGATGCCTAGGATCAATTTTTAGATTCCTAAGAGCAACCACAGCGGGCGACTAAACTCAAATATTTGGTAAAAGAACGAGACGTAGTGGGACGTACTATCGACTAAACCCCGACTATCGACTATATCCCAGACTATATTTGGTCGGGGACCAAGACCAAACCCAAATATATAGTCGAGCGAACGTATAGTTAACGCCCCACACCAGGCGAACGTATAGTTAACACCCCACAACAGGCGTACATAAAGTTAACGCCCCACACTAGGCGTTGACTATACCTCCGCCCCTTTTTCTTTATAATTTTTCTTTAGTGGGGTGGGTGTCTATACCACCGCCCCATTCTTTGTTTTGTTGTTTTTTTAGTGGGGCGGGCTTTATACCTCCGCCCCATTTTTTTTTCAATAACATGAATAGGATGTCGCTCCATCAGGCGAACTTATAATGTACGCTCCACCATCGGGCGAACTTATAATGCACGCTCCACCATCGGGCGAACTTATAATGCAAGCTCCCCATTTTATGGAGCTGTTCAATTGCAAGAATAATTTGGAGCTGGATTTCAACTATCTTCAATTTAAGGTGTCATTACAATCTGGTAGATTCTTATAAATCTGCTAAAGGAAGGAGTCGTATGGTGAAGGACTTGTGGTTGTTGGCGAATATGGTTGTGCGTCTTGAACTTTGGTTTACAAGAAATATGGCTTGCTTCCATAACAGTCGATTAGATTTAAATGGCATAAAACAAAGAATTTTTCACTGGATTCATGATTATTCAAGCAGGTTGAAGGGCCATATGCACAACACTTCGAGGATTTGCATATTCTCGAATGGTTCCGAGTTAAGCATAGGAAGGTGAAGCATAATGTGCTAGGATGGAATGTTTATGGACGCCTCCAAACGAAATGAGATCCTTCTATGTTGCGATGGCGCTGCCAAAGGTAATCCAGGACCAGCCAAGGATGGTTATTCGTGATGCATCTGTAATGTTGTAGGTGCTATGAGTATTGGTTTGGGAGAACGAATAATTTTCTTTGACATGCTTTATGGCATCATTGTTGGGCTGGAATGGGTGCTGATTTTGGAGGTAACCAACGTTTTAATACGTTCTGATTCAGTTGGAGCTATCACGGCTTTATCCAATTCAAATATTCCTTGGATTGTTAGGCAGAGGTGGAACAATATTAAGAATAGATATGCTTCAATTCGGTTTGTGCATTCTTATCGGGAGCAAATTTTGCAGGCGGATACTATGGCCAAAAGGGGTTGTTTGTTAAGAAATGGTGAAGGCATAAGTTATGTAGGAAACCTATTTTCTTAAATTCAATAGAGTTTCCTAATGTATCTTATTTCAGATTCAATTAGTTTGTAAGTTTTTGGGGTCTAAGGACCTCTTTTCTTGTAAACTTCTGTAAATATCCGCTATTCATCAATACAATTTTGGACTTACCAAAAAAAAAAAATTAGTCTTTGTACCGTAGTGTCACAACACGAACTAAACCCAAATTTTGGTCTTTTTTTCCCACTTTGGTCTTTATTTATACTCGCACCACTGCAGTTGCTCTAAGACCGTAGGCTTTTGGTTTCATGCCCATGCCCGAGATGCCCAAGACCGTAGGCTTGTGATGTCATGCCCATGCCCAAGATTCAATTTGACATGCCCAAGTTTAAATTTGACATGTCTTGGATCAATTTTGAGATGCCCCCGACCGTAGGCTTGTGCTTTCATGCCCATGCCCAAGATTCAATTTGACATGCCCATGTTTAAATTTGACATGTCTAGGATCAATTTTGAGATGCCCAAGACCGTAGGCTTGTGCTTTCATGCCCATGCCCAAGATTCAATTTGAGATGCCTAGGATCAATTTTTAGATGCCCAAGACCGTAGGCTTTTGCTTTCATGCCCATGCCCGAGATTCAATTTGACATGCCTAGGATCAATTTTGAGATACCCAAGACCGTAGGCTTGTGCTTTCAGGCCCATGCCTAAGATGCATTTGACATTCCCTAGTTTAAATTTGACATGTCTAGGATCAATTTTTAGATGCCCAAGACCGTAGGCTTGTGATTTCATGCCCATGCCCAAGATTCAATTTGACATGAACAAGTTTAAATTTGACATGTCTAAGAACAATTTTGAGATGCCCAAGACCGTAGGCTTGTGTGCCTTCATGCCCATGCCCAAGATTCGGGAGGCGAATTTTTCTGCAGACAAAATGGCTAAGCGTGTGTTAGTGCTCTCATGCCCATGCCCAAGTTTAAATTTAACATGTCTAGCATCAATTTTGAGATGCCCAAGACCGTATGCTTGTGCTCTCATGCCCATGCCCAAGATTCAATTTGAGATGCCTAGGATCAATTTTTAGATTCCCAAGACCGTAGGCTTGTGCTTTCATGCCCTTGCCCAAGATTTAATTTGACATGCCCAAGTTTAAATTTGACATGTCTAGGATCAATTTTGAGATGCTCATGACCGTAGGCTTGTGCTTTCATGCCCATGCCCAAGATTCAATTTGAGATGCCTAGGATCAATTTTTAGATTCCCAAGACCGTAGGATTTTGCTTTCATGCCCATGACCGAGATTCAATTTGACAAGTCTACGATCAATTTTGAGATGCCCAAGACCGTAGGCTTGTGCTTTCATGCCCATGCCCAAGATTCAATTTGACATGACCAAGTTTAAATTTGACATGTCTAGAATCAAATTTGAGATGCCCAGGACCGTATACTTGTGCTTTCATGTCCATGCCCAAGATTCAATTTGACATGCCCAACTTTAAATTTGACATTTTTAGGATCAATTTTGAGATGCCCTAGACTGTAGGCTTCTGCTTTCATGCCCATGCCCAAGATTCAATTTGAGATGCCTAGGATCAATTTTTAGATTCCCAAGACCGTAGGCTATTGCTTTCATGACCATGCCCGAGATTCAATTTGACATGTCTAGGATCAATTTTTAGATTCCCAATACCGTAGGCTTTTGCTTTCATGCCCATGCCCGAGATTCAATTTGACATGTCTAGGATCAATTTTGAGATGCCCAAGACCGTAGGCTTGTGATTTCATGCCCATGCCCAAGATTCAATTTGAGATGCCTAGGATCAATTTTTAGATTCCCAAGACCGTAGGCTTTTGCTTTCATGCCCATGCCCGAGATTCAATTTGACATGTCAAGGATCAATTTTGAGATGCCAAGACTGTAGGCTTGTGCTTTCATCCCCGTGCCCAAGATTTAATTTGACATGCCCAAGTTTAAATTTGACATGTCTAGGATCAATTTTGAGATGCCCAAGACCGGAGGCATATGCTTTCATGCCCATGCCCAAGATTCAATTTTAGATGCCTAGGATCAATTTTTAGATTTTCAATACCGTAGGCTTTTGCTTTCATGCCCATGCCCGAAATCCAATTTGACATGCCTAAGATCAATTTTGAGATACCCAAGACCATAGGCTTGTGCTTTCATGCCCATGCCTAAGATGCATTTGACATGCCTTAGTTTAAATTTGACATGTCTAGGATCAAGTTTGAGATGCCCAAGACCGTAGGCTTGTGATTTCATGCCCATGCCCAAGATTCAATTTGACATGCCCAAGTTTAAATTTGACATGTCTAGGATCAATTTTGAGATGCCCAAGACCGTAGGCTTGTGTGCTTTCATGCCCATGCCCAAGATACGGGAGGCGAATTTTTCTGTAGACAAAATGGCTAAGCGTGGATGTTTACTAGCTAATGAAGTAGGAATGCATTATGAAGGAAGACCATTTTTTTAAAATTTAGTTGAATATCCAAATGTTTCTTATTATCGTTTACAGTAGTTTACTAGTTTTTGGGGTTGCTGTGACCTCTTTTCTTGTAAACTATACTTTGTAAATTTTGTTATCTATTAATACAATTTTGACTTATCAAAAAAAAAAAAAAAAACCATGCCCAAGATTAAATTTGAGATGCATAGGATCAATTTTTAGATTCTCAAGACCATAGGCTTTTGCTTTCATGCCCATGCCCGAGATTCAATTTGACATGTCTAGGATTAATTTTAAGATGCCCAAGATCGTAGGCTTGTGCTTTCATGCCCATGCCCAAGATTCAATTTGACATGCCCAAGTTTGAATTTGACATGTCTAGGATCAATTTTGAGATGCCCAAGATCCTAGGATTGTGCTTTTATGCCCATGCCCAAGATTCAATTTGAGATGCCTAGGATCAATTTTTAGATTCCTAAGAGCAACCACAGTGGGCGACTAAACTCAAATATTTGGTAAAAGAACGAGACGTAGTGGGATGTACTATCGACTAAACCCCGACTATCGACTATATCCCAGACTATATTTGGTCTGGGACCAAGACCAAACCCAAATATATAGTCGAGCGAACGTATAATGAAAACTCTGAGGTTATGTCCGTGCAATGTCATACTCAGCCCGTGAATATCTCTCATGGTTTGAATACAAAGCCAGGGTCCGTACAAAACTCGGTTTTAGAATCTTCTTCAAAACAAGAGTCCGTGAATAAGAATATTCAGGCCAAGCAAGCTGATACTCAGGTCGTGAATAATTCTCAAGGCTTGATTACTAAATCAGGGTCATATAAAGAGGATTGGACAAAAGTAAAGGGTAAGAGCTCCCCAAACAAAGGTACTCCTTTTAAATTTAAATCTTTTGAAACTCCTTTTGTGGATGCGCTTTTTCAAACAGAATTAGTGGTGAATAACAAATATGGTGCCCTAGCATCTGAGTTAGGCCTTGCTAATGATGCAGATATTCTAGCAAGGAAACAAGCTAGAAAAGTGGCCAAGAAAGCTACTAAGATCATAGCTATGAATTCAAAGTCTAATGAGGAAATTCCAAGCCGTGAGCAAAACAAGGATACTCAAGCAGGGTTGGAGGAACATGTTTTTTATATGGATAATATTTTGTCTACAGAAGAACTAGACAAGGCAAGTACTATTCAGATTGATGAAGTGCGTGCTAATTTCATCAGAGATCCAGCTTTTAGAAAAGACTATTTCAAGGAAAAAAAATGAGCAAATGGATAGAATTTCAACTAAGAAGAAAGCTCAATCTCCTATTAAGCTTGTTCCGGGTGGTAATTATACTTCAGATGAAAATGAAGGGGATTATGGCTATGATGATTATGAAGATGACTACAAGGAGACTTATGGAGACTATGATTTGACTCAAATAATTGCTGGTCTCATTCCCAAGAAGAAGAATTTTAGAGTTGGAAAGGGGAGAAAACGTTTTTAATGTTCTATTTTTATTGTTTTTGCTTTTATTTTAGTGTTTAGGAGTTTTTTTATGAGTTCTTCTTAGAGTTTTCCTGCCCCTTTGGTTTATGGGGGTGGGGAGGCCTTGAGCCTCCCATCTTGTAATTCTTGTAATTACGTTTTTTGTTATAATAAACCTTGGACTTAACAAAAAAAAAAAAAAAAAAATCGAGCGAACGTATAGTTAACGCCCCACACCAGGCGAACGTATAGTTAACGCCCCACAACAGGCGTTGACTATACCTCCACCTCTTTTTTTTTATAATTTCTCTTTAGTGTGGAGGGTGTCTATACCACCGCCCCATTCTTTGTTTTGAATATTTTTTAGTGGGGGCGGGCTTTATACCTCCGCCCCATTTTTTTTTTTCAATAACATGAATAGGATGTCGCTCCATCAGGCGAACTTATAATGTACGCTCCACCATTGGGCGAACTTATAATGCACGCTCCACCATCGGGCGAACTTATAATACACGCTCCACCAAATTTAGTCTTTGTACCGTAGTGTCACAACACGGACTAAACCCAAATTTTGGTCTTTTTTTCCCTCTTTGGTCTTTGGTTATACTCACACCACTGCAGTTGCTCTAAGACCATAGGCTTTTGGTTTCATGCCCATGCCCGAGATGCCCAAGACCGTAGGCTTGTGCTGTCATGCCCATGCCCAAGATTCAATTAGACATGCCCAAGTTTAAATTTGACATGTCTTGGATCAATTTTGAGATGCCCAGACCGTAGGCTTGTTTCATGCCCATGCCCAAGATTCATGCCCATGCCCAAGATTCAATTTGACATGTCTAGGATCAATTTTGAGATGCCCAAGACCATAGGCTTGTGCTTTCATGCCCATGCCCAAGATTCAATTTGAGATGCCTAGGATCAATTTTTAGATGCCCAAGACCGTATGCTTTTGCTTTCATGCCCATGCCCGAGATTCAATTTGACATGCCTAGGATCAATTTTGAGATACCCAAGACCGTAGATTCAATTCTGTGTAGGCTTGTGCCTTGCATTTGACATGCCCATGCCATGTCTAGATGCATTTGACATGCCCTAGTTTAAATTTGACATGTCTAGGAACAATTTTGAGATGCCCAAGACCGTAGGCTTGTGTGCTTTCATGCCCATGCCCAAGATTCGGGAGGCGAATTTTTCTGCAGACAAAATGGCTAAGCGTGTATTAGTGAAGATCGTAGGATCCATTCTTAGATTCCAAAAACCATAGGCTTTTGCTTTCATGCCCATGCCCGAGATTCAATTTGACATTTCTATGATCAATTTTGAGATGCCAAGACCGTAGGCTTGTGCTTTCATGCCCATGCCCAAGATTTAATATGACATGCCCAAGTTTAAATTTGACATGTGTAGGATCAATTTTGAGATGCCAAGGCTTGTGCTTTCATGCCCATGCCAAAGATTCAATTTGAGATGCCTAGGATCAATTTTTAGATTCCCAAGAACGTAGGCTTTTGCTTTCATGCCCATGCCCGAGATTCAATTTGACATTTCTATGATCAATTTTAAAATGCCAAGATCGTAGGCTTGTGCTTTCATGCACATGCCCATGCCCAAGATTTAATATGACATGCCCAAGTTTAAATTTGACATGTGTAGGATCAATTTTGAGATGCCAAGGCTTGTGCTTTCATGCCCATGCCAAAGATTCAATTTGAGATGCCTAGGATCAATTTTTAGATTCCCAAGAATGTAGGCTTTTGCTTTCATGCCCATGCCCGAGATTCAATTTGACATTTCTATGATCAATTTTGAGATGCCAAGACCGTAGGCTTGTGCTTTCATGCCCATGCCCAAGATTTAACATGACATGCCCAAGTTTAAATTTGACATGTGTATGATCAATTTTGAGATTCCCAAGGCTTGTGCTTTCATGCCCATGCCCGTGATTCAACTTGACATGTCTAGGATCCATTTTGAGATGCCCAAGACCGTAGGCTTGTGCTTTCATGCCCATGCCCAAGATTTAATTTGAGATGCCTAGGATCAATTTTTAGAGTCCCAAGACCGTAGGCTTTTGCTTTCATGCCCATGCTCGAGATTCAATTTGACATGTCTATGATCAATTTTGAGATGCCCAAGACTGTAGGCTTGTGCTTTCATGCCCATGCCCAAGATTCAATTTGACATGACCAAGTTTAAATTTGACATGTCTAGAATCAATTTTGAGATGCCCAGGACCGTAGGCTTGTGCTTTCATGTCCATGCCCAAGATTCAATTTGACATGCCCAAGTTTAAATTTGACATATCTAGGATCAATTTTGAGATGCCCAAGACCGCAGGTTTCTGATTTCATGCCCATGCCCAAGATTCAATTTGAGATGCCTAGGATCAATTTTTAGATTCCCAAGACCGTTGGATATTGCTTTCATGACCATGCCCGAGATTAAATTTGACATGTCTAGGATCAATTTTTAGATTCCCAATACCGTAGGCTTTTGCTTTCATGCCCATGCCCGAGATTCAATTTGACATGTCTAGGATCAATTTTGAGATGCCCAAGACCGTAGGCTTGTGATTTCATGCCCATGCCAAAGATTCAATTTGAGATGCCTAGGATCAATTTTTAGATTCCCAAGACCGTAGGCTTTTGCTTTCATGCCCATGCCCGAGATTCAATTTGACATGTCAAGGATCAATTTTGAGATGCCAAGACCATAGGCTTGTGCTTTCATGCCCGATGTCCCAAGATTTAATTTGACATGCCCAAGTTTAAATTTGACATGTCTAGGATCAATTTTGAGATGCCCAAGACCGGAGGCTTATGCTTTCATGCCCATGCCCAAGATTCAATTTTAGATGCCTAGGATCAATTTTTAGATTCTCAATACCGTAGGCTTTTGCTTTCATGCCCATGCCCGAAATTCAATTTGACATGCCTAGGATCAATTTTGAGATACCCAAGACCATAGGCTTGTGCTTTCATGCCCATGCCCAAGATTCAATTTGACATGCCCATGTTTAAATTTGACATGTCTAGGATCAATTTTGAGATGCCCAAGACCATAGTCTTGTGCTTTCATGCCCATGCCCAAGATTCAATTTGAGATGCCTAGGATCAATTTTTATATGCCCAAGACCGTATGCTTTTGCTTTCATGCACATGCCCGAGATTCAATTTGACATGCCTAGGATCAATTTTGAGATGCCAAGACCGTAGGCTTGTGCTTTCATGCCCATGCCCAAGATTCAATTTGAGATGCCTAGGATCAATTTTTAGATTCCCAAGAAGATGTAGGCTTTTTTAGCTTTAATGCCCATGCCCGAGATTCAATTTGACATTTCTATGATTAATTTTAAAATGCCAAGACCGTAGGCTTGTGCTTTCATGCCCATGCCCAAGATTTAATATGACATGCCCAAGTTTAAATTTGACATGTGTAGGATCAATTTTGAGATGCCAAGGCTTGTGCTTTCATGCCCATGCCAAAGATTCAATTTGAGATGCCTAGGATCAATTTTTATATTCCCAAGAATGTAGGCTTTTGCTTTCATGCCCATGCCCGAGATTCAATTTAACATTTCTATGATCAATTTTGAGATGCCAAGACCGTAGGCTTGTGCTTTCATGCCCATGCCCAAGATTTAACATGACATGCCCAAGTTTAAATTTGACATGTGTATGATCAATTTTGAGATGCCCAAGGCTTGTGCTTTCATGCCCATGCCCGTGATTCAACTTGACATGTCTAGGATCCATTTTGAGATGCCCAAGACCGTAGGCTTGTGCTTTCATGCCCATGCCCAAGATTTAATTTGAGATGCCTAGGATCAATTTTTAGAGTCCCAAGACCGTAGGCTTTTGCTTTCATGCCCATGCCCGAGATTCAATTTGACATGTATATGATCAATTTTGAGATGCCCAAGACCGTAGGCTTGTGCTTTCATGCCCATGCCCAAGATTCAATTTGACATGCCCAAGT
This sequence comes from Papaver armeniacum, assembly GCA_023531295.1. Taxonomy (NCBI): domain Eukaryota; kingdom Viridiplantae; phylum Streptophyta; class Magnoliopsida; order Ranunculales; family Papaveraceae; genus Papaver; species Papaver armeniacum. Next base: position 125,793 of record JAJJWW010008987.1, on the reverse strand, counting down.
TTAAATTTGACATATCTAGGATCAATTTTGAGATGCCTAAGACCGTAGGTTTCTGCTTTCATGCCCATGCCCAAGATTCAATTTGAGATGCCTAGGATCAATTTTTAGATTCCCAAGACCGTAGGCTATTGCTTTCATGACCATGCCCGAGATTCAATTTGACATGTCTAAGATCAATTTTAGATTCCCAATACCGTAGGCTTTTGCTTTCATGCCCATGCCCGAGATTCAATTTGACATGTCTAGGATCAATTTTGAGATGCCCAAGACCGTAGGCTTGTGATTTCATGCCCATGCCAAAGATTCAATTTGAGATGCCTAGGATCAATTTTTAGATTCCCAAGACCGTAGCTTTTGCTTTCATGCCCATGCCCGAGATTCAATTTGACATGTAAAGGATCAATTTTGAGATGCCCAAGACCATAGGCTTGTGCTTTCATGCCCATGCCCAAGATTTAATTTGACATGCCCAAGTTTAAATTTGACATGTCTAGGATCAATTTTGAGATGCCCAAGACCATAGGCTTGTGCTTTCATGCCCATGCCCAAGATTCAATTTGAGATGCCTAGGATCAATTTTTAGATGCCCAAGACCGTATGCTTTTGCTTTCATGCCCATGCCTTGATTCAATTTGACATGCCTAGGATCAATTTTGAGATACCCAAGACCGTAGGCTTGTGCTTTCGGCCCATTGATGACATGCCCTAGTTTAAATTTGACATGTCTAGGATCAATTTTGAGATGCCCATGCCTAAGATGCATTTGACATGCTCTAGTTTAAATTTGACATGTCTAGGATCAATTTTGAGATGCCCAAGACCGTAGGCTTGTGTGCTTTCATGCCCATGCCCAAGATTCGGGAGGCGAATTTTTCTGCAGACAAAATGGCTAAGCGTGTATTAGTGAAGATCGTAGGATCCATTCTTAGATTCCAAAGACCATAGGCTTTTGCTTTCATGCCCATGCCCGAGATTCAATTTGACATTTCTATGATCAATTTTGAGATGCCAAGACCGTAGGCTTGTGCTTTCATGCCCATGCCCAAGATTTAATATGACATGCCCAAGTTTAAATTTGACATGTGTAGGATCAATTTTGAGATGCCAAGGCTTGTGCTTTCATGCCCATGCCAAAGATTCAATTTGAGATGCCTAGGATCAATTTTTAGATTCCCAAGAACGTAGGCTTTTGCTTTCATGCCCATGCCCGAGATTCAATTTGACATTTCTATGATCAATTTTAAAATGCCAAGACCGTAGGCTTGTGCTTTCATGCCCATGCCCAAGATTTAATATGACATGCCCAAGTTTAAATTTGACATGTGTTGGATCAATTTTGAGATGCCAAGGCTTGTGCTTTCATGCCCATGCCAAAGATTCAATTTGAGATGCCTAGGATCAATTTTTAGATTCCCAAGAATGTAGGCTTTTGCTTTCATGCCCATGCCCGAGATTCAATTTGACATTTCTATGATCAATTTTGAGATGCCAAGACCGTAGGCTTGTGCTTTCATGCCCATGCCCAAGATTTAACATGACATGCCCAAGTTTAAATTTGACATGTGTATGATCAATTTTGAGATGCCCAAGGCTTGTGCTTTCATGCCCATGCCCGTGATTCAACTTGACATGTCTAGGATCCATTTTGAGATGCCCAAGACCGTAGGCTTGTGCTTTCATGCCCATGCCCAAGATTTAATTTGAGATGCCTAGGATCAATTTTTAGAGTCCCAAGACCGTAGGCTTTTGTTTTCATGCCCATGCCCGAGATTCAATTTGACATGTCTATGATCAATTTTGAGATGCCCAAGACCGTAGGCTTGTGCTTTCATGCCCATGCCCAAGATTCAATTTGACATGACCAAGTTTAAATTTGACATGTCTAGAATCAATTTTGAGATGCCCCAAGACCGTAGGCTTGTGCTTTCATGTCCATGCCCAAGATTCAATTTGACATGCCAAGTTTAAATTTGACATATCTAGGATCAATTTTGAGATGCCCAAGTTTAAATTTGACATATCTAGTTTTTTGAGATGCTTTCATGCCCATGCCCAAGATTCAATTTGAGATGCCTAGGATCAATTTTTAGATTCCCAAGACCGTAGGCTATTGCTTTCATGACCATGCCCGAGATTCAATTTGACATGTCTAGGATCAATTTTTAGATTCCCAATACCGTAGGCTTTTGCTTTCATGCCCATGCCCGAGATTCAATTTGACATGTCTAGGATCAATTTTGAGATGCCCAAGACCGTAGGCTTGTGATTTCATGCCCATGCCAAAGATTCAATTTGAGATGCCTAGGATCAATTTTTAGATTCCCAAGACCGTAGGCTTTTGCTTTCATGCCCATGCCCGAGATTCAATTTGACATGTCAAGGATCAATTTTGAGATGCCAAGACCGTAGGCTTGTGCTTTCATGCCCATGCCCAAGATTTAATTTGACATGCCCAAGTTTAAATTTGACATGTCTAGGATCAATTTTGAGATGCCCAAGACCGTAGGCTTATGCTTTCATGCCCATGCCCAAGATTCAATTTTAGATGCCTAGGATCAATTTTTAGATTCTCAATACCGTAGGCTTTTGCTTTCATGCCCATGCCCGAAATTCAATTTGACATGCCTAGGATCAATTTTGAGATACCCAAGACCATAGGCTTGTGCTTTCATGCCCATGCCTAAGATTCAATTTGACATGCCCTAGTTTAAATTTGACATGTCTAGGATCAATTTTGAGATGCCCAAGACCGTAGGCTTGTGATTTCATGCCCATGCCCAACATTCAATTTGACATGCCCAAGTTTAAATTTGACATGTCTAGGATCAATTTTGAGATGCCCAAGACCGTAGGCTTGTGCTTTTATGCCCATGCCCAAGATTCAATTTGAGATGCCTAGGATCAATTTTTAGATTCCTAAGAGCAACCACATTTGGGCGACTAAACTCAAATATTTGGTAAAAGAGACGAGGAGTGGGATGTACTATCGAGATAAACCCCGACTTGTCGACTATATCCCAGACTATATTTGGTCTGGGACCAAGATTCAAACCCAAATATATAGTCGACCCCAAACGTATATATGTCCAGTGCAATGTCATACTCAGCCCGTGAATATCTCTCATGGTTTGAATACAAAGCCAGGCTTGTCCATGTACAAAACTCGGTTTTAGAATCTTCTTCAAAACAAGAGTCCGTGAGTAAGAATATTCAGGCCAAGCAAAGCTGATACTCGAATTGAATAATTCTCAAGGCTTGATTACTAAATCAGGGTCATATAAAGAGGATTGGACAAAAGTAAAGGGTAAGAGCTCCCAAACAAAGGTACTCCTTTTTAAATTTAAATCTTTTGAAACTCCTTTTGTGGATGCGCTTTTTCAAACAGAATTAGTGGTGAATAACAAATATGGTGCCCTAGCATCTGAGTTAGGCCTTGCTAATGATGCAGATATTCTAGCAAGGAAACAAGCTAGAAAAGTGGCCAAGAAAGCTACTAAGATCATAGCTATGAATTCAAAGTCTAATGAGGAAATTCCAAAGCCGTGAGCAAAACAAGGATACTCAAGCGGGGTTGGAGGAACATGTTTTTATATGGATAATATTTTGTCTGAAAAGAACTAGACAAGGCAAGTACTATTGATTGATGAAGTGCGTTTAATTTCATTAGAGATCAATTTTTAGAAAAGACTATTTCAAGGAAAAAAATGAGCAAATGGATAGAATTTCAACTCCCAAGAAGAAAGCTCAATCTCCTATTAAGCTTGTTCAATTGGTAATTATACTTTTGAGATGAAAATGAAGGGGATTATGGCTATGATGATTATGAAGATGACTACAAGGAGACTTATGGAGACTATGATTTGACTCAAATAATTGCTGGTCTCATTCCCAAGAAGAAGAATTTTAGAGTTGGAAAGGGGAGAAAACGTTTTTAATGTTCTATTTTTATTCTTTTGCTTTTATTTTAGTGTTTAGGAGTTTTTTTATGAGTTCTTCTTTGAGTTTTCCTGCCCCTTTGGTTTATGGGGGTGGGAGGCCTTGTGCCTCCCATCTTGTAATTCTTGTAATTACGTTTTTTTGTTATAATAAACCTTGGACTTAACAAAAAAAAAAAAAAATCGATATGCCCAACGTATAGTTAACGCCCCACACCGATGCGAAAGTATAGTTAACGCCCCCAACAGGCGTTGACTATACCTCCACCTCTTTTTTTGATATATTTCTCTTTAGTGTGGAGGGTGTCTATACCACCCATGCCCCATTCTTTGTTTTGAATTTTTTTAGTGGGGGCGGGCTTTATACCTCCGCCCCATTTTTTTTTCAATAACATGAATAGGATGTCGCTCCATCAGGAGAACTTATAATGTACGCTCCACCATCGGGCGAACTTATAATGCACGCTCCACCATCGGGCGAACTTATAATACATGCTCCACCAAATTTAGTCTTTGTCCAATATAGTGTCACAAATACGGACTAAACCCAAATTTTGGTCTTTTTTTCCCTCTTTGGTCTTTGGTTATACTCACACCACAATTTTAGATGCCTAGGTTGCTCTAAGACCATAGGCTTTTGGTTTCATGCCCATGCCCGAGATGCCAAGACCGTAGGCTTGTGCTGTCATGCCCATGCCCAAGATTCAATTAGACATGCCCAAGTTTAAATTTGACATGTCTTGGATCAATTTTGAGATGCCCCCGACCGTAGGCTTGTGCTTTCATGCCCATGCCCAAGATTCAATTTGACATGCCCATGTTTAAATTTGACATGTCTAGGATCAATTTTGAGATGCCCAAGACCATAGGCTTGTGCTTTCATGCCCATGCCCAAGATTCAATTTGAGATGCCTAGGATTAATTTTTAGATGCCCAAGACCGTATGCTTTTGCTTTCATGCCCATGCCCGAGATTCAATTTGACATGCCTAGGATCAATTTTGAGATACCCAAGACCGTAGGCTTGTGCTTTCAGGCCCATGCCTAAGATGCATTTGACATGCCCTAGTTTAAATTTGACATGTCTAGGATCAATTTTGAGATGCCCAAGACCGTAGGCTTGTGATTTCATGCGCATGCCCAAGATTCAATTTGACATGCCCAAGTTTAAATTTGACATGTCTAGGAACAATTTTGAGATGCCCAAGACCGTAGGCTTGTGTGCTTTCATGCCCATGCCCAAGATTCGGGAGGCGAATTTTTTCTGCAGACAAAATGGCTAAGCGTGTATTAGTGAAGATCGTAGGATCCATTCTTAGATTCCAAAAACCATAGGCTTTTGCTTTCATGCCCATGCCCGAGATTCAATTTGACATTTCTATTATCAATTTTGAGATGCCAAGACCGTAGGCTTGTGCTTTCATGCCCATGCCCAAGATTTAATATGACATGCCCAAGTTTAAATTTGACATGTGTAGGATCAATTTTGAGATGCCAAGGCTTGTGCTTTCATGCCCATGCCAAAGATTCAATTTGAGATGCCTAGGATCAATTTTTAGATTCCCAAGAACGTAGGCTTTTGCTTTCATGCCCATGCCCGAGATTCAATTTGACATTTCTATGATCAATTTTAAAATGCCAAGATCGTAGGCTTGTGCTTTCATGCCCATGCCCATGCCCAAGATTTAATATGACATGCCCAAGTTTAAATTTGACATGTGTTGGATCAATTTTGAGATGCCAAGGCTTGTGCTTTCATGCCCATGCCAAAGATTCAATTTGAGATGCCTAGGATCAATTTTTAGATGCCAAGACCGTAGGCTTTTGCTTTCATGCCCATGCCCGAGATTCAATTTGACATTTCTATGATCAATTTTGAGATGCCAAGACCGTAGGCTTGTGCTTTCATGCCCATGCCCAAGATTTAACATGACATGCCCAAGTTTAAATTTGACATGTGTATGATCAATTTTGAGATGCCCAAGGCTTGTGCTTTCATGCCCATGCCCGTGATTCAACTTGACATGTCTAGGATCCATTTTGAGATGCCCAAGGCCGTAGGCTTGTACTTTCATGCCCATGCCCAAGATTTAATTTGAGTTGCCTAGGATCAATTTTTAGAGTCCCAAGACCGTACGCTTTTGCTTTCATGCCCATGCCCGAGATTCAATTTGACATGTCTATGATCAATTTTGAGATGCCCAAGACCGTAGGCTTGTGCTTTCATGCCCATGCCCAAGATTCAATTTGACATGACCAAGTTTAAATTTGACATGTCTAGAATCAATTTTGAGATGCCCAGGACCGTAGGCTTGTGCTTTCATGTCCATGCCCAAGATTCAATTTGACATGCCCAAGTTTAAATTTGACATATCTAGGATCAATTTTGAGATGCCCAAGACCGCAGGTTTCTGCTTTCATGCCCATGCCCAAGATTTAATTTGAGATGCCTAGGATCAATTTTTAGATTCCCAAGACCGTAGGCTATTGCTTTCATGACCATGCCCGAGATTCAATTTGACATGTCTAGGATCAATTTTTAGATTCCCAATACCGTAGGCTTTTGCTTTCATGCCCATGCCCGAGATTCAATTTGACATGTCTAGGATCAATTTTGAGATGCCCAAGACCGTAGGCTTGTGATTTCATGCCCATGCCAAAGATTCAATTTGAGATGCCTAGGATCAATTTTTAGATTCCCAAGACCGTAGGATTTTGCTTTCATGCCCATGCCCGAGATTCAATTTGACATGTCAAGGATCAATTTTGAGATGCCAAGACTGTAGGCTTGTGCTTTCATGCCCGTGCCCAAGATTTAATTTGACATGCCCAAGTTTAAATTTGACATGTCTAGGATCAATTTTGAGATGCCCAAGACTGGAGGCTTATGCTTTCATGCCCATGCCCAAGATTCAATTTTAGATGCCTAGGATCAATTTTTAGATTCTCAATACCGTAGGCTTTTGCTTTCATGCCCATGCCCGAAATTCAATTTGACATGCCAATTTTGAGATACCCAAGACCATAGGCTTGTACTTTCATGCCCATGCCTAAGATGCATTTGACATGCCCTAGTTTAAATTTGACATGTCTAGGATCAAGTTTGAGATGCCCAAGACCGTAGGCTTGTGATTTCATGCCCATGCCCAAGATTCAATTTGACATGCCCAAGTTTAAATTTGACATTTCTAGGATCAATTTTGAGATGCCCAAGACCGTAGGCTTGTGTGCTTTCATGCCCATGCCCAAGATTCGGGAGGCGAATTTTTCTGCAGACAAAATGGCTAAGCGTGGATGTTTACTAGCTAATGAAGTAGGAATGCATTATGAAGGAAGACCATTTTTTAAAAAATTCAGTTGAATATCCAAATGTTTCTTATTATCGTTTCCAGTAGTTTACTAGTTTTTGGGGTTGCTGTGACCTCTTTTTTTGTAAACTATACTTTGTAAATTTTGTTATCTATTAATACAATTTTGACTTATCAAAAAAAAAAAACCATGCCCAAGATTAAATTTGAGATGCCTAGGATCAATTTTTAGATTCTCAAGACCATAGGCTTTTGCTTTCATGCCCATGCCCGAGATTCAATTTGACATGTCTAGGATCAATTTTATGATGCCCAAGATCGTAGGCTTGTGCTTTCATGCCCATGCCCAAGATTCAATTTGACATGCCCTGTTTGAATTTGACATGTCTAGGATCAATTTTGAGATGCCCAAGATCGTAGGATTGTGCTTTTATGCCCATGCCCAAGATTCAATTTGAGATGCCTAGGATCAATTTTTAGATTCCTAAGAGCAACCACAGCGGGCGACTAAACTCAAATATTTGGTAAAAGAACGACTAAACTCAAATATTTGGTAAAAGAACGAGACGTAGTGGACGTACTATCGACTAAACCCCGACTATCGACTATATCCCCAGACTATATTTGGTCCTTGGGACCAAGACCAAACCTTTTATATATAGTCGGATATTTCTTTGCGAACGTTTAGTTAACGCCCACACCCAGGCGAACGTATAGTTAACGCCCCACAACAGGCGTTGACTATACCTCCGCCTTTTTTTTTTTTTTTTTTTTATAATTTCTCTTTAGTGGGGCGGGTGTCTATACCACCGCCCCATTCTTTGTTTTGAATTTTTTTTTTAGTGGGGCGGGCTTTATACCTCCGCCCCATTTTTTTTTTCAATAACATGAATAGGATGTCGCTCCATCAGGCGAACTTATAATGTACGCTCCACCATCGGGCGAACTTATAATGCACGCTCCACCATCGGGCGACCTTATAATACACGCTCCACCAAATTTAGTCCTTGTACCATAGTGTCACAACACGGACTAAACCCAAAATTTGGTCTTTTTTTCCCTCTTTGGTCTTTGGTTATACTCGCACCACTGCAGTTGCTCTAAGACCGTAGGCTTTTGGTTTCATGCCCATGCCCGAGATGCCCAAGACCGTAGGCTTGTGCTGTCATGCCCATGCCCAAGATTCAATTAGACATGCCCAAGTTTAAATTTGACATGTCTTGGATCAATTTTGAGATGCCCCAGACCGTAGGCTTGTGCTTTCATGCCCATGCCCAAGATTCAATTTGACATGCCCATGTTTAAATTTGACATGTCTAGGATCAATTTTGAGATGCCCAAGACCATAGGCTTGTGCTTTCATTCCCATGCCCAAGATTCAATTTGAGATGCCTAGGATCAATTTTTAGATGCCCAAGACCGTATGCTTTTGCTTTCATGCCCATGCCCGAGATTCAATTTGACATGCCTAGGATCAATTTTGAGATACCCAAGACCGTAGGCTTGTTCTTTCAGGCCCATGCCTAAGATGCATTTGACATGCCCTAGTTTAAATTTGACATGTCTAGGATCAATTTTGAGATGCCCAAGACCGTAGGCTTGTGATTTCAAGCGCATGCCCAAGATTCAATTTGACATGCCCAAGTTTAAATTTGACATGTCTAGGAACAATTTTGAGATGCCCAAGACCGTAGGCTTGTTTGCTTTCATGCCCATGCCCAAGATTCGGGAGGCGAATTTTTCTGCAGACAAAATGGCTAAGCGTGTATTAGTGAAGATCGTAGGATCCATTCTTAGATTCCAAAGACCATAGGCTTTTGCTTTTATGCCCATGCCCGAGATTCAATTTGACATTTCTATGATCAATTTTGAGATGCCAAGACCGTAGGCTTGTGCTTTCATGCCCATTCCCAAGATTTAATATGACATGCCCAAGTTTAAATTTGACATGTGTAGGATCAATTTTGAGATGCCAAGGCTTGTGCTTTCATGCCCATGCCAAAGATTCAATTTGAGATGCCTATGATCAATTTTTAGATTCCCAAGAACGTAGGCTTTTGCTTTCATGCCCATGCCCGAGATTCAATTTGACATTTCTATGATCAATTTGGAGATGCCAAGACCGTAGGCTTGTGCTTTCATGCCCATGCCCAAGATTTAATATGACATGCCCAAGTTTAAATTTGACATGTGTAGGATCAATTTTGAGATGCCAAGGCTTGTGCTTTCATGGCCATGCCAAAGATTCAATTTGAGATGCCTAGGTTCAATTTTTAGATTCCCAAGAATGTAGGCTTTTGCTTTCATGCCCATGCCCGAGATTCAATTTGACATTTCTATGATCAATTTTGAGATTCCAAGACCGTAGGCTTGTGCTTTCATGCCCATGCCCAAGATTTAACATGACATGCCCAAGTTTAAATTTGACATGTGTATGATCAATTTTGAGATGCCCAAGGCTTGTGCTTTCATGCCCATGCCCGAGATTCAACTTGACATGTCTAGGATCCATTTTGAGATGCCCAAGACCGTAGGCTTGTGCTTTCATGCCCATGCCCAAGATTTAATTTGACATGCCTAAGATTAAATTTGACATGTCTAGGATCAATTTTGAGATGCCCAAGACCGTAGGCTTGTACTTTCATGCCCATATTTTATTAATTTTTAGTTTTTTCTCTCTCCTAAGAGCTCTGGCGATTTTTTGCTCAGGTTTTTAGGGTTTTTTTTATTTTTTCACGTTTTCTCCCTTGTTTAATCATCTTTGGATGATTGGCAATGGGAGAACAACATGATTCAACTTATAATACCATGGATTCTATGACAGCAAAACCTAGTTCGTTTGTGGATATTCTCAAAGGAAAAAAAACTTTAAACCCTACGTCTATTGATCTCTCCACTCTTCCAAATCCAACTCTCAAAGAGGGTGAGCCGGCTTTGGAAATCCCTGTGGATTTTTTTCAAGAAGGATGTAAACCATTCAAATATAGTTTCATAGCTCGTTTGGACTTCACAGGCGTGAAGTTTTCTGAAGTCAAGCACGCACTAGTTGAACAATGGAAACTTGGACAGGATGTTAAGTTTCTTCCTATGCGTAAAGGATTTTTCATAATTATGTTATCAACAGCTGAAGAAAAAGAAAGGATTCGTAATGGTCCTAAAGCCATCATCAAAAATCAAGTACTTCAACTGCAGGATTGGTATCCTAGTTTTAACCCTAATAAGCAGCGTACTTCTCATGCTGCAGTATGGGTCATGTTTCCTGAATTACCAATGGAGTTATGGACTGAAAAATCCATATTATCAATCGGTAAGAGTTTTGGCACTCCAATTGTTGTTGATGAAAAAACCCTAAGGTTGGAGTATGGTTATTTTGCTTCAGTTCTTGTTGATATTGATTTCTCAAAGCACATCCCTGAAAGAATTTTGCTAAAAGCTAATGGAAGGGAATTCTGGCAATATATGGATATTCATAAACGTCCTAATTTTTGTGCCAAGTGCAGCATTATTGGTCATTCTGAGGAGGATTGTAGAAAGAAATCAGGTCACAAAAAAAAAATCAACTTCAGGTGGCTGTAGCTGAGCAAATTCCTAGAATGAGGAATGATAATCCACCAGGCATGGAGTGGCAAGTTACGGAAAACAAAAATAAGGGTAAGCAAGCTCCAGTTATTCCAGTCATAGTTGAACGTGATGTTGCTGGGAGTTCTCATGCAGCTGCTGTTGAAAAACACGCGCCTGTTGGGACTTCAAATTTGGAAATTCAAGACAAAGATAATACTACGGATGCAATTGATCATCATACTGATGTTAATCAAAACAAAGATAGTAATAAAGATTATACAGATGTTCGTGATAATATTGTTGATGCCCATGCAGCTCATGCAGGGTCAGTTAACAGTTTGCTGGTGACTGATGCTACAAGGGATGCTGCTATTCAAGATAACTCTAACGCTTCAAAAAGTGCTGAACAATTGAAGAAAGATCTTGCTAACTTTGAAGTGGAGTTTCGGGAATCCCAGATGAACTTGATTAAATGTAAAAATGCTATTGCAGTGCAAGAGGCGCTTGATGCTCGTAGAATTTATAAAACTGTGAACAAGGATGGTACGGAAGTTTTGAAACATCTGGAAACTCAGTCCGAAACCATATCAGATTCCGTGACCAAGCAAAAGAATAAGACTGGTAAGGATTCCACAGCCATATCAAATTCCGTGTCCAACAAAAAGTCTGGTACGGAAGTTTTAGATTTGGATATTCAATCCGTGTTAGAAGGTGCTGATGTTACTTCTAAGGGGGATTGGACAAAAGTTAAGGGTAAGAACTCTCCAACCAAATTCACTTTTACTCCCTTGACTGATGCTTTGCTCTGTCCTTCTGAAATTGTTTGCACAAACAAATATAACTATCTAAGCTCAAAATTGGGTTTTAGAGATGATAATGGGCAAGATTTTCAACAATGCGTTTCTGAAGAGGATGAACACACTGTTTTGGACGCAACTATCTTGGCAGATGAAGTTAAAAACTCAAAAGAGTGGGGCACAATTGTGGATGACAAAAAAAGCAAGAACACAGCAAAGAAGGAAGCCTTTCTTGACAGATTAGAGACTTTAAAGCAGCAAAGGGGAGAAAATATTCTCACCCAAGAAGAACTTGATGCGGTAGGCAAAATTAAGAATGATGAGGTACGGAGTAACTTCATTAGAAATCCAGCCTATAGAAAGGAGTATTTCAAGGAAACAAAGGAGCTGTTGGAGAGAGTCTCAAAGAAAAAATCCCAAACTCCAATTAAGCTTGTTCCTGGTGGTAATTATGCTTCAGATGAAGCGGAATATGATGATACTTATGATGATGAGTATAGTGAGTTTTATGGTGACCCTGTTTCTTTGGCGGAAATTATATCGGGTCTCCAACCAAAGAAGAAGAATTTCAGGATGGGAAAGGCGCGAAAACGTTATTAATCTCCTTTTTTTTCTTTTTTGGTTAGTTTTTTGTGTTTAGGAGCTTTCATGAGCTTTTAGTTTTTTTGTAGTTATTTTTCTCCCCTTTGGTTTATGGGGGTGGGGAGGCCTTGAGCCTCCCATTTTGTAATTCTTTTAATTACGTTTTTTTGCTTTAATAAACCATTTTGACCTAGCAAAAAAAAAAAAAAAAATCATGCACATGCCCAAGATTCAATTTGACATGCCCAAATTTAAATTTGACATGTCTAGGATCAATTATGAGATGCCCAAAACCGTAGGCTTGTGCTTTCATGCCCATGCCCAAGATTTAACTTGAGATGCCTAGGATCAATTTTTAGAGTCCCAAGACCGTAGGCTTTTGCTTTCATGCCCATGCCCGAGATTCAATTTGAGATGCCTAGGATCAATTTTTAGATTCCCAATTCAGGCTTTTGCCATGCCCGTTCAATTTGACATGTCTTAAATTTGATCAATTTTGAGATGCCCAAGACCGTAGGCTTGTGCTTTCATGCCCATGCCCAAGATTCAATTTGAGATGCCTAGGATCAATTTTTAGATTCCCAAGACCGTAGGCTTTTGCTTTCATGCCCATGCCCGAGATTCAATTTTGAGATGCCAATTTGACAAGATTCAATTTGACATGCCCAAGTTTAAATTTAACATGTCTAGGATCAATTTTGAGATGCCCAAGACCGTAGGCTTGTGCTTTCATGCCCATGCCCAAGATTTAATTTGACATGCCCAAGTTTAAATTTGACATGTCTAGCATCAATTTTGAGATGCCCAAGACCGTAGGCTTGTGCTTTCATGCCCATGCCCAAGATTCAATTTGAGATGCCTAGGATCAATTTTTAGATTCCCAAGACCGTAGGCTTTTGCTTTCATGCCCATGCCCGAGATTCAATTTGACATGTCTAGGATCAATTTTGAGATGCCCAAGACCGTAAGATTTAATTTGACATGCCCAAGATTTAATTTGACATGTCTAGGATCAATTTTGAGATGCCCAAGACCTTCATGCCCATGCCCATGCCCAAGATTTAATTTGACATGCCCAAGATTTAAATTTGACATGTCTAGGATCAATTTTGAGATGCCCAAGACCGTAGGCTTGTGCTTTCATGCCCATGCCCAAGATTCAATTTGAGATGCCTAGGATCAATTTTTAGATTCCCAAGACCGTAGGATTTTGCTTTCATGCCCATGCCCGAGATTCAATTTGGGACCAATTTTGAGACGCCCAAGATTTAATTTGACATGCCCAAGTTTAAATTTAACATGTCTAGGATCAATTTTGAGATGCCCAAGACCGTAGGCTTGTGCTTTCATTCCCATGCCCAAGATTTAATTTGACATGCCCAAGTTTAAATTTAACATGTCTAGCATCAATTTTGAGATGCCCAAGACTGTAGGCTTGTGCTCTCATGCCCATGCCCAAGATTCAATTTGAGATGCCCAGGATCAATTTTTAGATTTCCAAGACCGTAGGCTTTTGCTTTCATGCCCACGCCCGAGATTTAATTTGACATGTATAGGATCAACTTTGAGATGCCCAAGACCGTAGGCTTGTGCTTTCATGCCCTTGCCCAAGATTTAATTTGACATGCCCAAGTTTAAATTTGACATGTCTAGGATCAATTTTGAGATGCTCATGACCGTAGGCTTGTGCTTTCATGCCCATGCCCAAGATTCAATTTGAGATGCCTAGGATCAATTTTTAGATTCCCAAGACCGTAGGCTTTTGCTTTCATGCCCATGACCGAGATTCAATTTGACAAGTCTACGATCAATTTTGAGATGCCCAAGACCGTAGGCTTGTGCTTTCATGCCCATGCCCAAGATTCAATTTGACATTTCTATGATCAATTTTGAGATGCCAAGACCGTAGGCTTGTGCTTTCATGCCCATGCCCAAGATTTAACATGACATGCCCAAGTTTAAATTTGACATGTGTATGATCAATTTTGAGATGCCCAAGGCTTGTGCTTTCATGCCCATGCCCGAGATTCAACTTGACATGTCTAGGATCCATTTTGTGAAGCCCAAGACCGTAGGCTTGTGCATTCATGCCCATGCCCAAGATTTAATTTGACATGCCTAAGTTTAAATTTGACATGTCTAGGATCAATTTTGAGATGCCCAAGACCGTAGGCTTGTACTTTCATGCCCATGCCCAAGATTCAATTTGACATGCCCAAGTTTAAATTTGACATGTCTAGGATCAATTATGAGATGCCCAAAACCGTAGGCTTGTGCTTTCATTCCCATGCCCAATATTTAATTTGAGATGCCTAGGATCAATTTTTAGAGTCCCAAGACCGTAGGCTTTTGCTTTCATGCCCATGCCCGAGATTCAATTTGACATGTCTATGATCAATTTTGAGATGCCCAAGACCGTAGGCTTGTGCTTTCATGCCCATGCCCAAGATTCAATTTTAGATGCCTAGGATCAATTTTTAGATTCCCAAGACCGTAGGCTTTTGCTTTCATGCCCATGCCCGAGATTCAATTTGGGACCAATTTTGAGACACCCAAGATTTAATTTGACATGCCCAAGTTTAAATTTAACATGTCTAGGATCAATTTTGAGATGCCCAAGACCGTAGGCTTGTGCTTTCATTCCCATGCCCAAGATTTAATTTGACATGCCCAAGTTTAAATTTAACATGTCTAGCATCAATTTTGAGATGCCCAAGACCGTAGGCTTGTGCTCTCATGCCCATGCCCAAGATTCAATTTTAGATGCTCAGGATCAATTTTTAGATTTCCAAGACCGTAGGCTTTTGCTTTCATGCCCATGCCCGAGATTTAATTTGACATGTATAGGATCAACTTTGAGATGCCCAAGACCGTAGGCTTGTGCTTTCATGCCCATGCCCAAGATTTAATTTGATTCCCTTGCCCAAGATTTAATTTGACATGCCCAAGTTTAAATTTGACATGTCTTGGATCAATTTTGAGATGCTCAAGACCGTAGGCTTGTGCTTTCATGCCCATGCCCAAGATTCAATTTGAGATGCCTAGGATCAATTTTTAGATTCCCAAGACCGTAGGCTTTTGCTTTCATGCCCATGACCGAGATTCAATTTGACAAGTCTACGATCAATTTTGAGATGCCCAAGACCGTAGGCTTGTGCTTTCATGCCCATGCCCAAGATTCAATTTGAGATGCCTAGGATCAATTTTTAGATTCCCAAGACCGTAGGCTTTTGCTTTCATGCCCATGCCCGAGATTCAATTTGGGACCAATTTTGAGACGCCCAAGATTTAATTTGACATGCCCAAGTTTAAATTTAACATGTCTATGATCAATTTTGAGATGCCCAAGACCGTAGGCTTGTGCTTTCATTCCCATGCCCAAGATTTAATTTGACATGCCCAAGTTTAAATTTAACATGTCTAGCATCAATTTTGAGATGCCCAAGACTGTAGGCTTGTGCTCTCATGCCCATGCCCAAGATTCAATTTGAGATGCCCAGGATCAATTTTTAGATTTCCAAGACCGTAGGCTTTTGCTTTCATGCCCATGCCCGAGATTTAATTTGACATGTATAGGATCAACTTTGAGATGCCCAAGACCGTAGGCTTGTGCTTTCATGCCCTTGCCCAAGATTTAATTTGACATATCCAAGTTTAAATTTGACATGTCTAGGATCAATTTTGAGATGCTCATGACCGTAGGCTTGTGCTTTCATGCCCATGCCCAAGATTCAATTTGAGATGCCTAGGATCAATTTTTAGATTCCCAAGACCGTAGGCTTTTGCTTTCATGCCCATGACCAAGATTCAATTTGACAAGTCTACGATCAATTTTGAGATGCCCAAGACCGTAGGCTTGTGCTTTCATGCCCATGCCCAAGATTCAATTTGACATTTCTATTATCAATTTTGAGATGCCAAGACCGTAGGCTTGTGCTTTCATGCCCATGCCCAAGATTTAACATGACATGCCCAAGTTTAAATTTGACATGTGTATGATCAATTTTGAGATGCCCAAGGCTTGTGCTTTCATGCCCATGCCCGAGATTCAACTTGACATGTCTAGGATCCATTTTGTGAAGCCCAAGACCGTAGGCTTGTGCTTTCATGCCCATGCCCAAGATTTAATTTGACATGCCTAAGTTTAAATTTGACATGTCTAGGATCAATTTTGAGATGCCCAAGACCGTAGGCTTGTACTTTCATGCCCATGCCCAAGATTCAATTTGACATGCCCAAGTTTAAATTTGACATGTCTAGGATCAATTATGAGATGCCCAAAACCGTAGGCTTGTGCTTTCATTCCCATGCCCAATATTTAATTTGAGATGCCTAGGATCAATTTTTAGAGTCCCAAGACCGTAGGCTTTTGCTTTCATGCCCATGCCCGAGATTCAATTTGACATGTCTAGGATCAATTTTGAGATGCCCAAGACCGTAGGCTTGTGCTTTCATGCCCATGCCCAAGATTCAATTTGAGATGCCTAGGATCAATTTTTCAATTTTGAGATGCCCAAGACCGTAGGCTTTTGCTTTCATGCCCATGCCCGAGATTCAATTTGGGACCAATTTTGAGATGCCCAAGATCCAAGATTTAATTTGACATGCCCAAGTTTAAATTTAACATGTCTAGGATCAATTTTGAGATGCCCAAGACCGTAGGCTTGTGCTTTCATTCCCATGCCCAAGATTTAATTTGACATGCCCAAGTTTAAATTTGACATGTCTAGCATCAATTTTGAGATGCCCAAGACCGTAGGCTTGTGCTCTCATGCCCATGCCCAAGATTCAATTTTAGATGCCTAGGATCAATTTTTAGATTTCCAAGACCGTAGGCTTTTGCTTTCATGCCCACGCCAAGATTTAATTTGACATGTATAGGATCAATTTTGAGATGCCCAAGACCGTAGGCTTGTGCTTTCATGCCCATGCCCAAGATTTAATTTGACATGCCCAAGTTTAAATTTGACATGTCTAGGATCAATTTTGAGATGCTCATGACCGTAGGCTTGTGCTTTCATGCCCATGCCCAAGATTCAATTTGAGATGCCTAGGATCAATTTTTAGATTCCCAAGACCGTAGGCTTTTGCTTTCATGCCCATGCCCAAGATTCAATTTGACATGTCTAGGATCAATTTTGAGATGCCCAAGACCGTAGGCTTGTGCTTTCATGCCCATGCCCAAGATTCAATTTGAGATGCCTAGGATCAATTTTTAGATTCCCAAGACCGTAGGCTTTTGCTTTCATGCCCATGCCCAAGATTCAATTTGACATGCCAATTTTTAGATTCCCAAGACCGTAGGCTTTAATTTGACATGCCCAAGATTAAATTTGACATGTCTAGGATCAATTTTGAGATGTCCAAGACCGTCAATTTTGAGGCTTGTGCTTTCATTCCCATGCCCAAGATTTAATTTGACATGCCCAAGTTTAAATTTGACATGTCTAGGATCAATTTTGAGATGCCCAAGACCGTAGGCTTGTGCTCTCATGCCCATGCCCAAGATTCAATTTGAGATGCCTAGGATCAATTTTTAGATTCCCAAGACCGTAGGCTTTTGCTTTCATGCCCATGCCCGAGATTCAATTTGACATGTATAGGATCAATTTTGAGATGCCCAAGACCGTAGGCTTGTGCTTTCATGCCCATGCCCAAGATTTAATTTGACATGCCCAAGTTTAAATTTGACATGTCTAGGATCAATTTTGAGATGCTCAAGACCGTAGGCTTGTGCTTTCATGCCCATGCCCAAGATTCAATTTGAGATGCCTAGGATCAATTTTTAGATTCCCAAGACCGTAGGCTTTTGCTTTCATGCCCATGCCCGAGATTCAATTTGACATGTCTAGGATCAATTTTGAGATGCCCAAGACCGTAGGCTTGTGCTTTCATGCCCATGCCCAAGATTCAATTTGAGCCAAGACCGTAGGCTTGTGCTTTCATGCCCATGCCCAAGATTTAATTTGACATGCCCAAGTTTAAATTTGACATGTCTAGGATCAATTTTGAGATGCCCAAGACCGCTTGTGATTTCATGCCCATGCCCGAGATTCAATTTGAATTTTTGAGATGTCTAGGATCAATTTTGGATCAATTTTTAGAGTCCAACCGTAGGCTTGTGCTTTCATGCCCATGCCCAAGATTTAATTTGACATGCCCAAGTTTAAATTTGACATGTCTAGGATCAATTTTGAGATGCCCAAGACCGTAGGCTTGTGCTTTCATGCCCATGCCCAAGATTCAATTTGACATGCCCAAGTTTAAATTTGACATGTCTAGGATCAATTTTGAGATGCCCAAGACCGTAGGCTTGTGCTTTCATGCCCATGCCCAAGATTTAATTTGAGATGCCTAGGATCAATTTTTAGATTCCCAAGACCGTAGGCTTTTGCTTTCATGCCCATGCCCGAGATTCAATTTGACATGTCTAGGATCAATTTTGAGATGCCCAAGACCGTAGGCTTGTGCTTTCATGCCCATGCCCAAGATTCAATTTGAGATGCCTAGGATCAATTTTTAGATTCCCAGACCGTAGGCTTTTGCTTTCATGCCCATGCCCAAGATTCAATTTGGACCAATTTTGAGATGTCCAAGATTTAATTTGCTTTCATGCCCATGCCCAAGTTTAAATTTGACATGTCTAGGATCAATTTTGAGATGCCCAAGACCGTAGGCTTGTGCTTTCATGCCCATGCCCAAGATTTAATTTGACATGCCCAAGTTTAAATTTGACATGTCTAGCATCAATTTTGAGATGCCCAAGACCGTAGGCTTGTGCTTTCATGCCCATGCCCAAGATTCAATTTGAGATGCCTAGGATCAATTTTTAGATTCCCAAGACCGTAGGCTTTTGCTTTCATGCCCATGCCCGAGATTCAATTTGACATGTATAGGATCAATTTTGAGATGCCCAAGACCGTAGGCTTGTGCTTTCATGCCCATGCCCAAGATTTAATTTGACATGCCCAAGTTTAAATTTGACATGTCTAGGATCAATTTTGAGATGCTCATGACCGTAGGCTTGTGCTTTCATGCCCATGCCCAAGATTCAATTTGAGATGCCTAGGATCAATTTTTAGATTCCCAAGACCGTAGGCTTTTGCTTTCATGCCCATGCCCAGATGACCGAGATTCAATTTGACATGTCTAGGATCAATTTTGAGATGCCCAAGACCGTAGGCTTGTGCTTTCATGCCCATGCCCAAGATTCAATTTGAGATGCCTAGGATCAATTTTTAGATTCCCATTAATTTTGAGATGCCCAGGCTTTTGCTTTCATGCCCATGCCCGAGATTCAATTTGGGACCAATTTTGAGATTCCCAAGACCGTTTGAGCTTTCATGCCCATGCCCAAGATTTAATTTGACATGCCCAAGTTTAAATTTAACATGTCTAGGATCAATTTTGAGATGCCCAAGACCGTAGGCTAGTGCTTTCATGCCCATGCCCAAGATTTAATTTGACATGCCCAAGTTTAAATTTGACATGTCTAGGATCAATTTTGAGATGCCCAAGACCGTAGGCTTGTGCTTTCATGCCCATGCCCAAGATTCAATTTGAGATGCCTAGGATCAATTTTTAGATTCCCAAGACCGTAGGCTTTTGCTTTCATGCCCATGCCCGAGATTCAATTTGACATGTCTAGGATCAATTTTGAGATGCCCAAGACCGTAGGCTTGTGCTTTCATGCCCATGCCCAAGATTTAATTTGACATGCCCAAGTTTAAATTTGACATGTCTAGGATCAATTTTGAGATGCCATGACCGTAGGCTTGTGCTTTCATGCCCATGCCCAAGATTCAATTTGAGATGCCTAGGATCAATTTTTAGATTCCCAAGACCGTAGGCTTTTGCTTTCATGCCCATGCCCGAGATTCAATTTGACATGTCTACGATCAATTTTGAGATGCCCAAGACCGTAGGCTTGTGCTTTCATGCCCATGCCCAAGATTCAATTTGAGATGCCTAGGATCAATTTTTAGATTCCCAAGACCGTAGGCTTTTGCTTTCATGCCCATGCCCGAGATTCAATTTGAGATGGACCAATTTTGAGATTCCCAAGACCGATTTAATTTGACCCATGCCCAAGATTAAATTTAACATGTCTAGGATCAATTTTGAGATGCCCAAGAGATTTCGTAGGCTTGTGCTTTCATGCCCATGCCCAAGATTTAATTTGACATGCCCAAGTTTAAATTTGACATGTGTCTAGGATCAATTTTGAGATGCCCAAGACCGTAGGCTTGTGCTTTCATGCCCATGCCCAAGATTCAATTTGAGATGCCTAGGATCAATTTTTAGATTCCCAAGACCGTAGGCTTTTGCTTTCATGCCCATGCCCGAGATTCAATTTGACATTTATAGGATCATTTTGAGATGCCCAAGACCTTGTGCTTTCATGCCCATGCCCAAGATTTAATTTGACATGCCCAAGTTTAAATTTAACATGTCTAGGATCAATTTTGAGATGCCCAAGACCGTAGGCTTGTGCTTTCATGCCCATGCCCAAGATTTAATTTGACATGCCCAAGTTTAAATTTGACATGTCTAGGATCAATTTTGAGATGCCCAAGACCGTAGGCTTGTGCTTTCATGCCCATGCCCAAGATTCAATTTGAGATGCCTAGGATCAATTTTTAGATTCCCAAGACCGTAGGCTTTTGCTTTCATGCCCATGCCCGAGATTCAATTTGACATGCATGTTTTGAGATGCCCAAGATCAATTTTGAGATGCCCAAGACCGTAGGATTGTGCTTTCATGCCCAAGTTGCCCAAGATTTAATTTGACATGCCCAAGTTTAAATTTGACATGTCTAGGATCAATTTTGAGATGCCCAAGACCGTAGGCTTGTGCTTTCATGCCCATGCCCAAGATTCAATTTGAGATGCCTAGGATCAATTTTTAGATTCCCAAGACCGTAGGCTTTTGCTTTCATGCCCATGCCCTAGATTCAATTTGACATGTCTAGGATCAATTTTGAGATGCCCAAGACCGTAGGCTTGTGCTTTCATGCCCATGCCCAAGATTCAATTTGAGATGCCTAGGATCAATTTTTAGATGCCCAAGACCGTAGGCTTGTGCTTTCATGCCCATGCCCAAGATTCAATTTGACATGTCTAGGATCAATTTTGAGATGCCCAAGACCGTAGGCTTGTGCTTTCATGCCCATGCCCAAGATTCAATTTGAGATGCCTAGGATCAATTTTTAGATTCCCAAGACCGTAGGCTTTTGCTTTCATGCCCATGCCCGAGATTCAATTTGACATGCCCAAGATTTAATTTTGTGCATGCCCATGCCCAAATTTTTGACATGTCTAGGATCAATTTTGAGATGCCCAAGACCGTAGGCTTGTGCTTTCATGCCCATGCCCAAGATTTAATTTGACATGCCCAAGTTTAAATTTGACATGTCTAGGATCAATTTTGAGATGCCCAAGACCGTAGGCTTGTGCTTTCATGCCCATGCCCAAGATTCAATTTGAGATGCCTAGGATCAATTTTTAGATTCCCAAGACCGTAGGCTTTTGCTTTCATGCCCATGCCCGAGCCCAAGATTCAATTTGACATGTCTAGGATCAATTTGAGATGCCCAAGACCGTAGGCTTGTGCTTTCATGCCCATGCCCAAGATTTAATTTGACATGCCCAAGTTTAAATTTGACATGTCTAGGATCAATTTTGAGATGCCCAAGACCGTAGGCTTGTGCTTTCATGCATGCCCATGCCCAAGATTCAATTTGAGATGTCTAGGATCAATTTTTAGATTCCCAAGACCGTAGGCTTGTGCTTTCATGCCCATGCCCAAGATTCAATTTGACAGTCAATTTTGAGATGCCCAAGACCGTAGGCTTGTGCTTTCATGCCCATGCCCAAGATTCAATTTGACATGCCCAAGATTAAATTTGACATGTCTAGGATCAATTTTTGAGATGCCCAAGACCGTAGGCTTGTGCTTTCATGCCCATGCCCAAGATTCAATTTGAGATGCCTAGGATCAATATTTAGATTCCCAAGACCGATTTTCATGCCCATTTGACATGCCCAAGATTAAATTTGACATGTCTGCCCAGGATCATGTCTATTTTGAGATGCCCAAGACCGTAGGCTTGTGCTTTCATGCCCATGCCCAAGATTCAATTTTGACATGCCCAAGTTTAAATTTGACATGTCTAGGATCAATTTTGAGATGCCCAAGACCGTAGGCTTGTGCTTTCATGCCCATGCCCAAGATTCAATTTGAGATGCCTAGGATCAATTTTGAGTTGCCATCAATTTTTAGATTCCCAAGACCGTAGGCTTTTGCTTTCATGCCCATGCCCGAGATTCAATTTGACATGTCTAGGATCAATTTTGAGATGCCCAAGACCGTAGGCTTGTGCTTTCATGCCCATGCCCAAGATTTAATTTGACATGCCCAAGTTTAAATTTGACATGTCTAGGATCAATTTTGAGATGCCCAAGACCGTAGGCTTGTGCTTTCATGCCCATGCCCAAGATTCAATTTGAGATGCCTAGGATCAATTTTTAGATTCCCAAGACCGTAGGCTTTTGCTTTCATGCCCATGCCCAAGATTCAATTTGACATGTCTAGGATCAATTTTGAGATGCCCAAGACCGTGGGCTTGTGCTTTCATGCCATGCCCAATGCCCCCAAGATTCAATTTGACATGTCTAGGATCAATTTTGAGATTCCCAAGACCGTAGGCTTGTGCTTTCATGCCCATGCCCAAGATTCAATTTGACATGCCTAATTTTTTTAGATTCCAAGAAATTTAGGCTTTTTGCTTTCAAGATTTAATTTGACATGCCCACAAATTTAACATGTCTAGGATCAATTTTGAGATGCCCAAGACCGTAGGCTTGTGCTTTCATGCCCATGCCCAAGATTTAATTTGACATGCCCAAGTTTAAATTTGACATGTCTAGGATCAATTTTGAGATGCCCAAGACCGTAGGCTTGTGCTTTCATGCCCATGCCCAAGATTCAATTTGAGATGCCTAGGATCAATTTTTAGATTCCCAAGACCGTAGGCTTTTGCTTTCATGCCCATGCCCAAGATTCAATTTGAGATCATCAATTTTGAGATTCCAAGACCGTAGGCTTGCCCATGCCCAAGATTCAATTTGACATGCCCAAGTTTAAATTTAACATGTCTAGGATCAATTTTGAGATGCCCAAGACCGTAGGCTTGTGCTTTCATGCCCATGCCCAAGATTTAATTTGACATGCCCAAGTTTAAATTTGACATGTCTAGGATCAATTTTGAGATGCCCAAGACCGTAGGCTTGTGCTTTCATGCCCATGCCCAAGATTCAATTTGAGATGCCTAGGATCAATTTTTAGATTCCCAAGACCGTAGGCTTTTGCTTTCATGCCCATGCCCGATATTCATTGAGATGCCCAAGACCGTAGGCTTGTGCTTTCATGCCCATGCCCAAGATTCAATTTGACATGCCCAAGTTTAAATTTGACATGTCTAGGATCAATTTTGAGATGCCCAAGACCGTAGGCTTGTGCTTTCATGCCCATGCCCAAGATTCAATTTGACATGCCTAGGATCAATTTTTAGATTCCCAAGACCGTAGGCTTTTGCTTTCATGCCCATGCCCAAGATTCAATTTGACATGTTTAATTTGACATGTCTATCAATTTTGAGATGCCCAAGACCGTAGGCTTGTGCTTTCATGCCCATGCCCAAGATTCAATTTGACATGCCCAAGTTTAAATTTGACATGTCTAGGATCAATTTTGAGATGCCCAAGACCGTAGGCTTTTGCTTTCATGCCCATGACATGCCCAAGATTCAATTTGACATGTCTAGGATCAATTTTGAGATGCCCAAGACCGTAGGCTTGTGCTTTCATGCCCATGCCCAGATTCAATTTGACATGCCCAAGATTAAATTTGACATGCCTAGGATCAATTTTGAGATTCCCAAGACCGTAGGCTTTTGCTTTCATGCCCATGCCCAATTTAGGATCAATTTTTAGATTCCCAAGATTTAATTTGACATGCCCATGTTTAAATTTGACATGTCTAGGATCAATTTTGAGATGCCCAAGACCGTAGGCTTGTGCTTTCATGCCCATGCCCAAGATTTAATTTGACATGCCCAAGTTTAAATTTGACATGTCTAGGATCAATTTTGAGATGCCCAAGACCGTAGGCTTGTGCTTTCATGCCCATGCCCAAGATTCAATTTGAGATGCCTAGGATCAATTTTTAGATTCCCAAGACCGTAGGCTTTTGCTTTCATGCCCATGCCCGAGATTCAATTTGACATGTCTAGGATCAATTTTGAGATGCCCAAGACCGTAGGCTTGTGCTTTCATGCCCATGCCCAAGATTTAATTTGACATGCCCAAGTTTAAATTTGACATGTCTAGGATCAATTTTGAGATGCCCAAGACCGTAGGCTTGTGCTTTCATGCCCATGCCCAAGATTCAATTTGAGATGCCTAGGATCAATTTTTAGATTCCCAAGACCGTAGGCTTTTGCTTTCATGCCCATGCCCAAGATTCAATTTGACATGCCTAGTTTAAATCAATTTTTGAGATGCCCAAGACCGTAGGCTTGTGCTTTCATGCCCATGCCCAAGATTCAATTTGACATGCCCAAGATTTAAATTTGACATGTCTAGGATCAATTTTGAGATGCCCAAGACCGTAGGCTTTTGCTTTCATGCCCATGCCCAAGATTCAATTTGACCAAGATTTAATTTGACATGCCCAAGTTTAAATTTGACATGTCTAGGATCAATTTTGAGATGCCCAAGACCGTAGGCTTGTGCTTTCATGCCCATGCCCAAGATTCAATTTGACATGCCCAAGTTTAAATTTGACATGTCTAGGATCAATTTTGAGATGCCCAAGACCGTAGGCTTGTGCTTTCATGCCCATGCCCAAGATTCAATTTGAGATGCCTAGGATCAATTTTTAGATTCCCAAGACCGTAGGCTTTTGCTTTCATGCCCATGCCCGAGATTCAATTTGACATGTCTAGGATTTTGAGATGCCCAAGACCGTAGGCTTGTGCTTTCATTTGCCCAAGATTCAATTTGACATGCCCAAGTTTAAATTTGACATGTCTAGGATCAATTTTGAGATGCCCAAGACCGTAGGCTTGTGCTTTCATGCCCATGCCCAAGATTTAATTTGACATGCCCAAGTTTAAATTTGACATGTCTAGGATCAATTTTGAGATGCCCAAGACCGTAGGCTTGTGCTTTCATGCCCATGCCCAAGATTCAATTTGAGATGCCTAGGATCAATTTTTAGATTCCCAAGACCGTAGGCTTTTGCTTTCATGCCCATGCCCGAGATTCAATTTGACATGTCTAGGATCAATTTTGAGATGCCCAAGACCGTAGGCTTGTGCTTTCATGCCCATGCCCAAGATTTAATTTGACATGCCCAAGTTTAAATTTGACATGTCTAGGATCAATTTTGAGATGCCCAAGACCGTAGGCTTGTGCTTTCATGCCCATGCCAAAGATTTAATTTGAGATGCCTAGGATCAATTTTTAGATCCCAAGACCGTAGGCTTTTGCTTTCATGCCCATGCCCAAGATTCAATTTGACATGCCCAAGATTCAATTTGACATGTCTAGGATCAATTTTGAGATGCCCAAGACCGTAGGCTTGTGCTTTCATGCCCATGCCCAAGATTCAATTTGACATGCCTAGGATCAATTTTTAGATTCCCAAGACCGTAGGCTTTTGCTTTCATGCCCATGCCCATTCAATTTGAATTTAGGATCAATTTTGAGATTCCCAAGACCGAGGCTTGTGCTTTCATGACATGCCCAAGTTCAAATTTGACATGTCTAGGATCAATTTTGAGATGCCCAAGACCGTAGGCTTGTGCTTTCATTCCCATGCCCAAGATTCAATTTGACATGCCCAAGTTTAAATTTGACATGTCTAGGATCAATTTTGAGATGCCCAAGACCGTAGGCTTGTGCTTTCATGCCCATGCCCAAGATTCAATTTGAGATGCCTAGGATCAATTTTTAGATTCCCAAGACCGTAGGCTTTTGCTTTCATGCCCATGCCCTAGGATCAATTTGACATGTCTAGGATCAATTTGAGATGCCCAAGACCGTAGGCTTGTGCTTTCATGCCCATGCCCAAGATTCAATTTGACATGCCCAAGTTTAAATTTGACATGTCTAGGATCAATTTTGAGATGCCCAAGACCGTAGGCTTGTGCTTTCATGCCCATGCCCAAGATTCAATTTGAGATGCTAGGATCAATTTTTAGATTCCCAAGACCGTAAGCTTTTGCTTTCATGCCGATGCCCAAGATTCAATTTGACATGTCTAGGATCAATTTTGAGATGCCCAAGACCGTAGGCTTGTGCTTTCATGCCCATGCCCAAGATTCAATTTGACAGAGATGCCCAAGACCGTAGGCTTGTGCTTTCATGCCCATGCCCAAGATTCAATTTGAGATGCCTAGGATCAATTTTTAGATTCCCAAGACCTAGGCTTTGCTTTCATGCACATGCCCAAGATTAATTTGACATGTCTAGGATCAATTTTGAGATGCCCAAGACCGTAGGCTTGTGCTTTCATGCCCATGCCCAAGATTTAATTTGACATGCCCAAGTTTAAATTTGACATGTCTAGGATCAATTTTGAGATGCCCAAGACCGTAGGCTTGTGCTTTCATGCCCATGCCCAAGATTCAATTTGAGATGCCTAGGATCAATTTTAGATTCCCAAGACCGTAGGCTTTTGCTTTCATGCCCATGCCCAAGATTCAATTTGGGACCAATTTTGAGATGCCCAAGACCGTAGGCTTGTGCTTTCATGCCCATGCCCAAGATTTAATTTGACATGCCCAAGTTTAAATTTGACATGTCTAGGATCAATTTTGAGATGCCCAAGACCGTAGGCTTGTGCTTTCATGCCCATGCCCAAGATTTAATTTGACATGCCCAAGTTTAAATTTGACATGTCTAGGATCAATTTTGAGATGCCCAAGACCGTAGGCTTGTGCTTTCATGCCCATGCCCAAGATTCAATTTGAGATGCCCAAGATTAAATTTGAGATGTCTAGGATCAATTTTGATTCCCAAGACCGTAGGCTTTTCTTTCATGCCCATGCCCGAGATTTCAATTTGACATGTCTAGGATCAATTTTGAGATGCCCAAGACCGTAGGCTTGTGCTTTCATGCCCATGCCCAAGATTTAATTTGACATGCCCAAGTTTAAATTTGACATGTCTAGGATCAATTTTGAGATGCCCAAGACCGTAGGCTTGTGCTTTCATGCCCATGCCCAAGATTCAATTTGAGATGCCTAGGATCAATTTTTAGATTCCCAAGACCGTAGGCTTGTGCTTTCATGCCCATGCCCAAGATTCAATTTGACATGCCCAAGTTTAAATTTGACATGTCTAGGATCAATTTTGAGATGCCCAAGACCGTAGGCTTGTGCTTTCATGCCCATGCCCAAGATTCAATTTGACATGCCTTTAAATTTGACATGTCTAGGATCAATTTTGAGATGCCCAAGACCGTAGGCTTGTGCTTTCATGCCCATGCCCAAGATTCAATTTGACATGTCTACCGTTGGCTTGTGCTTTGAGATGCCCAAGACCGTAGGCTTGTGCTTTCATGCCCATGCCCAAGATTCAATTTGACATACCCAAGTTTAAATTTGACATGTCTAGGATCAATTTTGAGATGCCCAAGACCGTAGGCTTGTGCTTTCATGCCCATGCCCAAGATTCAATTTGACATGCCCAAGTTTAAATTTGACATGTCTAGGATCAATTTTGAGATGCCCAAGACCGTAGGCTTGTGCTTTCATGCCCATGCCCAAGATTCAATTTGAGATGCCTAGGATCAATTTTTAGATTCCCAAGACCGTAGGCTTTTGCTTTCATGCCCATGCCCGAGATTCAATTTGACATGGGCCAGTTTTTTGAGATGCCCCAAGACCGTAGGCTTGTGCTTTCATGCCCATGCCCAAGATTTAATTTGACATGCCCAAGTTTAAATTTGACATGTCTAGGATCAATTTTGAGATGCCCAAGACCGTAGGCTTGTGCTTTCATGCCCATGCCCAAGATTCAATTTGACATGCCTAAGTTTAAATTTGACATGTCTAGGATCAATTTTGAGATGCCCAAAACCGTAGGCTTGTGCTTTCATGCCCATGCCCAATATTTAATTTGAGATGCCTAGGATCAATTTTTAGATTCCCAAGACCGTAGGCTTTTGCTTTCATGCCCATGCCCAATTTGAGATTTAAATTTGACATGTCAAGGATCAATTTTGAGATGCCCAAGACCGTAGGCTTGTGCTTTCATGCCCATGCCCAAGATTTAATTTGACATGCCCAAGTTTAAATTTGACATGTCTAGGATCAATTTTGAGATGCCCAAGACCGTAGGCTTGTGCTTTCATGCCCATGCCCAAGATTCAATTTGAGATGCCTAGGATCAATTTTTAGATTCCCAAGACCGTAGGCTTTTGCTTTCATGCCCATGCCCGAGATTCAATTTGACATGTCTAGGATCAATTTTGAGATGCCCAAGACCGTAGGCTTGTGCTTTCATGCCCATGCCCAAGATTCAATTTGAGATGCCTAGGATCAATTTTTAGATGCCCAAGACCGTAGGCTTTTGCTTTCATGCCCATGCCCGAGATTCATGTCTAGGATCAATTTTGAGATGCCCAAGACCGTTTGTGCTTTTGCCATGCCCAAGATTTTTGACATGCCCAAGTTTAAATTTGACATGTCTAGGATCAATTTTGAGATGCCCAAGACCGTAGGCTTGTGCTTTCATGCCCATGCCCAAGATTCAATTTGACATGCCCAAGTTTAAATTTGACATGTCTAGGATCAATTTTGAGATGCCCAAGACCGTAGGCTTGTGCTTTCATGCCCATGCCCAAGATTCAATTTGAGATGCCTTTGACATGTCTAGGATCAATTTTTAGATTCCCAAGACCGTAGGCTTTTGCTTTCATGCCCATGCCCGAGATTCAATTTTGGACATGTCTAGGATCAATTTTGAGATGCCCAAGACCGTAGGCTTGTGCTTTTCATGCCCATGCCCAAGATTTAATTTGACATGCCCAAGTTTAAATTTGACATGTCTAGGATCAATTTTGAGATGCCCAAGACCGTAGGCTTGTGCTTTCATGCCCATGCCCAAGATTCAATTTGACATGCCCAAGATTAAATTTGAGATGCCCCAGGATCAGGATCAATTTTGAGATTTCCAAGACCGTAGGCTTGTGCTTTCATGACCAATGCCCAAGATTCAATTTGACATGTCTAGGATCAATTTTGAGATGCCCAAGACCGTAGGCTTGTGCTTTCATGCCCATGCCCAAGATTCAATTTGACATGTCTAGGATCAATTTTTAGATTCCCAAGACCGTAGGCTTGTGCTTTCATGCCCTTTCCCAAGATTCAATTTGACATGCCTAGGATCAATTTTCATATAATTTGACATGCCCAAGTTTAAATTTGACATGTCTAGGATCAATTTTGAGATGCCCAAGACCGTAGGCTTGTGCTTTCATGCCCATGCCCAAGATTTAATTTGACATGCCCAAGTTTAAATTTGACATGTCTAGGATCAATTTTGAGATGCCCAAGACCGTAGGCTTGTGCTTTCATGCCCATGCCCAAGATTCAATTTGACATGATCAATTTTGAGATTCCAAAGACCGTAGGCTTATGCTTTCATTCATGCCCATGCCCAAGATTCAATTTGACATGTCTAGGATCAATTTTGAGATGCCCAAGACCGTAGGCTTGTGCTTTCATGCCCATGCCCAAGATTTAATTTGACATGCCCAAGTTTAAATTTGACATGTCTAGGATCAATTTTGAGATGCCCAAGACCGTAGGCTTGTGCTTTCATGCCCATGCCCAAGATGCCCAAGATTGAGATGCCTAGGATCAATTTTTAGATTCCCAAGACCGTAGGCTTTTGCTTTCATGCCCATGACCAAGATTCAATTTGACATGTCTAGGATCAATTTTGAGATGCCCAAGACCGTAGGCTTGTGCTTTCATGCCCATGCCCAAGATTCAATTTGACATGCCCAAGTTTAAATTTGACATGTCTAGGATCAATTTTGAGATGCCCAAGACCGTAGGCTTGTGCTTTCATGCCCATGCCCAAGATTCAATTTGACATGCCCAAGTTTAAATTTGACATGTCTAGGATCAATTTTGAGATGCCCAAGACCGTAGGCTTGTGCTTTCATGCCCATGCCCAAGTTTCAATTTGACATGTCTAGGATCAATTTTGAGATGCCCAAGACCGTAGGCTTGTGCTTTCATGCCCATGCCCAAGATTTAATTTGACATGCCCAAGTTTAAATTTGACATGTCTAGGATCAATTTTGAGATGCCCAAGACCGTAGGCTTGTGCTTTCATGCCCATGCCCAAGATTCAATTTGAGATGTCTAGGATCAATTTTGAGATGCCCAAGACCGTAGGCTTGTGCTTTCATGCCCATGCCCAAGATTCAATTTGATCTTCTTAGGATCAATTTTTAGATGCCCATGCCCAAGATTTAATTTGACATGCCCAAGTTTAAATTTGACATGTCTAGGATCAATTTTGAGATGCCCAAGACCGTAGGCTTGTGCTTTCATGCCCATGCCCAAGATTTAATTTGACATGCCCAAGTTTAAATTTGACATGTCTAGGATCAATTTTGAGATGCCCAAGACCGTAGGCTTGTGCTTTCATGCCCATGCCCAAGATTCAATTTGAGATGCCTAGGATCAATTTTTAGATTCCCAAGACCGTAGGCTTTTGCTTTCATGCCCATGCCCAAGATTCAATTTGACATGTCTAGGATCAATTTTGAGATGCCCAAGACCGTAGGCTTGTGCTTTCATGCCCATGCCCAAGATTCAATTTGACATGCCCAAGTTTAAATTTGACATGTCTAGGATCAATTTTGAGATGCCCAAGACCGTAGGCTTGTGCTTTCATGCCCATGCCCAAGATTCAATTTGAGATTAAATTTGACATGTCTAGGATCAATTTTGAGATTCCCAAGACCGTAGGCTTTTGCTTTCATGCCCATGATTCGAGATTCAAATTTGACATGTCTAGGATCAATTTTGAGATGCCCAAGACCGTAGGCTTGTGCTTTCATGCCCATGCCCAAGATTCAATTTGACATGCCCAAGTTTATTTGACATGTCTAGGATCAATTTTGAGATGCCCAAGACCGTAGGCTTTGACATGCTTTCATGCCCATGCCCAAGATTTAATTTGACATGCCCAAGTTTAAATTTGACATGTCTAGGATCAATTTTGAGATGCCCAAGACCGTAGGCTTGTGCTTTCATGCCCATGCCCAAGATTCAATTTGACATGCCCAAGATTCAATTTGACATGTCTAGGATCATTTTGAGATGCCCAAGACCGTAGGCTTGTGCTTTCATGCCCATGCTAAAGATTTAATTTGACATGCCCAAGTTTAAATTTGACATGTCTAGGATCAATTTTGAGATGCCCAAGACCGTAGGCTTGTGCTTTCATGCCCATGCCCAAGATTCAATTTGACATGCCCAAGTTTAAATTTGACATGTCTAGGATCAATTTTGAGATGCCCAAGACCGTAGGCTTGTGCTTTCATGCCCATGCCCAAGATTCAATTTGAGATGCCTAGGATCAATTTTGAGATTCCCAAGACCGTAGGCTTGTGCTTTTGCCCATTTCATGACCATGCCCAAGATTCAATTTGACATGTCTAGGATCAATTTTGAGATGCCCAAGACCGTAATTTTCAATTTGATGCCTAGGATCAATTTTTAGATTCCAAGACCGTAGGCTTTTGCTTTCATGCCCATGCCCAAGATTCAATTTGCCATCATGCCCCAAGATCAAGATTTAATTTGACATGCCCAAGTTTAAATTTGACATGTCTAGGATCAATTTTGAGATGCCCAAGACCGTAGGCTTGTGCTTTCATGCCCATGCCCAAGATTCAATTTGACATGCCCAAGTTTAAATTTGACATGTCTAGGATCAATTTTGAGATGCCCAAGACCGTAGGCTTGTGCTTTCATGCCCATGCCCAAGATTCAATTTGAGATGCCTAGGATCAATTTTTAGATTCCCAAGACCGTAGGCTTTTGCTTTCATGCCCATGCCCGAGATTCAATTTGACATGTCTAGGATCAATTTTGAGATGCCCAAGACCGTAGGCTTGTGCTTTCATGCCCATGCCCAAGATTCAATTTGACATGCCCAAGTTTAAATTTGACATGTCTAGGATCAATTTTGAGATGCCCAAGACCGTAGGCTTGTGCTTTCATGCCCATGCCCAAGATTCAATTTGACATGTCTAGGATCAATTTTTAGATTCCCAAGACCGTAGGCTTTTGCTTTCATGCCCATGCCCAAGATTCAATTTGACATGTCTAGGATCAATTTTGAGATGCCCAAGACCGTAGGCTTGTGCTTTCATGCCCATGCCCAAGATTCAATTTGACATTTTAAAGTTTAAATTTGACATGTCTAGGATCAATTTTGAGATGCCCAAGACCGTAGGCTTGTGCTTTCATGCCCATGCCCAAGATTCAATTTGACATGGACCTAGGATCAATTTTTTGATTCCCAAGATTTGACTTGCCCAAGATTTAATTTGCCATTCCCGAGTTTAAATTAGACATGTCTAGGATCAATTTTGAGATGCCCAAGACCGTAGGCTTGTGCTTTCATGCCCATGCCCAAGATTCAATTTGACATGCCCAAGTTTAAATTTGACATGTCTAGGATCAATTTTGAGATGCCCAAGACCGTAGGCTTGTGCTTTCATGCCCATGCCCAAGATTCAATTTGAGATGCCTAGGATCAATTTTTAGATTCCCAAGACCGTAGGCTTGTGCTTTCATGCCCATGCCCTCGATTCAATTTGACATGCCCAAGTTTAGATGCCCAAGACCGTAGGCTTGTGCTTTCATGCCCATGCCCAAGATTTGAATTTGACATGCCCAAGTTTAAATTTGACATGTCTAGGATCAATTTTGAGATGCCCAAGACCGTAGGCTTGTGCTTTCATGCCCATGCCCAAGATTCAATTTGACATGCCCAAGTTTAAATTTGACATGTCTAGGATCAATTTTGAGATGCCCAAGACCGTAGGCTTGTGCTTTCATGCCCATGCCCAAGATTCAATTTGAGATGCCTAAGATTCATCAATTTTTTTTAGATTCCCAAGACCGTAGGCTTTTGCTTTCATGCCCATGCCCGAGATTCAATTTGACATGTCTAGGATCAATTTTGAGATGCCCAAGACCGTAGGCTTGTGCTTTCATGCCCATGCCCAAGATTTAATTTGACATGCCCAAGTTTAAATTTGACATGTCTAGGATCAATTTTGAGATGCCCAAGACCGTAGGCTTGTGCTTTCCCATGCCCATGCCCCAAGATTCAATTTGAGATGCCTAGGATCAATTTTTAGATTCCCAAGACCGTAGGCTTGTGCTTTCATGCCCATGCCCAAGATTCAATTTGACATGACAAGATGCCCAAGATTCCCGTAGGCTTGTGCTTTCATCAATTTTTTGAGATGCCCAAGACCGTAGGCTTGTGCTTTCATGCCCATGCCCAAGATTCAATTTGACATGCCTAAGATCAATTTTGAGATGTCTAAGACAATTTTGAGGCTTGACCGTGGCTTTTTTCATGCCCATGCCCAAGATTTAATTTGACATGCCCAAGTTTAAATTTGACATGTCTAGGATCAATTTTGAGATGCCCAAGACCGTAGGCTTGTGCTTTCATGCCCATGCCCAAGATTCAATTGACATGTCTAGGATCAATTTTGAGATGCCCAAGACCGTAGGCTTGTGCTTTCATGCCCATGCCCAAGATTCAATTTGACATACCTAGGATCAATTTTGAGATGCCCAAGACCGTAGGCTTGTGCTTTCATGCCCATGCCCAAGATTCAATTTGACATTCCCAAGTTTAAATTTGACATGTCTAGGATCAATTTTGAGATGCCCAAGACCGTAGGCCGTAGGCTTGTGCTTTCATGCCCATGCCCAAGATTCAATTTGAGATGCCTAGGATCAATTTTTAGATGCCCAAGACCGTAGGCTTGTGCTTTCATGCCCATGCCCAAGATTCAATTTGACATGCCTTTAAATTTGACATGTCTAATCAATTTTGAGATGCCCAAGACCGTAGGCTTGTGCTTTCATGCCCATGCCCAAGATTCAATTTGAGATGCCTAGGATCAATTTTTGTCTATTCCCAAGACCGTAGGCTTTTTGCTTTTCATGCCCATGCCCAGATTCAATTTGACATGTCAATTTTGAGATGCCCAATGCCCATGCCCAAGATTTAATTTGACATGCCCAAGTTTAAATTTGACATGTCTAGGATCAATTTTGAGATGCCCAAGACCGTAGGCTTGTGCTTTCATGCCCATGCCCAAGATTTAATTTGACATGCCCAAGTTTAAATTTGACATGTCTAGGATCAATTTTGAGATGCCCAAGACCGTAGGCTTGTGCTTTCATGCCCATGCCCAAGATTCAATTTGAGATGCCTAGGATCAATTTTTAGATTCCCAAGACCGTAGGCTTTTGCTTTCATGCCCATGCCCAAGATTCAATTTGACATGCCTAGGATCAATTTTGAGATGCCCAAGACCGTAGGCTTGTGCTTTCATGCCCATGCCCAAGATTCAATTTGACATGCCCAAGTTTAAATTTGACATGTCTAGGATCAATTTTGAGATGCCCAAGACCGTAGGCTTGTGCTTTCATGCCCATGCCCAAGATTCAATTTGAGATGCCTAGGATCAATTTTTTTGATTCCCAAGACCGTAGGCTTTTGCTTTCATGCCCATGCCCCCAAGAGATTCAATTTGACATGTCTAGATCAATTTTGAGATGCCCAAGACCGTAGGCTTGTGCTTTCATGCCCATGCCCATGCCCAAGATTTAAATTTGACATGTCTAGGATCAATTTTTAGAGATCCCAAGACCGTAGGCTTGTGCTTTCATGCCCATGCCCAAGATTCAATTTGAGATGCCTAGGATCAATTTTTGATTCCCAAGACCGTAGGCTTGTGCTTTTGATTTAATTTGACATGCCCAAGTTTAAATTTGACATGTCTAGGATCAATTTTGAGATGCCCAAGACCGTAGGCTTGTGCTTTCATTCCCATGCCCAAGATTTAATTTGACATGCCCAAGTTTAAATTTGACATGTCTAGGATCAATTTTGAGATGCCCAAGATCGTAGGCTTGTGCTTTCATGCCCATGCCCAAGATTCAATTTGAGATGCCTAGGATCAATTTTTAGATTCCCAAGACCGTAGGCTTTTGCTTTCATGCCCATGCCCGAGATTCAATTTGACATGTCTAGGATCAATTTTGAGATGCCCAAGACCGTAGGCTTGTGCTTTCATGCCCATGCCCAAGATTTAATTTGACATGCCCAAGTTTAAATTTGACATGTCTAGGATCAATTTTGAGATGCCCAAGACCGTAGGCTTGTGCTTTCATGCCCATGCCCAAGATTCAATTTGACATGTCTAGGATCAATTTTGAGATTCCCAAGACCGTAGGCTTTTGCTTTCATGCCCATGCCCAAGATTCAATTTGACATGCCCAACTTTAAATTTGACATGTCTAGGATCAATTTTGAGATGCCCAAGACCGTTGGCTTGTGTTTTTGGTAAGTCCAAATTTGTATTGATGAATAGCAAATATTTACAAAAGTTTACAAGAAAAGAGGTCAAAAGACCCCAAAAACTTATAAACTATTTAAATCTGAAATAAGAGACATTTGGATATTCTAAATTTCTTAGGAAATACGGTCTCTCATCATAATTCATCCCTTCACCATTCCTTAGTAGACAACCTCTTTTTGCCATGGAATCTGCTGAAAAATTTGCTTCACGATAAGTGTGAACAAAACGAATCGAATCATAGTTGTCTTGAATCTTACGCCATCTTTGCCTAGCAAACCAAGGTACATTAGAGTTCTCAAACGCCAAAATTGCACCAATAGAATCTGATCGCACCAGAACTTTACGGACTTCCCATTTCATTGCCCATTCTAAACCAACTATTACACCATATAATTCTGCCAAATAGTTATTTGTTGACCCCAATCCAATGCTCATGGCTCCAACAAAATTACAATCATGATCACGTACCACAACACCTGCACCAGCAACACCTGGGTTCCCCTTGGCAGCTCCATCACAACACAAGAGAAGTTCATCCCTGTTTGGCGGCTCCCAAACACATTCAACAGGCTGCACCATTTTAACTTGTCTATGACGAACACGGAAACAATTCAAAATTTCTAAATCTGCTGTAGTATTGTGCATAAAACTCTTCAACCGCACGGCATAATCATGAATCAAATGAAACACCCGCTGTTTAAAAAACTGAATACTAACAGCTGCATTTTGAAAACACGCCATATTTCTTGTATTCCATATCTCCGAACGAATAACAAGGTTGGTTAGCAGCCATAAATCCTTAACAATTCTACTCCTTCCTTTGGCAGATTTATAAGAAGTAACCAAATCATAATGAGGCTGCAAATTGAACAAACCTGAGCACCACTGCCAAGATTGATTTGCAAACGTACAGCTCCACAAAATATGTTCTAGTGATTCTTCCTCCAGCTTGCAAAGATAACATCTGTTGGCTATTTCGGCTTTGAATCTGGTTTTCAACTTGTCTTGAGTCGCACAAGCTTCCCTTGCAATCTTCCAATTTTGTGCAGCAAGTTTAGGATGAATTGCACGTCTCCACAACAGGCCATAAACATCTGAAGTTGCATACTTTTTTCGCACTAGCTCCTTGGCTGAAGAGACCGTAAAATTTCCTTTCAACTCCGGCATCCACACCCTGCAATCAGTCCCTCCTTGAAGCATTGGCAAGTTGTTTAAGTCCACCCCAGCCCTGATTATATTCTGAATATGTACTCCCTGCAACTGCCAAGAATTATTAGCAATAATTTCACTAACCATGACCGTGCCATCCAGATCATATTCACCTAGCATATCCGCAATACATTCATTACCATACCACACATCAAAATAAAGTGATGTATTCCTTCCGTCTCCTAGAAGAACTTTGGTATTCTTGTCGACTGTGGAATGAACTAATCTAATGCCCGGAAGAATCGAAGAGTTCACACCATATTGTTTTATGCGACCAAGGCGAGAAGTAAATTTTTCCCATAAGAACCTAGCCCATTTTTTGTTGGAAGAACGAATGTTCCACCATAACTTCATAAGAAGCGCCTTGTTAGTGACAGCCATAGTACTCATTAATACCCAGACCACCTTCTTTCAAAGGGCAGCAAACCTTAGGAAAACCAACCACGCACTTCCTTGCAACTTCAAAGATCTCCGGACCAAAGAAAATTGCGGATTACTCTCTCACAGCTGTTGGATGAACTTCTTAGGCCATTTATACACTGTCATATTGTGAATGGAATAGCTAGCAATCACTGAATTAATGAGCACAATTCTGTCTTGAAAAGAAAGCAATTTTCCTTTCCATACAATAAGCTGATTCTTAATTTTATCAATCACATTGCTAATATGACGATACTTAACAGCCCCGGGCATGATTTGAACACCTAGATACCTGTCAGGAAAAGTAGAAACCTCCATACCAAGTAAATTTGTTATTGTTCTACATCGACTCAAAGAACCACCACCAAAGTAAACCTTACTCTTTTGACGACAAACCGTTTGACCCGAAGCCGCTTGATATTTGCCAAGCAACGCAAGGAGATTATGCAAACTCTTCATGTTGCCTTTACAAAAAATCATAATGTCATCCGCAAAGAAAAGGTGTGTAGGAGAAATACCTTTTTTCTTTTTTGAAAGCATCGGCGTCATCTTCTTCTCAAGAAATAATTTTGACAGATTTCTGCTTAGAACATCCTCAATCAAAACAAAAATAAGAGGCGATAAAGGATCACCTTGCCTTAGGCCTCTATTAATCTTGAAGAAACCCTCCGGACTACCATTAAGAAGTATAGAAATACGAGCTGAGTTAAGAATCGAAAGGATCCAAGAACACCAACTTTGAGAAAACCATACCTCCGAAAAACTTCCAAAACGAAAGACCAACTCACCGTGTCGAAAGCCTGGGTGATATCAAGCTTTAGACCCAAATTGCCATCTTTCCGCTTAATTTTAAGCTCATTAACCATCTCCGACGCCACACTGATGTTTTCATGAATGTTTCTCCCCTTCATGAAAGCAACTTGCTCCTCCGAAACAAGATTATCAAGTACACTACCCAGTCTTGTAGCTAAAATCTTAGTAAAAATTTTAAAGAAAAAATTACTAAGACCAATGGGCCTAAAGTTACGAAGAGTGTTGGCTCCTCTAACCTTGGCTAATAAAATCAAAAGACTAGAGTTGGTACCTTGAGGAATTATTTTTTCTCGCCAGCAATAGGAAATAGCGTTGTAAAGGTCTTGTTGTATTACATCCCAACAATGCCTATAGAAACAACCAGAGAAACCGTCAGGGCCAGGTGCACTATCCGCTCCAAGATCAAAAACAGCAGCCTTTATCTCCTCTATAGTAGGAATTTCATCCATTCTCTGACTATCTTCAGAAGAGATAATGTTATGATCATAATGGAATAATTCCTCATCAATTGGCAATTCAACACCATTAAATTTAGACTCAAAGAAAGAGACCGCATGATCTCTAATTTGGTCATAATCTGTGAGAATGTTCCCACTTTCATCTACCAATTCCGAAATCAGATTACTACTCCTACGAATTCGAACATTGGTATGAAAAAAAGAAGTATTGCTAGCACCATCCGTGAGCCATTTATTTCTCGACTTATGTTTCAACATAATGGAATGTTGAGAACGAATCTCTTGAAGAGTCACTGAAGCTTCTTTGGCATAATTCAGCTTAGTAACATCTTCTGGGTCTTCATCAGAAATACGAAGAGCAACTTCCATAGTCAACTTAGCCTGTTTGAGCTTTGCATACACATTGCCAAAAACCCGAAGATTCCATTCTTTCATAGCCGCCTTCAATCTCTTAAGCTTGAAAGGAAAAATAAAAGCAGGTGAACCAGACACAGGAGCATTCCAGCTCTCCATAACCATACGCAAGAAGTCAGGGTGTGAAAACCACATCTTTTGCACTCTAAAAGGAGCTCTTTTTGGTCTAGAGTTGACAACAAGAAAACCAGTAAGAGGAGAATGGTCGGAAACTTCACGAGGAAGAGCTTTACACCTCCAATTCTCAAACTTATTTAGCCACGCCTCATTAATAATAGCTCTATCCAGCTTGCAAAGAATTCTACGCACACCAGTTTGACCATTAGCCCATGTGAACTTTGAACCCAAGAAATCAGCTTCAAAGAGATCATTATCATCCATCCAATCACTAAATTCATTAATGACTGAAGTTCGCGGTTCACGACCACCTTTTTTCTCATCATTACGCAACACACAATTAAAATCACCCATCACCAACCACGGAGTATTAATATCTACCGAAGTGAGTTGTTGCCATAATCTTCTACGAGGGACTTGAAAACAGCTTGCATGAACAAAGGATACCAACACACCCTCTGTTTCAATAGTAATAGCTTGCCTACTAGTATTAACAACTATAGGCCTTGTCATGTCATTCAACCAAAAAATCCAGATGTTTGCTTTAGAAAAACCATCAGAATTATGAATAATATCTTTTTTGTAACCATCCACAAATAACCCTTGCATAAAACTAATAGTACAATGTACCTTTGGTTCAGCAATGCAAAAGATATCCGGCTTATTTTCTTTAAGAAGCTCTTGTAACTTGCACCTTGCAGAATGGCGTGCAATGCCATTTATGTTCCAATAAAGAACACGCATTAAAAACCTTTTTTGGAGGAGTTACTAACTGACTGAGAAGAAGCCCCAGTATTTATTCTTGGAGAGTTACCTCTTTCAACACGGTTTCTTAAAATTGAAGTTTCCAAACCCAACTCGGATTCAGATTCGGAAATAGTTTCAAGATTGGAATGCTTTCCAGCCGTATTATTTACCACTTTCTGCAAGCTTATAAGGCGTTCTCTGTGAGCTTCTTGTTCAGCCCTGAATTTAGCATCACCGAGCTCTCACCACATCCGGAATTAAATTAAGAGCATCAAATTTGTTTTTATTAAGAACAAACTCACCAGCCATTAGTTGATCACAAAAAGGAGTTGAAGGTGCAGGCCTAACAGGTTTAGGAATCCTAGTTGCAACTAAACCTGTCTTAGTTAGAGGAACAGTTTCACCCACTATTCCATAGTTAACTAAGGCTGAATTTGAGACCTGCGTATGTTTAGTTCTTGCCAATTCAACATAGGCAGATTCAAAGTCAGCTTTGGCCCTTGCCATATTAATCTCCAACTGCTTAGCATTCAACAGCTGAGCAGCAAACTCCCGATCAACTTCTTCATCACCATTGGTATGAGCAACTTCATGAACACCAGAATTATTACCCTTCTTCTTTCCTTTCTTCTTACGTTGTGCAACATGCCATTCACCAGATTGCGCAACATTCTGAACAGCAACAGGCTGAACATTATTTTATTTAGCAACATTGTTTTGTGCAATATTGTTTACAACAACAGTTCGCTCCTTATTAACTTTAGGTTGTTTTCTGCATTCCTGGTCATTATGGCCAATGAGTTTGCATTTAGAGCAATACTTTGGCATCTTTTGAATCTCCACGGCTTGCCAAAAATCCAAACCTCCCACCGTGACATGAATAGCATCAGTAGCTGCCTCTGCGAAATCAATATCTACCAGAACTGACGCAAAATGGCCATATTCATGAGCAAGTGTGCGCCTATCAACAACAATTGGTGTACCTAAAGATTTAGCCATGGACAACAAAGATTTTTCAGTCCAGAATTCTAATGGTAAACCAGGGAAGGAAACCCATACCGAAGCATGAGAAGTTCTTTGCTTTTCAAATACAAAAACCTGGGAACCACTCAATTAGGTTTAGTTTTTGCTGCCCAAAAAACCAGGCCTCAGCGTTCAATAGCTTATCTTTTGCATCTTGTGATTGTAACTTGATGGTGAAGAAACCTCTACTCATGGGAATAAACTGAACTTCACCCTGACCTAGCTGCCATTGGTGTTCAAGGTCGTTCTTCACATCTTGGAAATTAATCCCTTTCAAATCTAGACGTCCAATAAGGCTGAACTTCCAAATATCACAACCCTCTAGATAAAAAGCTTCAGGAAGAACCACAGCTGGTTTTCCATCCTTCAACGTAGGTTTAGGTAGTAAACTGAGATCAAGCAATGTAGTTGGTAGCTGTTTTTTACCCTTCACTTGATCAGCATATGTGAGAGTTCTCAATTGAGAAGCATCTCCCATCTCGAATCACCCACAATGATGATCCAAAGATGAGGCGCGTGAAATTTTTTTGAAAAAAAAAAACAAAAACCCTAAAATCGCCAGAGCAAAGTTAGGAGAGAGAAAAAAGAAAAATATGTGTCTCTCAAAAATGTATTGAGGAAAAGGTTTTGAGTCCCATGCCCAACCGCAATTTGATGCCACAAGATCAAAGCCAAGAGATGCCATCAAGACCGTAGGCTTGTGCTTTAATCATGCCCAAGTTCAATTTGACATTTCTATGATCAATTTTGAGATGCCCAAGACCGTTGTGCTTTCATAGAACCAAAGATTCAATTTGACATGCCTATGATCAATTTTGTCTCAGATCGTTCATGCCCATAGAACAGATCCTGGTAGGCTTGTGCTTTCATGCCCATGCCAAAGATTCAATTTGACATGCCCAAGTTTAAATTTGACATGTCTAGGATCAATTTTGAGATGCCCAAGACCGTAGGCTTGTGCTTTCATGCCCATGCCCAAGATTCAATTTGAGATGCCTAGGATCAATTTTTTTTAGATTCCCAAGACCGTAGGCTTTTGATTTCATGACCATGCCCGAGATTCAATTTGACATGTCTAGGATCAATTTTGAGATGCCCAAGACCGTAGGCTTGTGCTTTCATGCCCATGCCCAAGATTTAATTTGAGATGCCTTGGATCAATTTTTAGATGACATGCCCAAGTTTAAATTTGACATGTCTAGGATCAATTTTGAGATTCCCTAGACCGTAGGCTTGTGCTTTCATGCCCATGCCCAAGATTCAATTTGAGATGCCTAGGATCAATTTTTTAGATTCCCAAGACCATAGGCTTTTGCTTTCATGCCCATGCCCGAGATTCAATTTGACATGTCTAGGATCAATTTTGAGATGCCCAAGACCGTAGGCTTGTGCTTTCATGCCCATGCCCAAGATTCAATTTGACATGCCCAAGTTTAAATTTGACATGTCTAGGATCAATTTTGAGATGCCCAAGACCGTAGGCTTGTGCTTTCATGCCCATGCCCAAGATTCAATTTGAGATGCCTATGATCAATTTTTAGATTCCTAAGGTACTTTCGACTAAACCCCCTTTGCTTTCATGATGCCCAAGATTCAATTTGACATGTCCCCAAGACCAAACCCAAATATATAGTCGAGCAAACGTTTTAAGATCCCATGCCCAAGATTATAGTTAATGCCCAAGTTTAAATTTGAATGCCTAGGATCAATTTTGACTATACCTCCGCCCATAATTTATCTTTAGTGGGCTTGTGCTTTCATGCCCATGCCCCATTTTTTTTTTTGAATAACATGAATTTGATGTCTAGGATCAATTTTTTATAATGTACCAAGACCGTCGGCTTGTGAACTTTCATGCCCATGCCACAAGATTCAATTTGACATGCCCAAGTTTAAATTTGACATTGTCTAGGATCAATTTTGAGATGCCTAAGACCCAAATTTTGGTCTTTTTTTGCCCATTGGTCTTTGATTCAATTTGACATGCCTAGGATCAGTTTAAGACCGTAGGCTTCATGCCCATGCCCATGCCCGAGATGCCCAAGACCGTAGGCTTGTGCTTTCATGCCCATGCCCAAGATTCAATTTGACATGCCCAAGTTTAAATTTGACATGTCTAGGATCAATTTTGAGATGCCCAAGACCGTAGGCTTGTGCTTTCATGCCCATGCCCAAGATTCAATTTGATTTTAAATTTGACATGTCTAGGATCAATTTTGAGATGCCCAAGACCGTAGGCTTGTGCTTTCATGCCCATGCCCAAGATTCAATTTGAGATGCCTAGGATCAATTTTTAGATGCCCAAGACCGTATGCTTTTCAATTTGACTTTCATGCCCATGCCCATGCCCATGCCCAGATTCAATTTGACATGCCTAGGATCAATTTTGAGATGCCCAAGACCGTAGGCTTGTGCTTTCATGCCCATGCCCAAGATTCAATTTGACATG
This sequence comes from Papaver armeniacum, assembly GCA_023531295.1. Taxonomy (NCBI): domain Eukaryota; kingdom Viridiplantae; phylum Streptophyta; class Magnoliopsida; order Ranunculales; family Papaveraceae; genus Papaver; species Papaver armeniacum. Next base: position 82,248 of record JAJJWW010008987.1, on the reverse strand, counting down.
CCCAAGTTTAAATTTGACATGTCTAGGATCAATTTTGAGATGCCCAAGACCGTAGGCTTGTGCTTTCATGCCCATGCCCAAGATTCAATTTGACATGCCCAAGTTTAAATTTGACATGTCTAGGATCAATTTTGATTTAGGCTTGATGCCCATGCCCAAGATTCAATTTGAGATGGCTAAGCGTTCAATTTTGAGTGAAGATCATAGGATTTGCTTAGATTCCCAAGACCATAGGCTTTTGCTTTCATGCATGCCCAAGATTCAATTTGACATGTCTAGGATCAATTTTGAGATGCCCAAGACCGTAGGCTTGTGCTTTCATGCCCATGCCCAAGATTCAATTTGACATGCCCAAGTTTAAATTTGACATGTCTAGGATCAATTTTGAGATGCCCAAGACCGCTTGTGCTTTCATGCCCATGCCCAAGATTCAATTTGAGATGCCTAGGATCAATTTTTAGATTCCCAAGACCGTAGGCTTTTGCTTTCATGCCCATGCCCAAGATTCAATTTGACATGTCTAGGATCAATTTTGAGATGCCCAAGACCGTAGGCTTGTGCTTTCATGCCCATGCCCAAGATTCAATTTGACATGCCCAAGTTTAAATTTGACATGTCTAGGATCAATTTTGAGATGCCCAAGACCGTAGGCTTGTGCTTTCATGCCCATGCCCAAGATTCAATTTGACATGCCTAGGATCAATTTTGAGATGCCCAAGACCGTAGGCTTGTGCTTTCATGCCCATGCCCAAGATTTAATTTGACATGCCCAAGTTTAAATTTGACATGTCTAGGATCAATTTTGAGATGCCCAAGACCGTAGGCTTGTGCTTTCATGCCCATGCCCAAGATTCAATTTGAGATGCCTAGGATCAATTTTTAGATTCCCAAGACCGTAGGCTTTTGCTTTCATGCCCATGCCCGAGATTCAATTTGACATGTCTAGGATCAATTTTGAGATGCCCAAGATGCCCAAGACCGGCTTTTGCTTTCATGCCCATGCCCAAGATTCAATTTGACATGCCCAATTTGACATGTCTAGGATCAATTTTGAGATGCCCAAGACCGTAGGCTTGTGCTTTCATGCCCATGCCCAAGATTCAATTTGACATGCCCAAGTTTAAATTTGACATGTCTAGGATCAATTTTGAGATGCCCAAGATCGTAATCGCCTAAGTTTAAATTTGACATGTCTAGGATCAATTTTGAGATGCCCAAGACCGTAGGCTTTTGCTCTCATGCCCATGCCCAAGATTCAATTTGAGATGCCTAGGATCAATTTTTAGATTCCCAAGACCGTAGGCTTTTGCTTTCATGCCCATGCCCAAGATTCAATTTGACATGCCCAAGTTTAAATTTGACATGTCTAGGATCAATTTTGAGATGCCCAAGACCGTAGGCTTGTGCTTTCATGCCCATGCCCAAGATTCAATTTGACATGCCCAAGTTTAAATTTGACATGTCTAGGATCAATTTTGAGATGCCCATGACCGTAGGCTTGTGCTTTCATGCCCATGCCCAAGATTCAATTTGAGATGCCTAGGATCAATTTTTAGATTCCCAAGACCGTAGGCTTTTGCTTTCATGCCCATGCCCGAGATTCAATTTGACATGTCTAAGATCAATTTTGAGATGCCCAAGACCGTAGGCTTGTGCTTTCATGCCCATGCCCAAGATTCAATTTGACATGCCCAAGTTTAAATTTGACATGTCTAGGATCAATTTTGAGATGCCCAAGACCGTAGGCTTGTGCTTTCATGCCCATGCCCAAGATTCAATTTGACATGCCCAAGTTTAAATTTGACATATCTAGGATCAATTTTGAGATGCCCAAGACCGTAGGCTTGTGCTTTCATGCCCATGCCCAAGATTCAATTTGAGATGCCTAGGATCAATTTTTAGATTCCCAAGACCGTAGGCTTGTTGCTTTCATTGCTTTCATGAGCCATGCCCAAGATTAAATTTGACATGTCTAGGATCAATTTTGAGATGCCCAAGACCGTAGGCTTGTGCTTTCATGCCCATGCCCAAGATTCAATTTGAGATAAATTTGACTAGGATCAATTTTTTAGATTCCCAAGACCGTAGGCTTTTGCTTTCATGCCCATGTCCGAGATTCAATTTGACATGTCTAGGTTCAATTTTGAGATGCCCAAGACCGTAGGCTTGTGCGCCAGGGGCGGATGGTTTCTCTGGGTGTTTCAATCGTCATTGCTGGGATATTATTCAAGAAGATTTAACCAAGGCCATTGTTCACTGTTGGAATTCTGGTAATATTCCAAATGGTGTTAATTCTTCTTTAATCATTTTGCTTGCTAAGGTAAGGGGTGCTAATACTCTTCGCAATTTCAGACAATAGGTCTTAGTAATTTTTTCTTCTAAATTTTTACTAAGATTGTAGCTTCTAGACTTGGTAGTGTTTTAGACAAGCTAGTGTCCGAGGAGCAGTTGCTTTTATGAAAGGGAGGAATATTCATGAAAATATTAGTTTGGCGTCGGAGATGGTTAATGAGCTTCACTTTAAGCGTAAAGATGGCAACATAGGTCTCAAGCTTGATATTTCTCAAGCTTTTGACACGGTAAGTTGGTCTTTTGTGCTAGAAGTTTTTCAAATTATGGTTTTTCGGAAAATTGGTGTGCGTGGATTCTTAATATCTTGCAATCTGCTAGAATCTCTATTCTTTTGAATGGCAGATCCGGAGGGTTACTTCAAAATTAATAGAGGTTTGCGTCAAGGAGATCCCCTTTCTCCCTTGATTTTCGTCTTGATTGAGGACGTTCTTAGCAGAAATATTACGAAACTTTTTCGTGATAAAAAGATGACTCCTATGGTGACAAGAGGTGGTGTTTCTCCAACTCATCTTTTCTTTGCTGATGACATTATGATTTTTTGTAAAGGTAATTCAAAAAGTCTACATAATCTTGTGGATTTGTTGGGTAAATACCAAGTGCTTCCTCGGGGCAGACTGTTTGTCGTCAAAAGAGCAAGATCTATTATGGTGGTGGTTCTTCAAGTTGGTGTACTTATCTTGCAAACTACTTGGGAATGAGTGTAGCTACGTTTCCAGACCGCTATTTGGGTGTTCAAATTATGCCAGGTACAGTTCGTTATCGCCATATTTGCAATGTTGTTGAGAAGATTAAAAATCAGCTTGCTGGTTGAAGAGGGAGATTATTATCTTTTCATGATCGCATTATTCTTGTTAAATCCGTAATTGCTAGTTATTCCATTCATAATATGGCAATTTATAAGTGGCCTCGTAAATTCATTCTTCAATGTGAGAGGGCAATTCGGAATTTCATTTGGTTAGGTGATTCGAATGTCAGTCGCGCGGTGGTGGTGGCTTATGATAAGATCTGTTGACCTTTTGAGGAGGGGGGTCTCGGATTAACTCGTATGGCAACTATGAACAAGGCTCTTATTATGAAACTTTGGTGGAAGATTCGTAATTCTAAAAAGAAATGGGCTCTTTATCTTAAGGCTAAATTTTTTGGTCGTAATGGGCGCATAAAGACTAAGGGTGTTAAATCTTCTATTTTGCCTGGGGTGCGTAGTGTGTACAATCTGGTGGAAAATAATACTAAGGTCTTGCTAGGAGATGGTAGGGATACTTCTCTTTATTATGACATTTGGTATGCTGATTTTAGTATTGCGGAAGCTCTTAATGATTACACGCTTGACTACAATGTGCGTGTTAGTGATTTGTTGAATGATGGTCAGTGGGATATCCCGGATGTGCATTTGCAATGCATGCTTGCTGCTGGCCTGGAGATGCATAAACTACCAACACCAACTGGAGGGGAAGATAACAGAGTTTGGATGCCGGAGTTCTCTGGGGATTTCAGTGTCAGTTCTGCCACTTCTCTTATTCGTCATAGATATCCCAAACTGGATGGTGCTGCGCTTCTTTGGAGAAAAGAGATACATCCAGTTCTTGCAGCTCAGAATTGGAAATTCATCCGTGGTGTTTGTGCTACTTATGATTTACTCAAGAGTAGATTTAAAATCCAACTTGCCAATAAGTGCTGCCTCTGCGGAACTGATGAGGAAACGCTAGTTCATGTGTTGTATGAGTGCAGCTTTGCAGCAAAGAGCATGAAATTGGCTTTCGAAATTTTTAACTTGCAGCCTAATGCTAACCTTGTTGTCTCTTATAAAGCAGCCAAAGGGAGGAGTCCTATTGTTCGCGACCTTTGGCTTGTTGCCAATCTGGTGCTAAGATCGGAGCTGTGGCAGTTGCGGAACAAGGGTGTCTTCGAGCAAAAGAAACCTAACTGGAGCGTGTTCTACAAACGAGTTTTGAAGTTGATTCAAGACTATTCAATTCGTCTCAAGGGTAATATGCAGAATTGTGCTGAAGATGTGGTTCTTTTGAACTATTTCCGTGTTCAACACAGGAGTGTGCATAGACAGCAGCCGGTGGAGTGTTCTTGGCATCCACCTGAGGCTAATGAGCTTCAAATCTGTTGTGATGGTGCTGCGAGAGGCAATCCAGGCGTGGCAGGTGCTGGAGTGGTGGCTAGGGATGCGCAATGCTCAGTTCTTGGTGCTATGAGTATTGGTTTGGGAGTTACGACGAACTACTTGGCAGAATTATATGGCATTCTAGTTGGATTGGAGTGGGCTATGCAATGGGGTTTTGATAGAGTTTGTGTTAGATCTGACTCCTATGGCGTGATTGAAGCTTTCAAAAACAATTCGATTCCTTGGTTTGCACAAACTAGATGGAGGGTGATTACTAGGCATTATATGTCTATTAGATTCATTCATACTTTTAGGGAGGCGAATTTTTCAAATAGATAAAATGGCTAAGCGTGGATGTTTACTAGCTAATGAAGTGGGGATGCATTATATTGGAAGACCTCCTTTTCTAAATTCAGTTGAATACCCAAATGTTGCTTATTTTCGTTTTAAATAGTCTACAAGTTTTTGGGGTTGCTGTGACCTCTTTTCTTGTAAACTATCTCTTGTAAATTTGTTATCTATTAATACAAATTTTTGACTTATCAAAAAAAAAACCATGCCCAAGATTCAATTTGACATGCCCAAGTTTAAATTTGACATGTCTAGGATCAATTTTGAGATGCCCAAGACCGTAGGCTTGTGCTTTCATGCCCATGCCCAAGATTCAATTGACATGCCCAAGGATCAATTTTGAGATGCCCAAGACCGTAGGCTTGTGCTTTCATCATGCCCATGCCCAAGATTCAATTTGAGATGCCTAGGATCAATTTTTAGATTTCCAAGACCGTAGGCTTGTGCTTTTGCCCATGCCATGCCCACATGCCCAAGATTTAATTTGACATGTCTAGGATCAACTTTGAGATGCCCAAGACCGTAGGCTTGTGCTTTCATGCCCATGCCCAAGATTTAATTTGACATGCCCAAGTTTAAATTTGACATGTCTAGGATCAATTTTGAGATGCCCAAGACCGTAGGCTTGTGCTTTCATGCCCATGCCCAAGATTCAATTTGAGATGCCTATGATCAATTTTTAGATTCCCAAGACCGTAGGCTTTGCTTTCATGCCCATGCCCAAGATTCAATTTGACAAGTCTAAATTTGATCAATTTTGAGATGCCCAAGACCGTAGGCTTTTGCTTTCATGCCCATGACCGATATTCAATTTGACATTCCCAAGTTTAAATTTGACATGTCTAGAATCAATTTTGAGATGCCCAAGACCGTAGGCTTGTGCTTTCATGCCCATGCCCAAGATTCAATTTGACATGCCCAAGTTTAAATTTGACATATCTAGGATCAATTTTGAGATGCCCAAGACCGTAGGCTTGTGCTTTCATGCCCATGCCCAAGATTCAATTTGAGATGCCTAGGATCAATTTTTAGATTCCCAAGACCGTAGGCTTTGCTTTCATGCCCATGCCCAAGATTCAATTTGACATGTCTAGGATCAATTTTGAGATGCCCAAGACCGTAGGCTTGTGATTTCATGCCCATGCCCAAGATTCAATTTGACATGCCTAGGATCAATTTTGACCCAAGACCGTAGGCTTTTGATTTCATGCCCATGCCCAAGAGATTTTTGACATGTCTAGGATCAATTTTGAGATGCCCAAGACCGTAGGCTTGTGCTTTCATGCCCATGCCCAAGATTCAATTTGACATGCCCAAGTTTAAATTTGACATGTCTAGGATCAATTTTGAGATGCCCAAGACCGTAGGCTTGTGCTTTCATGCCCATGCCCAAGATTCAATTTGAGATGCCTAGGATCAATTTTTAGATTCCCAAGACCGTAGGCTTTTTCTTTCATGCCCATGCCCGGATTCAATTTGACATGTCCATGATCAATTTTGAGATTCCCAAGACCGTAGGATTGTGCTTTCATGCACATGCCCAAGATACAATTTTAAATGCCTAGGATCAATGCCCAAGATTTTTGAGATTCCCAAGACCGTAGGCTTTTGCTTTCATGCCCATGCCCAAGAGACATGCCCTTCAATTTGACATGTCTAGGATCAATTTTGAGATGCCCCAAGACCGTAGGCTTGTGCTTTCATGCCCATGCCCAAGATTCAATTTGACATGCCCAAGTTTAAATTTGACATGTCTAGGATCAATTTTGAGATGCCCAAGACCGTAGGCTTGTGCTTTCATGCCCATGCCCAAGATTCAATTTGAGATGCCTAGGATCAATTTTTAGATTCCCAAGACCGTAGGCTTTTGCTTTCATGCCCATGCCCGAGATTCAATTTGACATGTCTAAGATCAATTTTGAGATGCCCAAGACCGTAGGCTTGTGCTTTCATGCCCATGCCCAAGATTCAATTTGACATGCCCAAGTTTAAATTTGACATGTCTAGGATCAATTTTGAGATGCCCAAGACCGTAGGCTTGTGCTTTCATGCCCATGCCCAAGATTCAATTTGACATGCCAAGTTTAAATTTGACATGTCTAGATCAATTTTGAGATGCCCAAGACCGTAGGCTTGTGCTTTCATGCCCATGCCCAAGATTCAATTTGACATGCCCAAGTTTAAATCTGACATGTCTAGGATCAATTTTGAGATGCCCAAGACCGTAGGCTTGTGCTTTCATGCCCATGCCCAAGATTCAATTTGAGATGCCTAGGATCAATTTTTGATTCCCAAGACCGTAGGCTTTGCTTTCATGCCCATGCATGCCCAAGATTTAAATTTGACATGTCTAGGATCAATTTTGAGATGCCCAAGACCGTAGGCTTGTGCTTTCATGCCCATGCCCAAGATTCAATTTGAGATGCCTAGGATCAATTTTTAGATTCCCAAGACCGTTTGATTTCATGCCCATGCCCGAGATTCAATTTGACATGTCTAGGATCAATTTTGAGATGCCCAAGACCGTAGGCTTGTGCTTTCATGCCCATGCCCAAGATTCAATTTGACATGCCCAAGTTTAAATTTGACATGTCTAGGATCAATTTTGAGATGCCCATGCCAAAGATTCAATTTGAGATGCCTAGGATCAATTTTTAGATTCCCAAGACCGTAGGCTTTTTTCTTTCATGCCCATGCCCGATTTGATTCAATTTAACATGTCTAGGATCAATTTTGAGATGCCCAAGACCGTAGGCTTGTGCTTTCATGCCCATGCCCAAGATTCAATTTGACATGCCTAGGATCAATTTTTAGATTCCCAAGACCGTAGGCTTTTGCTTTCATGCCCATGCCCAAGATTCAATTTGACATGTCTAGGATCAATTTTGAGATGCCCAAGACCGTAGGCTTGTGCTTTCATGCCCATGCCCAAGATTCAATTTGACATGCCCAAGTTTAAATTTGACATGTCTAGGATCAATTTTGAGATGCCCAAGACCGTAGGCTTGTGCTTTCATGCCCATGCCCAAGATTCAATTTGAGATGCCTAGGATCAATTTTTTAGATTCCCAAGACCGTAGGCTTTTGCTTTCATGCCCATGACCGAGATTCAATTTGACATGTCTAGGATCAATTTTGAGATGCCCAAGACCGTAGGCTTGTGCTTTCATGCCCATGCCCAAGATTCAATTTGACATGCCAAGTTTAAATTTGACATGTCTAGGATCAATTTTGAGATGCCCAAGACCGTAGGCTTGTGCTTTCATGCCCATGCCCAAGATTCAATTTGACATGCCCAAGTTTAAATTTGACATGTCTAGGATCAATTTTGAGATGCCCAAGACCGTAGGCTTGTGCTTTCATGCCCATGCCCAAGATTCAATTTGACATGCCTAGGATCAATTTTTAGATTCCCAAGACCGTAGGCTTATGCCATGAATGCCCGAATTCAATTTGATCATGCCCAAGACTAGGATCAATTTGACATGTTTTTGAGATGCCCAAGACCGTAGGCTTGTGCTTTCATGCCCATGCCCAAGATTCAATTTGAGATGTCCTAGGATCAATCAAGACCGTTTTAGATTCCCAAGACCGTAGGCTTTTGATTTCATGCCCATGCCCAAGATTCAATTTGACATGTCTAGGATCAATTTTGAGATGCCCAAGACCGTAGGCTTGTGCTTTCATGCCCATGCCCAAGATTTAATTTGACATGCCCAAGTTTAAATTTGACATGTCTAGGATCAATTTTGAGATGCCCAAGACCGTAGGCTTGTGCTTTCATGCCCATGCCCAAGATTCAATTTGAGATGCCTAGGATCAATTTTTAGATTCCCAAGACCGTAGGCTTTTTTCTTTCATGCCCATGCCCAAGATTCAATTTGACATGTCTAGGATCAATTTTGAGATGCCCAAGACCGTAGGCTTGTGCTTTCATGCCCATGCCCAAGATTCAATTTGACATGCCCAAGTTTAGATTCCTAGGATCAAGACCGATGGGCTTTTGCTTTCATGCCCATGCCCGATTCATTCAATTTGACATGTCTAGGATCAATTTTGAGATGCCCAAGACCGTAGGCTTGTGCTTTCATGCCCATGCCCAAGATTCAATTTGACATGCCCAAGTTTAAATTTGACATGTCTAGGATCAATTTTGAGATGCCCAAGACCGTAGGCTTGTGCTTTCATGCCCATGCCCAAGATTCAATTTGAGATGCCTAGGATCAATTTTTAGATTCCCAAGACCGTAGGCTTTTGCTTTCATGCCCATGCCCGAGATTCAATTTGACATGCTAGGATCAATTTTGAGATGCCCAAGACCGTAGGCTTGTGCTTTCATGCCCATGCCCAAGATTCAATTTGACATGCCCAAGTTTAAATTTGACATGTCTAGGATCAATTTTGAGATGCCCAAGACCGTAGGCTTGTGCTTTCATGCCCATGCCCAAGATTCAATTTGACAGACCGTAGGCATGTGCCTTCATGCCCATGCCCAAGATTAAATTTGACATGTCTTTAGACATCAATTTTTGAGATGCCCAAGACCGTAGGCTTGTGCTTTCATGCCCATGCCCAAGATTCAATTTGACATGCCCAAGTTTAAATTTGACATGTCTAGGATCAATTTTGAGATGCCCAAGACCGTAGGCTTGTTCTTTCATGCCCATGCCCAAGATTCAATTTGAGAAGCCTAGGATCAATTTTCTGATGCCCAAGACCGTAGGCTTGTGCTTTCATGCCCATGCCCGAGATTTAATTTGACATGTCTAGGATCAATTTTGAGATGCCCAAGACCGTAGGCTTGTGCTTTCATGCCCATGCCCAAGATTCAATTTGAGATGCCTAGGATCAATTTTTTAGATTCCCAAGACCGTTTTTGAATGCCCATTTCAATTTGACATGTCTAGGATCAATTTTGAGATGCCAAGACCGTAGGCTTGTGCTTTCATGCCCATGCCCAAGATTTAATTTGACATGCCCAAGTTTAAATTTGACATGTCTAGGATCAATTTTGAGATGCCCAAGACCGTAGGCTTATGCTTTCATGCCCATGCCCAAGCTTCAATTTGAGATGCCTAGGATCAATTTTGAGATTCCCAAGACCGTAGGCTTTTTGCTTTCATGCCCATGCCCTTGACATGATTCAAATTTGACATGTCTAGGATCAATTTTGAGATGCCCAAGACCGTAGGCTTGTGATTTCATGCCCATGCCCAAGATTCAATTTGAGATGCCTAGGATCAATTTTTAGATTCCCAAGACCGTAGGGCTTTTGCTTTCATGCCCATGCCCGAGATTCAATTTGACATGTCTAGGAACAATTTTTAGATGCCCAAGACCGTAGGCTTGTGCTTTCATGCCCATGCCCAAGATTCAATTTGACATGCCCAAGTTTAAATTTGACATGTCTAGGATCAATTTTGAGATGCCCAAGACCGTAGGCTTGTGCTTTCATGCCCATGCCCAAGATTCAATTTGAGATGCCTAGGATCAATTTTAGATTCCCAAGACCGTAGGCTTTTGCTTTCATGCCCTTGCCCGAGATTCAATTTGACATGTCTAGGATCAATTTTGAGATGCCCAAGACCGTAGGCTTGTGCTTTCATGCCCATGCCCAAGATTTAATTTGATTGCCCAAGTTTAAATTTGACATGTCTAGGATCAATTTTGAGATGTCCAAGACCGTAGGCTTGTGCTTTCCATGCCCAATTTGCCCAAGATTCAATTTGAGATGTCTAGGATCAATTTTTAGATTCCCAAGACCGTAGGCTTTTGATTTCATGCCCATGCCCAAGATTCAATTTGACATGTCTATGATCAATTTTGAGATGCCCAAGATTCAACTTGATGCATGTCTAGGATCCATTTTGAGATGCCCAAGACCTTTGACATGTCTAGGATGCTTTCATGCCCATGCCTTTCATGCCCATGCCCAAGATTCAATTTGACATGCCTAAGTTTAAATTTGACATGTCTAGGATCAATTTTGAGATGCCCAAGACCGTAGGCTTGTGCTTTCATGCCCATGCCCAAGATTCAATTTGAGATGCCTAGGATCAATTTTTAGAGTTCCAAGACCGTAGGCTTTTGCTTTCATGCCCATGCCCGTGATTCAATTTGATATGTCTAGGATCAATTTTGAGATGCCCAAGACCGTAGGCTTGTGCTTTCATGCCCAAGATTTAATTTGACTTGCCCAAGTTTAAATTTGACATGTCTAGGATCAATTTTGAGATGCCCAAGACCGTAGGCTTGTGCTTTCATGCCCATGCCCAAGATTCAATTTGAGATGCCAAGGATCAATTTTTAGATTCCCAAGACCGTAGGCTTTTGCTTTCATGCCCATGCCCGAGATTCATTTGCCCAATTTTGAGATTCCCAATTTGACATTCCCAAGTTTAAATTTGACATGTCTAGGATCAATTTTGAGATGCCCAAGACCGTAGGCTTGTGCTTTCATTCCCATGCCCAAGATTTAATTTGACATGCCCAAGTTTAAATTTGACATGTCTAGCATCAATTTTGAGATGCCCAAGACCGTAGGCTTGTGCTTTCATGCCCATGCCCAAGATTCAATTTGAGATGCCTAAAATCAATTTTTAGATTTCCAAGACCGTTGGATTTTGCTTTCATGCCCATGCCCAGATTTAATTTGAGATGCATAGGATCAATTTTGAGATGCCCAAGACCGTAGGCTTGTGCTTTCATGCCCATGCCCAAGATTTAATTTGACATGCCCAAGTTTAAATTTGACATGTCTAGGATCAATTTTGAGATTCCCAAGACCGTAGGCTTGTGCTTTCATGCCCATGCCCAAGATTCAATTTGAGATGCCTAGGATCAATTTTTAGATTCCCAAGACCGTAGGCTTTTGCTTTCATGCCCATGCCCGCCGAGATTCAATTTGACATGTCTAGGATCAATTTTGAGATGCCCAAGACCGTAGGCTTTCAGTGCTTTCATGCCCATGCCCAAGATTCAATTTGACATGACCAAGTTTAAATTTGACATGTCTAGAATCAATTTTGAGATGCCCAAGACCGTAGGCTTGTGCTTTCATGCCCATGCCCAAGATTCAATTTGACATGCCCAAGTTTAAATTTGACATATCTAGGATCAATTTTGAGATGCCCAAGACCGTAGGCTTGTGCTTTCATGCCCATGCCCAAGATTCAATTTGAGATGCCTAGGATCAATTTTTAGATTCCCAAGACCGTAGGCTTGTGCTTTCATGACCATGCCCAAGATTCAATTTGACATGTCTAGGATCAATTTTGAGATGCCCAAGACCGTAGTCTTGTGCTTTCATGCCCATGCCCTAGATTCAATTTGAGATGCCTAGGATCAATTTTTAGATTCCCAAGACCGTAGGCTTTTGCTTTCATGCCCATGCCCAAGATTCAATTTGACATGTCTAGGATCAATTTTGAGATGCCCAAGACCGTAGGCTTGTGATTTCATGCCCATGCCCAAGATTCAATTTGAGATGCCTAGGATCAATTTTTAGATTCCCAAGACCGTAGGCTTTTGCTTTCATGCCTTGCCCGAGATTCTGCCCATTTGACATGTCTAGGATCAATTTTGAGATGCCCAAGACCGTAGGCTTGTGCTTTCATGCCCATGCCCAAGATTTAATTTGACATGCCCAAGTTTAAATTTGACATGTCTAGGATCAATTTTGAGATGCCCAAGACCGGAGGCTTATGCTTTCATGCCCATGCCCAAGCTTCAATTTGAGATGCCTAGGATCAATTTTTAGATTCCCAAGACCGTAGGATTGGCTTGTGCCCAAGATTCATGCCCATGCCCAAGATTCAATTTGACATGAGATGCCTTTGACCAATTTGAAGACTAGGCTTGTGCTTTCATGCCCATGCCTAGATTTAATTTGACATGCCCAAGTTTAAATTTGACATGTCTAGGATCAATTAGACTTCCTAATCCCGGCAGGATTCCTTTATCTTCTTTGTCTACACCTTTGTGTGTCGCTCTTGAACAAAGCTCAGAATATACTTCTCATAATAAGTTTAATATTGCAGGAGCTAACTATGTTGGAGAATCCTCAAACAACGTTCTTTGATATTGGTAAGGTTGATGAAGTGGCTAGATGGGCTAAGCAGCAGCAATTAATAGCGCTTCAGTGCAAAACTTGATGCTTTGAGGATCAAGATTCCTTGTCGATGAGGAAGAATCTGGGTTGGGAATCCGGGCTCGCAAGGGTTCTTCTCCAAGACTCAAATCCTCCTCAAATACTTCTCATCAAGTAAAGCTAAATAGAACTCAACACCTCAAAGTTTAATTATGCGGATTCTTTTACGGAACATTAATGGGGTTGCTCGTGAAGCAGCTCAATGTAAACTTAGAGAGTTAATAAGGAGTTCAAGCCAGAGATTTTTGTCTTGCGAAACCAAAGGTGCACTTTGCTTTCGGTTGCTTTTGGCAATAGACTTCAACTTGAAGGCTTTTCTTCTCATGTTATTCATAACGCTAGTGCTAATAGTATTGCTAATCTTTGGGTTTGTTATTTGAATGAAATAAGGCCTTCTATAATTAATAGGAGCAAACAGGCCATTACTATTAAGGTTGATGGTGTTCATATTTCTTTTGTTCATGCAAGTTATGTTCAAGTTACTAGGAGAAGACTTTGGCAGAACTTAATCTTCATGATGATTCAGTTCCTTGGCTTGTTATGGGTGATTTTAATTGTATTCTTCGTCTTGATGAGAAAAAGGGAGGTCTTGAACCAAGAACTTCAGCTATCAATGAGTTCTCAGATTGGTTGGATGATAATAATCTTTTTGAGGCTGATTCTTTGGGTACAAAATTCACGTGGACAAATTGTCATTTAGGTACTAATAGAATCATTAGTAAACTTGATCGTGCTGTTATTAATGCTGTTTGGCTTGCAAATTTTGAGAATTGGTGGTGTAAATCTCTTCCTAGGGAAGTTTCTGACCATTCTACTCTTTTGGGTTATCCTTTTGTTGTTCCAAGATCTAAGAGAGCTCCGTTTCGTATCCAGAAGATGTGGTTCTTGCACGCTGATTTTCTTCATATGGTTAGTGAGAGTTGGAACATGCCAGCTCATGGATCTCTTGATTTTATTTTTTCTTATAAACTGAAGAGGCTTAAAGGTGTGATCAAGGAATGGAATCTGTTAGTTTTTGGTAACATTCACTCCCGGTTGAAGCAAGATCAATTGAGGTTTGAAGCTGCTGCTCTTCGTTCGGATGAGGATCCTAATGTTACTAATCTCAATCTGATGAAAGATGCTATGTCTAAGCTAAGTGAAACTCGTATCTTTTTTCTAGCTTTTTCTCTCTCCTAAACTGCTCTGGCGATTTTGGAGATTTTTTCAAACTTTTTCACGCGCCTCATCTTGAATCATCTACTGGTGATTCTAGATGGGTGATTCTCTCGATTCTAATCATGCTGCGGCCGCTACTTATCTTTGATCGATTGAAAGGCAAAAAGGTTTTACCCAAAACCGTTGTTGATCTAGCTACTTTACCAAACCCTACCAAAAAAGATGGTAAACCAGCTATTGTTATCCCCGAAGATCTATACCGCAAGGATGTGCGATCTGGCGATATAGTCTCATAGGAAGACTAGATTTTAAGGAGTTGGCATTCTCGGATGCGAAAAAGAACTTGTTATTACAATGGCGGATGGGTGAAGATCGTGTTCAGTTTGTGCCGTTGAATAGGGTTTCTTCATCATCAAGCTACTGGGCACAAGATGATAAAACTAAGATTTTACAAGCTGAAAAATGGATTGTGGCACAGCAACATCTGACTATAATGGAATGGTACCTAGTTTTGATCCCGATAAGCGACGATCTTCTCGTGCTACTGATGCAGGTCAAATTCCTGGGATTACCTATGGAGTTTTGGATTGAAAAACTCTCTTATCCATGGGTAAAACACTAGGTACTCCTATTGTAGTTGACCAGCGAACGTTAGCACATGAATATGGGCACTTTGCTTCGGTGTTAATTGATATTGATTTTTCCGAGTTAGATTCTCGATGGTATTCATGTTGCCGTTGGAGGATTGGAGTTTTGGCAACCTTTTGAAATCCTAAAGAGACCAAAGTTACATTCTAAGTGCAATATTATTGGACATTCGGACTCGAATGTCACAAAAAGAATAAGAATGCAAAGCAAACCCTAGTTCGAATCACGCAAACTCTAATGCAAAGCAAGTAACACGCGGCTCGACTTGTTCGAAACCCTAATTCGACAGATCCATTAATTTTGTTCTTTGGTAAGGAGTGGCATGAAGCTAAAAAGAAGAAGAAAGGCAAGAAAGCTCCCAATATTCCCGTGGTCCCCCGTTGTTAACACTGCTAGTACGTCTTTAGTCATGAATCAAGCTTTGAGCATTCCCGACAAGCTGTTGTGATGGAACACAAATTGCAAGATGATTATGTAGAATCAAGTCGCTTTGCGTTTGGCTGTCGCTCTTTATGAGAAAAGAAAGCAAGCCATTCTAGAGCATTCAGTGTTAGTAAGTAAGACAAGGTCGTTGAGTACCTCTGCTCTGAACACTAAGACAGGTGAGAATGTCGAATTGGCAAGAACCAGACTTCTACATCTGCGTCTACACCCTTGTGTGATGCTCTTGAAGAAAGTTCTGAATATATCTCTCACAATAAGTTCCATATCCTAGCTGATAAAGGAACTTTAGAGCTTGGAAAAATTGATGTTCTGGCCAAACAATCCAAGCAAAACCAAATTATTGCTATGCAAACAACACTCAATGCTTTAAAAGATGTGGAGTCATTATCTCGACACGGAAGATATCTCCGAACTGGTATTCGTGCTAGAAGGGGTACTTCACCAGGTATCAATTCCTCCTCAACTTCTGTTAAACAAGCTAAGATATCCAAGCATCAACACAGTGTAGTTTAATATGCGGGTGTTATTTTGGAATATAAATGGTGTTGCGCGTGAGGCAAAGACAGTCTAAACTAAAAGAGTTGATAAGGGATTTCAATCCAGATGTTTTTTTTGTCTTGCCGAACCGAAAGTTGCTTGCTCGGTTAATTTTGGTAGAAGACTAATTACGTAAGGTTATTCCTCGATTGTTATTAATAATTCTTCCAATTCTAGTATTGCGAATCTCTGGGTTTCTTACAAGAATGGGTTGGATATTTCGTTGTAAATTCAAGTAAACAAAGCTATTACTATTACGGTGGATGGTGTGCATATTTCTTTTGTCCACGCTAGTTATGTTCAAACTACTAGAAGAAGTCTGTGGCAGCAACTGGATATGCAAGATTCAATAACTCCTTGGTTGGTCATAGGAGATTTTAATTGTATTTTGCGCTTGGACGAAAAGAAAGGTGGGCTGAAACAAGATCCTCGGTCATTGATGAATTTAGTGATTGGATGGATGACATGATCACTCTTTTCGAGTATCAAAGATAAAGAATTGTAGTATAGTCGTTCGAACCACGAGATTGTTGGTGTTCAAAAGAATTATTTAGCAATGCAATAATGTAAGTTTGATTTGTAATTGAGTTGTGAATGCAACAGAATATATTTGTAAAAGAGAGAAATAATTGATGTGAATCTACCAAGACTTTGAGGTTTCACTTAATGTGTTCAAGTATTATGTGATCAAATTATAACTCGAATAGAACTGAATAATGATTCATTCTACCCGAAGATATAGCAAATTGAGATTTTTAAAGTAACCAAAAAAATACCAATTCATGACTGATTGATTATGTTTCTAAAATAAAGCTCAATTGAGAAATGTCACAGGATTCCCTAGCATTCAATGTATCCGGAAATCACAATGAATCTATGAAGTTTGTCAACATCATCAACACAAAAATGCAATCAAAACATAGACAAGAAATGGACTAAAACATGGAATTCATTTATGATCACTATAAATAATACTAAAACCCATTAAGCTTCCCCTCTAGTCTTGGCAGAGAGGGGTTTAGCTTCTCATTGTTGTGTAGATAGCCATTAAAAAGTATTGAATGAAAAACTCTAACACACAATAGAACTAAAAAGAACTGAACTAAGATAGAAAGCAAATAAAATTAAGAATGCAGTATTCAGTCGTACCCCTCTTGGTTGGTTGTTGTTCTCCTTTATACACAAAGGTTGTGACTTGTTCTCTGACTTCCGGATTCAACCCTGTTTTCCTGCCTTATTCATCTCTCCATTGGGTACATAACACACTCATCTCTAAAGACTGATTCAAACACTTCCTAGATTGGGGGAAAAGTTTATCTCTTCCTCAACTGACCACGCACCAATTCTGATTCTGACTAAGCTCAGGCCTTCACCAAGTCTCGCCACTACTCCCCAACTCCAACAAACAGAAACCATTGCGAGTAATAGAGACACCACAGACTGTAATTAGCCCAACCAATCACCCAAACTATCTTGAGAACTCATATCACTACCACACTGAATTCATAATCAATCTTGCCCAAATATGACCACAGTATCACTAAGCATTTTCCTCGCCTTACATCCCCACAATCCACTGCCGAAGTAATCATCAACACTGTCTTTACGGTTCAAAACACCAACTGATGGTAATAGAACCCATTCAACAGACTGCATCTTCTCAGTTTCGTTTCTCCATTAATCCAACACCACTGTTAACTGAATTTGAACATCAGTTCATCCTTGTTCTACATGTAACCCCAAAACGGAGATAAACAGCCACCATCTCATGTAGTTTCTCTCTTCATAACTCAAATTGATCTAATTTCGATTCAAGGCAAACCCCCAAACACAAGAAAAAAACACCATGGATATGAATGAAATGAAGTATTAATGGTTGGGTACCTTTTAATCTGCATCCCCATGGAACTGAATTAACCTTCTCCAATTGATTGCAAACCAAATCGAACCTCAAAACCCCCAAAATCTGTGTTCGTTGCTGCTGTAACTTCAATCTCTGTTGCATACTCACATAAGAACTCCCCGATTTAATTGCTGCTGCATGCCCTAGCTCTTTCTCACTGAATCTCGATCTCTCGCCATTGAAAACGGTTGTAATAATAGCCAGGAAAAATGAGAATTCCTCCACTAGAATTTATGCTCAGATCCCTTTTCTTTTGATAAGAAGGGAATGAAAATGTTGAAGAGAATAACACAAAAAGAATGTGGTGGAAGAGCTGCCACGTATCCCACTTTCTTTATTCCACCATTTGCTCTGTCCGTGAAAAGAAAAAGCCAAGCAAGTGGCTCGAGTGGTTAGCAGAATGGGCGTACAAGGCAGACCACCACAGGCTCGGCCTCTTTTGCTTCCTTGAGCTTTGTTGTCGCAAACGCCATTCAGCTCATCGTTTAGCCATTTATTTTCCGGATGAACGGGTTTCATTTGTAATTCCTGTAAATGACTTAAAACAACATTATTAGCCAAATATCGAGACCTAGCTAGTGTAAATGCGGGTATAAAAATGTCGCACTTACGTGCTTATCAACTCCCCCACACTTACATTTTGCTAGTCCCGAGCAAAAGAAGAAAAAATTATATCCGCTACACAGCTGGATATGGAGAGACGTCTGCTAAACAGCTAGACGGAACCACTAAACAGTGGTTGAGCAATGTCTGCTAAACAGCAAGACAAATCCGCTAAACAGCTAGATTAAAGGTGTCCGCTAAACAGCAAGACAAATCCGCTAAACAGCTGGATTGAAAATGTCCGCTAAACAGCTAGACAAAACCACTAAACAGTGGTGTAGAAAGACCGCTAAACAGCTGATCTTATCATGTAAAATTTCCAATTTTTTTTTTTTTTTTTTTTTTTTTTTTCAGATGTACAAGCAAATAATGAAACCTGAATATGCAGACAAAGAACCCGAAAAGCATGGATTAAATTTACCCCAAAACTCCCCCACACTTAATTTCTACATTGTCCCCAATGTGGCAGTGGTTAAAAACAGTTCAAAAGTGAAAAGGGGCTGATTATTCATGATAAAGAAAAGAAATAAAATAAAATAAAACAACATTATTTTACCACTCATCAAGAGGTCGGTTCGGTTGCATTTAGCCCATGCAACAAGCCTTTAAACCTCAAGCTCGCACAAGAGGACGAGTCTGTCTCGTGAGGGCTTCCAGCTGTGATACCCACAAACACATCAGAAGAGGGTTGTCTCCCTAAAGCGCTGAATTTTATGTCTCCAGCCAGACATCTGCAAAACACAGCCAATCAAACATAAGAAGGATCCTCCGAGTCGTGGTATCGACTTCTGGATTCACAAGTTCCAAAAATGGCTTCAACCTCTGCCCATTAACCTTAAAAATATTGCCATTATTTGGATTTTCAATCTCAACAGTACCATAAGGAAAGACATTCTTAACAATAAATGGACCTGTCCATCGAGATTTAAGCTTGCCAGAAATAAATGTAATCGAGAATCATAAAGAAGAACTTTATCTAAAGGTTCAAATGTTTTCCTAATAATGTGCTTATCATGAAACATTTTCATTTTAGCTTTATAGTTCCTGGAAGTATTATAGGCCTCGTTTCTGATTTCTTCGAGCTCATTCAGCTGCAATTTCCTATGTTCACCAGCCTGATCTAGGTCAAAATTAAGCTTTTTGATTGCCCAATAAGCTTTGTGTTCTAACTCTACAGGTAGATGACATGCTTTTCCAAATACAAGCCTATAAGGAGACATTCCTAATGGAGTTTTGAAAGCTGTCCTATAAGCCCACAACGCATCAATAAGTCGTAGTGACCAATCCTTGCGATTTGGGTTTACAGTCTTATGCAATATAGCTTTTATCTCTCTGTTGGAAACTTCTACTTGACCACTCGTTTGAGGATGATATGCTGTAGCTACTTTATGAGTAATGCCATATGATTTCATTAGCTTTTCAAAGGATTTGTTACAAAAGTGAGTACCTCTATCACTAATAATAGCCCTAGGGGTGCCAAATCTAGATAAAATATTCTCTTTTAGAAACTTAGTAACAACCTTACTGTCATTATCCCTGCAAGCAACAGCTTCAATCCACTTAGATACGTAGTCAACAGCAAACCAATATATATTGATAACCATAAGAAGAAGGAAATGGGCCCATAAAGTCTATGCCCCATACATCAAAAAAATTTCGACAATCAAAATAGGATTTAATGGCATCATATCTCGTCGAGAATTTCTTCCTACCTTTTGGCATCTTTCACATGCTTTGCAAAACAAGTATGCATCTTTGAAAAGAGTCGGCCAAGAAAAAACCACATTGCAGAATTTTCAGGGCAGTTTTCTTACCTGAAAAGTGTCCTCCACAAGCACTGGAGTGACTGAAATTCAAGATACTTTGGTGTTCAACTTCTGGTACACACCTTCGAATCAGCTGATCTGGGCAAACTTTAAACAAAAACGGATCATCCCACGTAAAGTTTTGCACTTCAAAGAAAGAACTTTGTCTTGCCTTGTTGAGTCCAATGAGCTGGAATGTAACCTACAAAGAAGATAGTTTGCAATGTCTGCATACCAAGGTGTTAGTGACACACTAAACAATTGTTCATCAGGAAAAGTTTCTACCACATCACTTTGAAAAGATGATTCAAGTACTATCCTAGATAGATGATCAGCCACAACATTCTCAAATCCTTTCTTATCCCTGATTTCTAGATTGAACTCTTGCAAAAGAAGAACCCACCTAATCAGTCTAGGTTTCGCATCTTTCTTTGACAAAAGATGCTTAAGGGCAGCATGGTCGGTGTACACAATAACTTTAGATCCGACTAGATATGACCTGAACTTATCCAAAGCAAACACGACAGACAAAAACTCTTTTTCTGTAGTGGAATAGTTACATTGTGCATCATTTAAAGTACGGCTTGCATAATAAATAACACATGGTAACTTTTGAACTCTTTGTCCTAAAACAGCTCCAATCGCAAAGTCGCTAGCATCACACATTATCTCAAATGGTAACAACCAATTAGGGGGTTGAATGATCGGAGCTGTAGTCAATAAGGTCTTTAGCTTTTCAAAAGCTATTTTGCACTCTTCATCAAACACAAAGTCCTTGTCTTTTGATAAGAGATTGCACAGGGGCCTGGAGATTTTACTAAAGTCCTTAACAAACCTTCGGTAAAATCCCGCATGTCCAAGAAAAGACCTTATTTCCTTAACATTCTTTGGGTCTGCCAAATGTGAAATCAGGTCAGTTTTAGCTTTATCTACCTCAAGTCCCTGAGATGAAACAACATGACCTAAGACATTTCCTCTAGACACCATAAAGTTACACTTTTCCCAGTTGAGAACAAGATTTGTTTCAAAGGCAACGAATCGAGCTAACTCTAAGTGATTCAAGCAATCAGAAAACTATCACCAAAGATTGAGAAATCATCCATAAATACTTCCAAATTCTTACCAACCATATCAGAAAAAATACTTAGCATGAGACGTTGGAACGTTGCTGGTGCATTGCATAAGCCAAAGGGCATTCGTTTGTAAGCAAAGGTTCCATACGGGCATGTAAAAGTCGTCTTTTCCTGATCTTCTCGAGCAATCTCCACTTGATTGTAGCCCGAGTATCCGTCGAGAAAGCAATAGAACTTATGACCTGCAAGTCGCTCAAGAATTTCATCAATAAACGGCAAAGGAAAATGATCTTTCCTACTAACAATTCAACTTGCGATAATCAATGCAAACACGCCAACCAAGGACCTTCCTAGTTGGGATCAGTTCATTATTCTCATTCTCAACAACCGTAATACCAGATTTCTTAGGAACTACTTGGGTTGGATCGACCCATTCACTATCGTAAATAGGATAGATCATACCTACATCTAATAGCTTAAGAATTTCAGCTTTAACAACATCTTTCATGTGAGGATTCAACCTACGCTGACCTTGTCGACAAGGTCTTGCATTCTCTTCCAAGTTAATCTTATGTGTACAAATACTAGGGTCAATTCCTTTCAGGTCTGCAATAGTCCATCCTATGGCACTTCTGTGCTTCCTAAGAACATCCAAAAGCATCACTTCTTGCTCTTCACTAAGTTCAGCTGATATAATTACTGGAAATGTTTCATTTTGACCCAAAAAAGCATATTTCAGGTCACTAGGAAGTGGCTTAAGGTCAAGCTTTGGGAAATCTATGGATGAGGGTAGTGGCTTGGTCTCACTGATTGGAAGTGATTCAAATCTAGACCGCCACTTATCTGTATCCAGTAATGGGGATGAATCCAGTAACGAATTGACTTCTTCAATGGATCCATCCTCATCGAAATCCAAAAGGTTAAGAAGACTGGCTTCTAATGCATCCCTAGCTTCTAGATGAGATAACTTTTCCTGCACAATTGTTTCAATCATACTAACCTCATGGATATCATCACTGCCACTCGGATATTTACAAGCATCAAAGATGTTTAATTCAACGGTCATGTTACCAAAAGAAAGATTCATTATACCGTTTCGACAATTAATCAAAGCATTGGCAGTTGCAAGGAAAGGACGACCTAAGATGATAGGTATTTCATTACTAGCATGAACCACAGGTTGGGTATCCAAAACAATAAAATCCACTGGATAGTAAAATTTATCGATTTGAACTAACACATCCTCAACTACCCCTCTCGGTACTTTAACTGATCTGTCCGCAAGTTGTAGAGTGACTGAGGTGGGTTTTAATTCACCTAAGCCCAACTGCTCATAAACCGAGAAGGGTATGAGGTTTACACTAGCTCCCAAATCCAAAAGTGCTTGTTTGATCACGAAATCCCCTATTATACAAGAAATAGTAGGGCATCCCTGATCTTTATATTTGGGAGGAGTGTTGTGTTTAAGAATAGCACTTACCTGTTCCGTGAGGAATGCCTTTTTCTGCACATTATGCTTCCTTTTGATGGTGCAAAGATCCTTTATGAACTTGGCGTAAGCTGGAATTTGCTTAATCACACTCAAGAGAGGAATGTTTACTTTCACCTGCTGCAAAATATCAAGAATATCTTTATTATCAGCCAATGGTTTAGTAGACACTAAACGATGAGGAAATGGTGCATGCAATTTCTTATCAACATCAGAATTTTCATTTTCAGTATTACTGTGACAGTCACCACCCTTGGGTTTTGGAGACTTCTCAGGTTCGTTTACCTTCATCTGAGTCTCTATCACCTTACCATTTCTAAGTGTTGTAACAACCTTAGCTTGTTCAATATTAGCATTATTAGCTTCATACTGGCCTTTCGGGTTAGGTTGAGTTTGGGCAGGCAATGTCCCTTTCTCCCTAACATTGAGACGTGATTCAATACGTCCTATGCTAGTTTTCAGCTCATCCAAAGTCTGCAAGGTATTCTGATTTATTTGAGTCTGTCCCTGCATAAAAGTTTGTAAAGTATCCTCAAGAGTCTTCTTGTGAGGTGGCACATAAGGATTACTAGATGAAGACCCTTGAGGAACATTAACATCATTCATAGTAGGACCATTCCTCCAACTGAAATTAGGGTGATTTCGCCAATTAGGATTATATGTTTCCGAATAAGGTGAGCTAAAAGGTCTTTTGTAAGTATTCATGGCATTTGCTTGGTCATGTAACACTTCTTGAAATGCTGGGATCGTAGGACAATCCTTAGTGTAGTGTTCCGGACTTTCGCAAATACCACAAGCATGTTCTACCGAGTTAGCTACCTTAACTACATTTGGTTTCTGAATAGCATCAACTTTCCTATGCAAGCTAGCAATTTTAGCATTCAAATCATCTTCCTCACTCAAAGACATACATTCCAGGCCTAGAGCTAGCTAAGGATTTGGACTTATTTTTATCCGCTGTGCCTGAAGTATCCCAATTTTGGGCATTTTCAGCTAGCGAATCGAAATAACTCCAAGCATCATCAGGTGACTTATTCAGAAATTCCCCATTACACATCATTTCAACAAACTGACGCATACCAGAATTCAGACCATCATAAAAAAAATTAATAACTCTCCAAATTTCATAACCATGATGAGGGCAGCTAGAAAGTAAGTCTTTAAACCTCTCCCAACACTCGAAAAAAGACTCATGTTCATTTTGAGAAAAATTCATAATATTTTTGCGAAGAGTGATGGTTTTGTGAATCGGAAAAAACTTTTTCAGAAACTCTCTAGTCATTTCATTCCATGTCGTAATGGTATTTGGTCGCAAAGAATGCAACCAAATCTTAGCCTTCTCCTTTAGAGAAAATGGAAACAATTTCAGTTTTACAACATCTTGAGTTGCAGCAACAAAAGGCATAGTAGTACAGACTTCATCAAATTCTTTCAAATGTATGTATGGACTCTCGGATTCTAAACCATGAAACTTAGGCAGTGCTTGTATCTGCCCATACTTAATTGACACATTGCCAGATTAGCCTAAGAACTATACAAGAAGGTGTAGAAGTCCTTTCCGGCTGTAAATACTCCCTAAGGGTTCTAGGTCCATCAGCATTGGCTTCGGCTTCAGCAGCTAATCTAGCAGCTTGACTTCACCGCTAATCTCTCGGCTTCACTCGCCATTGGATGACTAGGGTGATTTGGTAATACCCTATTAGGTAAACGGTGAAATCTAACTAATCGATTGAATTGATCAGACCTAGAATATTGCATACACAAAAGAAACAAGGAACGGATACAATGTTACCCAAGTGGTCTGTGATTTCGCAATATTTCAGCCTAATCACAACCAAGCAACAAGACTTGTTCCCTGCACCCGTAGCAGCTCCTAATGTCGCCAAGTCTTTAGAGCTATCTTACTCCCCGTTAAGAACCAACAAATCAGTAAACTCTAAAACAAAACTAAAAATAAACCGATGCAAAGACTTAATTCTAAGGAACACTAAACAATCCCCGGCAAGAATGGCGCCAAAATTTGATCACTCTTTTCGTGAGTATCAAAGATAAAGAATTGTAGTATAGTCGTTCGAACCACGAGATTGTTGGTGTTCAAAAGAATTGTTTAGCAAAGCAATAATATAATTTTGATTTGTAATTGAGTTGTGAATGCAAAATAGTAAATTTGTAAAAGAGAGAAATAATGTTGTGAAACTACCAAGACCTTGAGGTTTCACTTAATGTGTTCAAGTATTATGTGATAAAATTATAACTCGAATAGAACTGAATAATGATTCGTTCTACCCTCATATATAGCAAATTGGGATTTTTAAAGTAACCAAAAAATACCAATTCATGACTGATTGATTATGTTTCTAAAATAAAGCTCAATTGAGAAATGTCACAGGATTCCCTAGCATTCAATGTATCCGGAAATCACAATGAATCTATGAAGTTTGTCAACATCATCAACACAAAAATGCAATCAAAACATAGACAAGAAATGGACTAAAACATGGAATTCATTTATGATCACTATAAATAATACTAGAACCCATTAAGCTTCCCCTCTAGTCTTGGCAGAGAGGGGTTTAGCTTCTCATTGTTGTGTAGATAGCCATTAAAAATATTGAATCAAAAAAAACACACAAGAGAACTAAAAACTGAACTCAATAGAAAGCAAAAAGAAATTCAGATTGTGGTATTCAATCGTACCCTTCTTGGTTGGTTGTTGTTCTCCTTTATACACAAAGGTTGTGACTTGTTCTCTGACTTCCGGATTCAACCCTGTTTTCCTGCCTTATTCATCTCTCCATTGGGTACATAACACACTCATCTCTAAAGACTGATTCAAACACTTCCTAGTTTGGGGGAAAAGTTTATCTCTTCCTCAACCGACCACGCACCAATTCTGATTCGACTAAGCTCGAGCCTTCACCAAGTCTCGCCACTACTCCCCAACTCCAACAAACAGAAACCATTGCGAGTAATAGAGACACCACAGACTGTAATTAGCCCAACCAATCACCCAAACTATCTTGAGAACTCATATCACTACCACACTGAATTCATAATCAATCTTGCCCAAATATGACCACAGTATCACTAAGCATTTTCCTCGCCTTACATCCCCACAATCCACTGCCGAAGTAATCATCAACACTGTCTTTACGGTTCAAAACACCAACTGATGGTAATAGAACCCATTCAACAGACTGCATCTTCTCAGTTTCGTTTCTCCATTAATCCAACACCACTGTTAACTGAATTTGAACATCAGTTCATCCTTGTTCTACATGTAACCCCAAAACGGAGATAAACAGCCACCATCTCATGTAGTTTCTCTCTTCATAACTCAAATTGATCTAATTTCGATTCAAGGCAAACCCCCAAACACAAGAAAAAAACACCATGGATATGAATGAAATGAAGTATTAATGGTTGGGTACCTTTTAATCTGCATCCCCATGGAACTGAATTAACCTTCTCCAATTGATTGCAAACCAAATCGAACCTCAAAACCCCCAAAATCTGTGTTCGTTGCTGCTGTAACTTCAATCTCTGTTGCATACTCACATAAGAACTCCCCGATTTAATTGCTGCTGCATGCCCTAGCTCTTTCTCACTGAATCTCGATCTCTCGCCATTGAAAACGGTTGTAATAATAGCCAGGAAAAATGAGAATTCCTCCACTAGAATTTATGCTCAGATCCCTTTTCTTTTGATAAGAAGGGAATGAAAATGTTGAAGAGAATAACACAAAAAGAATGTGGTGGAAGAGCTGCCACGTATCCCACTTTCTTTATTCCACCATTTGCTCTGTCCGTGAAAAGAAAAAACCAAGCAAGTGGCTCGAGTGGTTAGCAGAATGGGCGTACAAGGCAGACCACCACAGGCTCGGCCTCTTTTGCTTCCTTGAGCTTTGTTGTCGCAAACGCCATTCAGCTCATCGTTTAGCCATTTATTTTCCGGATGAACGGGTTTCATTTGTAATTCCTGTAAATGACTTAAAACAACATTATTAGCCAAATATCGAGACCTAGCTAGTGTAAATGCGGGTATAAAAATGTCGCACTTACGTGCTTATCAACTAATTTGAATGCAATGAAGGACGCTATGGCTACCTTAAGTGAGACTCGCTTACAACAGACTATGCTCAAGCAAAAATCTCAGAATAATTGGTTGGTGGAGGGGTCGAGTAACTCAGCTTTTTTTTCATAATAGTATTCGCATTAGAAGAAGCTCTAACACAATTTCGGAGTTGGTTGACTCGAGTGGTACTTGTATTTCGATTATGATCGGGCCAGATCATGTTGTTCATTACTATGAAGAAAAATTCAACAGCCAGGAGTTGGATATTGATAGTGACTTATTTGATTTTGAGCATGATTCCATTTCTGTTGAGGAGAGCCAGACTATGGACAAGATTCCTTCTCCGGAAGAAATTAAGCAAGCTATCTTTGATTTGGGGGCGGATAGTGCGCCAGGGCCGGATGGTTTCTCCGGGTGTTTCTATCGTCATTGCTGGGATATTATTCAAGAAGATTTAACCAAGGCCATTATTCACTGTTGGAATTCTGGTAATATTCCAAATGGTGTTAATTCTTCTTTAATCATTTTGCTTGCCAAGGTAAGGGGTGCTAATACTCTTCGCAATTTCAGACCAATAGGTCTTAGTAATTTTTTCTTCAAAATTTTTACTAAGATTCTAGCTTCTAGACTTGGTAGTGTTTTAGACAAGCTAGTGTCTGAGGAGCATGTTGCTTTTATGAAAGGGAGGAATATTCATGAAAATATTAGTTTGGCGTCGGAGATGGTTAATGAGCTTCACTTTAAGCGCAAAGATGGCAACATAGGTCTCAAGCTAGATATTTCTCAAGCTTTTGACACGGTAAGTTGGTCTTTTGTGCTAGAAGTTTTTCGAAATTATGGTTTTTCGGAAAATTGGTGGTGCGTGGATGCTTAATATCTTGCAATCTGCTAGAATCTCTATTCTTTTGAATGGCAGTCCGGAGGGTTACTTCAAAATTAATAGAGGTTTGCGTCAAGGAGATCCCCTTTCTCCCTTGATTTTTGTCTTGATTGAAGACGTTCTTAGCAGAAATATTACGAAACTTTTTCGTGATAAAAAGATGACTCCTATGGTGACAAGAGGTGGTGTTTCTCCTACTCATCTTTTCTTTGCTGATGACATTATGATTTTTTGTAAAGGTAATTCAAAAAGTCTACATAATCTCGTGGATTTGTTGGGTAAATACCAGCGTGCTTCCTCGGGCAGACTGTTTGTCGTCAAAAGAGCAAGATCTATTATGGTGGTGGTTCTTCAAGTTGGTGTACTTATCTTGCAAGCTACTTGGGAATGAGTGTAGCTACGTTTCCAGATCGTTATTTGGGTGTGCAAATTATGCCAGGTACAGTTCGTTATCGCCATATTTGCAATGTTGTTGAGAAGATTAAAAATCAGCTTGCTGGTTGGAGAGGGAGATTATTATCTTTTCATGATCGCATTATTCTTGTTAAATCCGTAATTGCTAGTTATTCCATTCATAATATGGCAATTTATAAGTGGCCTCGTAAATTCATTCTTCAATGTGAAAGGGCAATCTGGAATTTCATTTGGTCAGGGATTCGAATGTCGGGCCGCGGGGTGGTGGTGGCTTATGATAAGATCTGTTGCCCTTTTGAGGAGGGGGGTCTCGGATTAACTCGTATGGCAACTATGAACAAGGCTCTTATTATGAAACTTTGGTGGAAGATTCGTAATTCTAAAAAGAAATGGGCTCTTTTTCTTAAGGCTAAATTTTTTGGTCGTAATGGGCGCATAAAGACTAAGGGAGTTAAATCTTCTATTTTGCCTGGGGTGCGTAGTGTGTACAATCTGGGTAGAAAATAATACTAAGGTCTTGATAGGTGATGGTAGGGATACTTCTTTTATTATGACATTTGGTATGCTGATTTTAGTATTGCGGAAGCCCTAATGATTACACGCTTGACTACAATGTGCGTGTTAGTGATTTGTTGAATGATGGGCAGTGGGTTATACCGGATGTGCATTTGCAATGCATGCTTGCTGCTGGCCTGGAGATGCATAAATTACCAACACCAACTGGAGGGGAGGATAACAGAGTATGGATGCCGGAGTTCTCTGGGGATTTCAGTGTCGCTTCCGCTTCTCTTATTCGTCATAGATATCCTAAGTGGGATGGTGCTGCGCTTCTTTGGAGAAAAGAGATACATCCAGTTCTTGGCAGCTTCAGAATTGGAAATTCATCCGTGGTGTTTGTGCTACTTATGATTTACTCAAGAGTAGATTTAAAATCCAACTTGCCAATAAATGCTGCCTTTTATGAACCGATGAGGAAACGCTAGTTCATGTGCTGTTTGAATGCAGCTTTGCAGCAAGAGCTTGGAATTGGCTCTCTGACATTTTTAACTTGCAGCCTAATGCTAATATTGTTGTTTCTTATAAAGCAGCCAAAGGGAGGAGTCCTATTGTTCGTGACCTTTGGCTTGTTGCCAATCTGGTGCTAAGATCGGAGCTGTGGCAGTTGCGGAACAAGGGTGTCTTCGAGCAAAAGAAACCAAACTGGAACGTGTTCTACAAACGAGTTTTGAAGTTGATTCAAGACTATTCTATTCGTCTCAAGGGTAATATGCGAAATTGTGCTGAAGATGTGGTTCTTTTGAACTATTTCCGTGTTCAACACAGAAGTGTTCATAGTCAGCAGCCGGTGGAGTGTTCTTGGCATCCACCTGAGGCTAATGAACTTCAAATCTGTTGTGATGGGGCTGCGAGAGGCAATCCAGGCGTAGCAGGTGCTGGAGTGGTGGCTAGGGATGCGCAATGCTCAGTTCTTGGTGCTATGAGTATTGGTTTGGGGGTTACGACGAATTACTTGGCTGAATTATATGGAGTTCTAGTTGGATTGGAGTGGGCTATGCAATGGGGTTTTGATAGAGTTTGTGTTAGATCTGACTCATATGGCGTGATTGAAGCTTTCAAAAACAATTCGATTCCTTGGTTTGCTCAAACAAGATGGAGGGTGATTACTAGGCATTATATGTCTATTAGATTCATTCATACTTTTAGGGAGGCGAATTTTTCAGCAGATAAAATGGCTAAGCGTGGATGTTTACTAGCTAATGAAGTGGGGATGCATTATATTGGAAGACCTCCTTTTCTAAATTCAGTTGAATACCCAAATGTTGCTTATTTTCGATTTAAATAGTCTACAAGTTTTTGGGGTTGCTGTGACCTCTTTTCTTGTAAACTATCTCTTGTAAATTTGTTATCTATTAATACAAATTTTTAACTTATCAAAAAAAATAAGTGAAACTCGTCTTCAGCACAACACTATGCTTAAGCAAAAGGCAAGGAATAAATGGCTTGTGGAGGGTTCAAGCAATTCTATTTTTTTCCATAATAGTATTCGTATTCGGAGAAGTGCTAATACTATTTCTGAATTAGTTGATAGTTCTGGCACGACTATTTCAGATTATGATCAAGTTCGTGATCATGTTGTGCAATATTATGCGGACAAGTTCAATGGCCAAGAGCTGGACTATGATGTTAGCTTATTCGATTATGAGCATCCTAGCATCTCGAGGGCGGAGAGTCTTGCCATGGACAGAATTCCTTCTCCGGAGGAAATCAAACAAACGGTTTTTGATTTAGGAGCGGATAGTGCCCCGGGTCCTGATGGGTTTTCTGGTTGCTTCTATCGCAACTGTTGGGATATTATTGAGGATTATTTGATTAAGGCTATTACTCATTGTTGGGGTACTGGTCATATTCCAAATGGCATCAATTCAAGCCTTATAATTTTGCTTCCGAAGGTAAGAGGTGCAAATACTCTTCGTAATTTTCGACCAATTGGTCTTAGTAATTTTTTCTTTAAATTTTTTACTAAGATTCTTGCTACTAGGCTAGGCAGTGTTTTGGATAATCTTGTTTCTGAGGAACAGGTTGCGTTTATGAAAGGGCGTAATTTTCATGAAAACATTAGTTTGGCTTCGGAAATGGTTAATGAGCTTCACCTAAAGCGCAAAGATGGTAATATTGGCCTCAAGCTTGATATATCTCAGGCTTTTGACACGGTCAGTTGGGCTTTTGTTTTGGAGGTTTTTCGTAGATATGGTTTCTCGGAACAGTGGTGCACGTGGATTCTTAATATCTTGAATTCTGCTAGAATCTCTATTCTTTCGAATGGCAGTCCGGAGGGTTATTTCGAAATTAATATAGTTTTGCGTCAAGGGGATCCCCTTTCTCCTCTGATTTTTGTCTTGATTGAAGATGTTCTTAGCATAAATATCACGAAGCTCTTTAGTGATAAAAAGATGTCATACATGGTAACAAGAGGTGGTGTCTCTCCTACTCACCTTTTCTTTGCGGATGATATTATGATTTTCTATAAAGGTAATTTAAAAAGTCTTTATAATCATGTGGACTTACTGGGCAAATATCAGAGAGCTTCTGGGCAAACTGTGTGTAGACAGAAGAGCAAGGTTTATTATGGTGGTGGTTCCTTGAGTAGAAGAACTTACCTTGCGGATTTCTTGGGGATGAGTGTTGCTACATTTCCAGACCGTTACTTGGGAATTCAAATTATGCCAGGTATTGTTCGCTATCATCATATTTCTAATGTGGTTGAAAAGATAAAATCCCAGCTAGCTGGTTGGAAGGGGTTTTCTTTATCTTTTCATGATCGTATTGTGCTTGTTAAATCCGTTATTGCTAGCTATTCTATTCACAACATGGCTGTTTATAAATGGCCTCGCAAATTTATTTTGCAATGTGAGAGAGCAATTAGGAATTTTATTTGGACGGGGGATTCAAATATTAGCCGTGCAGTGGTTGTAGCTTATGATAAAGTCTGTTGTCCTTTTGAGGAGGGGGGCCTAGGCTTAACTCGTATGTCTACTATGAATGAAGCTCTTATCATGAAACTTTGGTGGAGTATTCGTATTTCTAAGAAGAAATGGGCTGGGTTTCTTCGTGCCAATTTTTTTTTGATAAGTCAAAATTTGTATTATAGATAACAAATTTACAAGAAATAATTTACAAGAAAAGAGGTCACAGCAACCCCAAAAACTTGTAAACTATTTGAAACGAAAATAAGCAACATTTGGGTATTCAACTAATTCGTAAAAGGTGGTCTCCCATTAAAATGCACTCCCACTTCATTAGCTAGTAAACAACCACGCTTAGCCATTTTATCCGCTGAAAAATTCGCCTCTAAATGTGTGGATGAACCTTATAGACGATAGTGTCTACTAATCATCACCCATCTATTCTTTTTGCAAACCAAGGAATTGAATTATTTTTGATAGCTTCCACCACTCCCTTAGAATCTGAACGTACACAAATACGAGTAAAATCCCATTGCATAGCCCACTCCAAACCAACAATAATGCCATACAACTCTGCCAAGTAATTCGTCAGAACACCAAGACCAATACTCATAGCACCAAGAACTGAACTTTGCACGTCTCTCAGCGACTACTCCAGCACCAGCAATACCAGGGATTACCTCTCGCAGCACCGTCACAACATAATCAAGTTCATTTGCATCGTGGATGCCAAAAACACTCCACAAAAGTTGTTGCCACTTAACGCTCCCGTGATGAACACAAAAGTAATTCAAAATCACAATATCTTCAGCACAATTCTTCATATGACCCTTGAGCCGAATAGAATAGTCTTGAATCAGCCTTCAAAACACGTTTATGAAACACACTCCAGCTTGGGTTGTTTATGCTCAAAAAACCCGCCTTGTTCCTCAACTGCCATAGTTCAGACTTTAGCACCAGATTATGGTACAAGCCAAAGATCACGCACCATTGGGCTCCTGCCTTTGGCTGACTTAAAAGAAACAAGAAGGTTAGCATTAGGCTGAATGTTAAAAATATCACTAGCCAATTCCAGGCTCTTGCAGCGAAACCTGATCAAACAAGACATGAACGAGCGTCTCCTCATCAATACCACACAGGCAGCACTTATTAGCAAGAGGAATTTTGAACCTTCTCTTGATAAGATCATAAGTAGCACAAGCACCACGTAAGAATTTCCAGTTTCGAGCCGCCAGACCGGATGTATTTCTTTTCTCCAAAGAAGTCACGACCCTCCAGATTGGGATATCTCTGTCTAACAAGGGAAGTAGCAGAATTTACACTGAACTCACCTGTCAACTCCGGCATCCAGACCCTAGTATTTGTTCCTCCAATTGGCGTTGGCATCATATGCATCTCCATACCAGCAGCTAACATTCGATGCAAGTGAAAATCAGGTATATCCCACCGGCCATCGTTCAAAACATCACTAACACGCACTGTGCTATCAAGCGTGTAGTCATTCAAAGCATCTGCAATACTAATATTATCATACCAAATGTCATAATAAAGAGAAGTATCCCTACCATCTCCGATCAACACCTTAGTATTTTTCCTCCACCAACTTGTACACACTCCGCACACCAGGTAGAATGGTAGATTTAACACCCGAATTCTTTATGCGCCCATTACGATCAAAAAAACTTAGCCTTAAGATAGAGATCCCATTTCTTCTTAGAAATACGAATCTTCCACCAAAGCTTCATAAGAAGAGCCTTGTTCATAGTAGCCATACGAGTTAGATCGAGACCCCCCTCCTCATAAGGGCAACAGATTTTATCATAAGCCACCACCACTGCTCGACTAACATTCGAATCACCAGACCAAATGAAATTCCGAATTGCCCTTTCGCATTGAAGGATGAATTTGCGAGGCCATTTATAAATTGCCATGTTATGAATGGAATAACTGGCAATTACAGTTTTAACAAGAACAATGCGATCATGAAAAGATAATAATCTCCCTCTCCAACCAGCAAGCTGATTTTTAATCTTTTCAACGACATTGCAAATATGACGATAACGAACAGTACCTGGCATAATTTGAACACCCAAGTAGCGATCCGGAAAAGTGGCTACGCTCATCCCCAAATAATTTGCAAGATAAGTACACCAACTCGAAGAACCACCACCATAATAAATCTTGCTCTTTTGACGACAAACAGTCTGGGACCAAGCACGCTGGTATTTACCCAATAAATTCACAAGGTTATGAAGACTTTTTGAGTTACCTTTACAAAAATCATAATGTCGTCAGCAAAGAAAAGATGGGTAGGAGAGACACCACCTCTTGTAACCATTGGAGTCATCTTTTTATCACGAAAGAGTTTCGTAATATTTCTGCTAAGAACATCTTCAATTAAGACGAAAATCAAGGGAGAAAGAGGATCTCCTTGGCGCAAACCTCTATTAATTTTGATGAAACCCTCCGGACTACCATTCAAAAGAATAGAGATTCTAGCAGATTGCAAGATATTAAGAATCCAGGCACACCACTTCTCAGAAAAACCATACTTACGAAAAACTTCGAGCACAAAGGACCAACTTACCGTGTCAAAAAGCTTGAGAAATATCTAGCTTTAGACCAATGTTGCCATCCTTGCGTTTAAAATGAAGCTCATTGACCATCTCCGACGCCAAACTAATATTTTCATGAATATTTCTCCCTTTCATAAAGGCAACTCGCTCTTTCGTACACAAGTTTATCTAAAACACTACCAAGTCTAGTAGCTAGAATCTTAGTAAATATTTTGAAGAAAAATTACTAAGACCTATTGGTCCTAAGTTGCGAAGAGTATCAGCGCCTCTTACCTTAGCAAGCAAGATGATTAAATAAGAATTAACACCATTTGGAATGCGACTTAAATCCAACAAAGAATAATGGCCTTGAGTAAATCTTCTTGAATAATGTCCCAAGAATGACGATAGAAACAACCAGAGAATCCGTCCGGCCCTGGTGCACTATCCGCTCCCAAATCAAAAACGGCTTGCTTAATTTCTTCCGAGAAGGAATCTTGTCCATGGCGTTGCTCTCCTCAATTTTAAATGGAATCATGCTCAAAATCGAATAAATCACCTTCAATATCCAGCTCTTGCCCGTTGAACTTGTCTTCATAGAACTGAACAACATGATCTCGCAGCTGATCATAATCTGAAATACAAGCCCCATTCGAATCAACTAGTTCCGAAATTGTATTAGAGCTTTTTCTTTGGTAGGAATGGTTGTATTAAAATGGCTGGTGTCAAGTCTTCTATTCTTCCCGGAATTAGAAAAGGTTTACAAGACTGTGGAGTCGAACACTAAGGTTTTCTTAGGAGATGGAAGAACAACTTCTTTATATTATGACGCATGGTACTCACGAAAAGTGCTTTGCCGACATTCTTAATGACCAAAGTCCTGGATAGAACAGTGATCGGGCAGTTGATGTTTGGTTTGCTGATCATTGGGATATTCCTCAAGTGCATTTAGACCGTATGGTGGCTGCAGGTCTGGATGTTGCTAACCTTCCAATTCCAACAGGGGGTGACGATATGAGAGTTTGGATGCCAGACTTCAAAGGAGTCTTTACCGTCAGTTCTGCCAAAGATTTGATCCGCACAAAATATGCCACTCTTGATGGGGCTTCTCTTATTTGGAGGAAGGAGATACATCCAAGTCTAGCTGCTCAGAATTGGAAGTTCCTTCGCGGCGCCTGTGCTACTCTTGATGTTATTAGAAGCAGATTCAAAATTCAGCTTGCGAAAAAATGTAGCCTATGCGGAATTGAAGAAGAAACGCTTGGCCATATTCTTTTCCACTGCAGCTTTGCTAGTCGTGCTTGGAACTGGATTAATGATGTTTTTGGTTTGAATGCTAATGAAAATCTTGTAGTTTCTGTCAAAACAGCAAAAGGTAGGAGTACAATGGTGCGTGATCTTTGGCTGGTGTCCAATCTAGTGATCAGGTCGGAATTGTGGTCAGTTCGCAACAAGGCAGTTTTTGAACATAAGAAGGCTAATTGGAGTCTTTTCCACAAGCGAGTGTTGAAGCTAATTCAGGAATACGCTGTTAGGCTGAAGAACTTCATGAGAAATAGTGCTGAAGACATCCTAATTCTTGATTATTTCCGTGTGCAGACATTTAAAAATCAAAATAATCCAGCCAATTGAGTGTTATTGGCAGCCTCCGGAAGCTAATGAAGTGCAACTTTGTTGTGATGGTGCAGCGCGTGGTAACCCAGGTATTGCGGGTGCTGGTGTGGTAGCAAGAGATGCAAATTCTTCCGTCCTTGGAGCAATGTCTATTGGGCTGGGAATTACAACAAACTACTTGCGTAATTGTATGGTATTATTGTGGGGATGGAATGGGCTATTAGATGGGGTTTCAGGCAAGTTTGCATTCGTTAAGATTCTTATGGTGTTGTTGAAGCCTTAAAAATGCTAGTCTTCCTTGGTTTGCTAGACAAAGGTGGACGGGCCGTTTGTAGGCATTATGACGCAATTAGATTTTCTCATACTTATAGAGAGGCGAACTTCTCTGCAGATGCTATGGCAAAGCGGGGGTGTTTTCTCAATGAGGAGGAAGGCTTACATTATGATGGAAGACCTCATTTTTTAATTTCAGTGGAAAATCCTAATGTTGCTTATTATAGATTCAAGTAGTTTGCAAGTTTTTGGGGTTGTTGTGACCTCTTTTCTTGTAAACTCCTCTTTGTAAATTTGTTATCTATTAATACAAATTTTTGACTTATAAAAAAAAAATCTAGGATCAATTTTGAGATGCCCAAGACTGGAGGCTTTTGCTTTCATGCCCATGCTCGGGATTCAATTTGACATGTCTAGGATCAATTTTGAGATGCCCAAGACCGTAGGCTTGTGATTTCATGCCCATGCCCAAGATTCAATTTGAGATGCCTAGGATCAATTTTTAGATTCCCAAGACCGTGGGCTTTTGCTTTCATGCCCATGCCCGAGATTCAATTTGACATGTCTAGGAACAATTTTGAGATTCCTAGACCGTAGGCTTGTGCTTTCATGCCCATGCCCAAGATTTAATTTGACATGCCCAAGTTTAAATTTGACATGTCTAGGATCAATTTTGAGATGCCCAAGACCGTAGGCTTGTGCTTTCATGCCCATGCCCAAGATTCAATTTGAGATGCCTAGGATCAATTTTTAGATTCCCAAGACTGTAAGCTTTTGCTTTCATGCCCATGCCCGAGATTCAATTTGACATGCTAGGATAAATTTTGAGATGCCCAAGACCGTAGGCTTGTGCTTTCATGCCCATGCCCAAGATTTAATTTGACATGCCCAAGTTTAAATTTGACATGTCTAGGATCAATTTTGAGATGTCCGAGACCGTAGGCTTGTGCTTTCATGCCCATGCCCAAGATTCAATTTGAGATGTCAAGGATCACTTTTTAGATTCCCAAGACCGTAGGCTTTTGCTTTCATGCCCAGACCGGATTTCAATTTGACATGTCTATGATCAATTTTGAGATGCCCAAGACCGTAGGCTTGTGCTTTCATGCCCATGCCCAAGATTCAACTTGACATGTCTAGGATCCATTTTGAGATGCCCAAGACCGTAGGCTTGTGCTTTCTTGCCCATGCCCAAGATTCAATTTGACATGCCTAAGTTTAAATTTGACATGTCTACGATCAATTTTGAGATGCCCAAGACCGTAGGCTTGTACTTTCATGCCCATGCCCAAGATTCAATTTGAGATGCCTAGGATCAATTTTTAGAGTTCCAAGACCGTTTTCCTTTTGCTTTCATCCCCATGCCCGAGATTCAATTTGACATGTCTAGGATCAATTTTGAGATGCCCAAGACCGTAGGATTGTGCTTTCATGCCCATTCCCATGCCCAAGATTTAATTTGACTTGCCCAAATTTAAATTTGTCATGTCTAGGATCAATTTTGAGATGCCCAAGACCGTAGGCTTGTGCTTTCATGCCCATGCCCAAGATTCAATTTGAGATGCCAAGGATCAATTTTTAGATTCCCAAGACCGTAGGCTTTTGCCTTCATGCCCATGCCCGAGATTCAATTTGGGACCAATTTTGAGATGCCCAAGATTTAATTTGACATGCCCAAGTTTAAATTTAACATGTCTAGGATCAATTTTGAGATGCCCAAGACCGTAGGCTTGTGCTTTCATTCCCATGCCCAAGATTTAATTTGACATGCCCAAGTTTAAATTTAAAATGTCTAGCATCAATTTTGAGATGCCCAAGACCGTAGGCTTGTGCTCTCATGCCCATGCCCAAGATTCAATTTGAGATGCCCAGGATCAATTTTTAGATTTCCAAGACCGTAGGCTTTTGCTTTCATGCCCACGCCCGACATTTAATTTGACATGTATAGGATCAACTTTGAGATGCCCAAGACCGTAGGCTTGTGCTTTCATGCCCATGCCCAAGATTTAATTTGACATGCCCAAGTTTAAATTTGACATGTCTAGGATAAATTTTGAGATTCTCAAGACCGTAGGCTTGTGCTTTCATGCCCATGCCCAAGATTCAATTTGAGATGCCTAGGATCAATTTTTAGATTCCCAAGACCGTAGGCTTTTGCTTTCATTCCCATGACCGAGATTCAATTTGACAAGTATACGATCAATTTAAAGATGCCCAAGACCGTAGGCTTGTGCTTTCATGCACATGCCCATGATTCAATTTGACATGACCAAGTTTAAATTTGACATGTCTAGAATCAATTTTAAGATGCCCAAGACCGTAGGCTTGTGCTTTCATGCCCATGCCCAAGATTCAATTTGACATGCCCAAGTTTAAATTTAACATATCTAGGATCAATTTTGAGATGCCCAAGACCGTAGGCTTGTGCTTTCATGCCCATGCCCAAGATTCAATTTGAGATGCCTAGGATAAATTTTTAGATTCCCAAGACCATAGGCTATTGCTTTCATGACCATGCCCGAGATTCAATTTGACATGTCTAGGATCAATTTTGAGATGCCCCTAGGATCAATTTTTAGATTCCCAATACCGTAGGCTTTTGCTTTCATGCCCATGCCCGAGATTCAATTTGACATGTCTAGGATCAATTATGAGATGCCCAAGACCGTAGGCTTGTGATTTCATGCCCATGCCCAAGATTCAATTTGAGATGCCTAGGATCAATTTTTAGATTCCCAAGACCGTGGGCTTTTGCTTTCATGCCCATGCCCGAGATTCAATTTGACATGTCTAGGAACAATTTTGAGATTCCTAGACCGTAGGCTTGTGCTTTCATGCCCATGCCCAAGATTTAATTTGACATGCCCAAGTTTAAATTTGACATGTCTAGGATCAATTTTGAGATGCCCAAGACCGTAGGCTTGTGCTTTCATGCCCATGCCCAAGATTCAATTTGAGATGCCTAGGATCAATTTTTAGATTCCCAAGACCGTAAGCTTTTGCTTTCATGCCCATGCCCGAGATTCAATTTGACATGCTAGGATAAATTTTGAGATGCCCAAGACCGTAGGCTTGTGCTTTCATGCCCATGCCCAAGATTTAATTTGACATGCCCAAGTTTAAATTTGACATGTCTAGGATCAATTTTGAGATGTCCGAGAACGTAGGCTTGTGCTTTCATGCCCATGCCCAAGATTCAATTTGAGATGTCAAGGATCACTTTTTAGATTCCCAAGACCGTAGGCTTTTGCTTTCATGCCCATGACCGGATTTCAATTTGACATGTCTATGATCAATTTTGAGATTCCCAAGACCGTAGGCTTGTGCTTTCATGCCCATGCCCAAGATTCAACTTGACATGTCTAGGATCCATTTTGAGATGCCCAAGACCGTAGGCTTGTGCTTTCTTGCCCATGCCCAAGATTCAATTTGACATGCCTAAGTTTAAATTTGACATGTCTACGATCAATTTTGAGATGCCCAAGACCG
The DNA here is from genome assembly GCA_023531295.1 of Papaver armeniacum. NCBI lineage: Eukaryota > Viridiplantae > Streptophyta > Magnoliopsida > Ranunculales > Papaveraceae > Papaver > Papaver armeniacum. Next base: position 42,860 of record JAJJWW010008987.1, on the reverse strand, counting down.
TAGGCTTGTACTTTCATGCCCATGCCCAAGATTCAATTTGAGATGCCTAGGATCAATTTTTAGAGTTCCAAGACCGTAGGCTTTTGCTTTCATCCCCATGCCCGAGATTCAATTTGACATGTCTAGGATCAATTTTGAGATGCCCAAGACCGTAGGATTGTGCTTTCATGCCCATTCCCATGCCCAAGATTTAATTTGACTTGCCCAAATTTAAATTTGTCATGTCTAGGATCAATTTTGAGATGCCCAAGACCGTAGGCTTGTGCTTTCATGCCCATGCCCAAGATTCAATTTGAGATGCCAAGGATCAATTTTTAGATTCCCAAGACCGTAGGCTTTTGCTTTCATGCCCATGCCCGAGATTCAATTTGGGACCAATTTTGAGATGCCCAAGATTTAATTTGACATGCCCAAGTTTAAATTTAACATGTCTAGGATCAATTTTGAGATGCCCAAGACCGTAGGCTTGTGCTTTCATTCCCATGCCCAAGATTTAATTTGACATGCCCAAGTTTAAATTTAAAATGTCTAGCATCAATTTTGAGATGCCCAAGACCATAGGCTTGTGCTCTCATGCCCATGCCCAAGATTCAATTTGAGATGCCCAGGATCAATTTTTAGATTTCCAAGACCGTAGGCTTTTGCTTTCATGCCCACGCCCGACATTTAATTTGACATGTATAGGATCAACTTTGAGATGCCCAAGACCGTAGGCTTGTGCTTTCATGCCCATGCCCAAGATTTAATTTGACATGCCCAAGTTTAAATTTGACATGTCTAGGATAAATTTTGAGATTCTCATGACCGTAGGCTTGTGCTTTCATGCCCATGCCCAAGATTCAATTTGAGATGCCTAGGATCAATTTTTAGATTCCCAAGACCGTAGGCTTTTGCTTTCATTCCCATGACCGAGATTCAATTTGACAAGTATACGATCAATTTTGAGATGCCCAAGACCGTAGGCTTGTGCTTTCATGCACATGCCCATGATTCAATTTGACATGACCAAGTTTAAATTTGACATGTCTAGAATCAATTTTGAGATGCCCAGGACCGTAGGCTTGTGCTTTCATGCCCATGCCCAAGATTCAATTTGACATGCCCAAGTTTAAATTTAACATATCTAGGATCAATTTTGAGATGCCCAAGACCGTAGGCTTGTGCTTTCATGCCCATGCCCAAGATTCAATTTGAGATGCCTAGGATAAATTTTTAGATTCCCAAGACCGTAGGCTATTGCTTTCATGACCATGCCCGAGATTCAATTTGACATGTCAAGGATCAATTTTGAGATGCCCAAGCCGTAGGCTTGTGCTTTCATGCCCATGCCCTAGGATCAATTTTGAGATTCCCAATACCGTAGGCATCTGCTTTCATGCCCATGCCCGAGATTCAATTTGACATGTCTAGGATCAATTATGAGATGCCCAAGACCGTAGGCTTGTGATTTCATGCCCATGCCCAAGATTCAATTTGAGATGCCTAGGATCAATTTTTAGATTCCCAAGACCGTAGGCTTTTGCTTTCATGCCCATGCCCGAGATTCAATTTGACATGTCTAGGAACAATTTTGAGATTCCTAGACCGTAGGCTTGTGCTTTCATGCCCATGCCTAAGATTTAATTTGACATGCCCAAGTTTAAATTTGACATGTCTAGGATCAATTTTGAGATGCCCAAGACCGTAGGCTTGTGCTTTCATGCCCATGCCCAAGATTCAATTTGAGATGCCTAGGATCAATTTTTAGATTCCCAAGACCGTAGGCTTTTGCTTTCATGCCCATGCCCGAGATTCAATTTGACATGTCTAGGATAAATTTTGAGATGCCCAAGACCGTAGGCTTGTGCTTTCATGCCCATGCCCAAGATTTAATTTGACATGCCCAAGTTTAAATTTGACATGTCTAGGATCAATTTTGAGATGTCCGAGAACGTAGGCTTGTGCTTTCATGCCCATGCCCAAGATTCAATTTGAGATGTCAAGGATCACTTTTTAGATTCCCAAGACCGTAGGCTTTTGCTTTCATGCCCATGACCGGATTTCAATTTGACATGTCTATGATCAATTTTGAGATTCCCAAGACCGTAGGCTTGTGCTTTCATGCCCATGCCCAAGATTCAACTTGACATGTCTAGGATCCATTTTGAGATGCCCAAGACCGTAGGCTTGTGCTTTCATTCCCATGCCCAAGATTCAATTTGACATGCCTAAGTTTAAATTTGACATGTCTACGATCAATTTTGAGATGCCCAAGACCGTAGGCTTGTACTTTCATGCCCATGCCCAAGATTCAATTTGACATGTCTAGGAACAATTTTGAGATTCCTAAGACCGTAGGCTTGTGCTTTCATGCCCATGCCCAAGATTTAATTTGACATGCCCAAGTTTAAATTTGACATGTCTAGGATCAATTTTGAGATGCCCAAGACCGTAGGCTTGTGCTTTCATGCCCATGCCCAAGATTCAATTTGAGATGCCTAGGATCAATTTTTAGATTCCCAAGACCGTAGGCTTTTGCTTTCATGCCCATGCCGAGATTCAATTTGAGATTCAATTTAGGGGACCAATTTTGAGATGCCCAAGATTTAATTTGACATGCCCAAGTTTAAATTTAACATGTCTAGGATCAATTTTGAGATGCCCAAGACCGTAGGCTTGTGCTTTCATTCCCATGCCCAAGATTTAATTTGACATGCCCAAGTTTAAATTTAAAATGTCTAGCATCAATTTTGAGATGCCCAAGACCGTAGGCTTGTGCTCTCATGCCCATGCCCAAGATTCAATTTGAGATGCCCAGGATCAATTTTTAGATTTCCAAGACCGTAGGCTTTTGCTTTCATGCCCACGCCTGACATTTAATTTGACATGTATAGGATCAACTTTGATATGCCCAAGACCGTAGGCTTGTGCTTTCATGCCCATGCCCAAGATTTAATTTGACATTCCCAAGTTTAAATTTGACATGTCTAGGATCAATTTTGATATTCTCATGACCGTAGGCTTGTGCTTTCATGCCCATGCCCAAGATTCAATTTGAGATGCCTAGGATCAATTTTTAGATTCCCAAGACCGTAGGCTTTTGCTTTCATTCCCATGACCGAGATTCAATTTGACAAGTATACGATCAATTTAAAGATGCCCAAGACCGTAGGCTTGTGCTTTCATGCACATGCCCATGATTCAATTTGACATGACCAAGTTTAAATTTGACATGTCTAGAATCAATTTTGAGATGCCCAGACCGTAGGCTTGTGCTTTCATGCCCATGCCCAAGATTCAATTTGACATGCCCAAGTTTAAATTTAACATATCTAGGATCAATTTTGAGATGCCCAAGACCGTAGGCTTGTGCTTTCATGCCCATGCCCAAGATTCAATTTGAGATGCCTAGGATAAATTTTTAGATTCCCAAGACCGTAGGCTATTGCTTTCATGACCATGCCCGAGATTCAATTTGACATGTCAAGGATCAATTTTGAGATGCCCAAGCCCTAGGCTTGTGCTTTCATGCCCATGCCCTAGGATCAATTTGAGATGCCTAGGATAAATTTTTAGATTCCCAATACCGTAGGCTTTTGCTTTCATGCCCATGCCCGAGATTCAATTTGACATGTCTAGGATCAATTATGAGATGCCCAAGACCGTAGGCTTGTGATTTCATGCCCATGCCCAAGATTCAATTTGAGATGCCTAGGATCAAGTTTTAGATTCCCAAGACCATAGGCTTGTGCTTTCATTCCCATGCCCAAGATTTAATTTGACATGCCCAAGTTTAAATTTAAAATGTCTAGCATCAATTTTGAGATGCCCAAGACCATAGGCTTGTGCTTTCATGCCCATGCCCAAGATTCAATTTGAGATGCCCAGGATCAATTTTTAGATTTCCAAGACCGTAGGCTTTTGCTTTCATGAGTTTAAATTTGACATGTATAGGATCAATTTTGAGATGCCCAAGACCGTAGGCTTGTGCTTTCATGCCCATGCCCAAGATTTAATTTGACATTCCCAAGTTTAAATTTGACATGTCTAGGATCAATTTTGAGATTCTCATGACCGTAGGCTTGTGCTTTCATGCCCATGCCCAAGATTCAATTTGAGATGCCTAGGATCAATTTTTAGATTCCCAAGACCGTAGGCTTTTGCATTCATTCCCATGACCGAGATTCAATTTGACAAGTATACGATCAATTTTAAGATGCCCAAGACCGTAGGCTTGTGCTTTCATGCACATGCCCAAGATTCAATTTGACATGACCAAGTTTAAATTTGACATGTCTAGAATCAATTTTGAGATGCCCAGGACCGTAGGCTTGTGCTTTCATGCCCATGCCCAAGATTTAATTTGACATGCCCAAGTTTAAATTTAACATATCTAGGATCAATTTTGAGATGCCCAAGACCGTAGGCTTGTGCTTTCATGCCCATGCCCAAGATTCAATTTGAGATGCCTAGGATAAATTTTTAGATTCCCAAGACCGTAGGCTTGTGCTTTCATGCCCATGCCCAAGATTCAATTTGACATGTCATCAATTTTGAGATGCCCAAGACCGTAGGCTTGTGCTTTCATGCCCATGCCCTAGGATCAATTTGAGATGCCTAGGATAAATTTTTAGATTCCCAATACCGTAGGCTTTTGCTTTCATGCCCATGCCCGAGATTCAATTTGACATGTCTAGGATCAATTATGAGATGCCCAAGACCGTAGGCTTGTGATTTCATGCCCATGCCCATGATTCAATTTGAGATGCCTAGGATCAAGTTTTAGATTCCCAAGACCGTAGGCTTTTGCTTTCATGCCCATGCCCGAGATTCTATTTGACATGTCTAGGATCAATTTTGAGATGCCAAGAACGTAGGCTTGTGCTTTCATGCCCGTGCCCAAGATATAATTTGACATTCCCAAGTTTTAATTTGACATGTCTAGGATCAATTTTGAGATGCCCAAGACCGGAGGCTTATGCTTTCATGCCCATGCCCATGATTCAATTTGAGATGCCTAGGATCAATTTTTAGATTCCCAATACCGTAGGCTTTTGCTTTCATGCCCATGCCCGAGATTCAATTTGACATGTCTAGGATTAATCGTAGGCTTGTGATTTCATGCCCATGCCCAAGATTCAATTTGAGATGCCTAGGATCAATTTTTAGATTCCTAAGACTGTGGGGTTTTGCTTTCATGCCCATGCCCGAGATTCAATTTGACATGTCTAGGATAAATTTTGAGATGCCTAGACCGTAGGCTTTTGCTTTCATGCCCATGCCCAAGATTTAATTTGACATGCCAAAGTTTAAATTTGACATGTCTAGGATCAATTTTGAGATGCCCAAGACCGCAGGCTTGTGCTTTCATGCCCATGCCCAAGATTCAATTTGAGATGCCTAGGATCAATTTTTAGATTCCCAAGACCGTAAGCTTTTGCTTTCATGCCCATGCCCGAGATTCAATTTGACATGCTAGGATCAATTTCGAGATGCCCAAGGCCGTAGGCTTGTGCTTTCATGCACATGCCCAACATTTAATTTGACATGCCCAAGTTTAAATTTGACATGTCTAGGATCAATTTTGAGATGTCCGAGACGTAGGCTTGTGCTTTCATGCCCATGCCCAAGATTCAATTTGAGATGTCTAAGATGACTTTTTAGATTCCCAAGACCGTAGGCTTTTGCTTTCATGCCCATGACCGAGATTCAATTTGACATGTCTATGATCAATTTTGAGATGCCCAAGACTGTAGGCTTGTGCATGCCCATGCCCAAGATTCAACTTGACATGTCTAGTATCCATTTTGAGATGCCCAAGACCGTAGGCTTGTGCTTTCATGCCCATGCCCAAGATTCAATTTGACATGCCCAAGTTTAAATTTGACATGTCTAGGATCAATTTTGAGATTCTCATGACCGTAGGCTTGTGCTTTCATGCCCATGCCCAAGATTCAATTTGAGATGCCTAGGATCAATTTTTAGATTCCCAAGACCGTAGGCTTTTGCTTTCATGCCCATGACCGAGATTCAATTTGACAAGTATACTATCAATTTTGAGATGCCCAAGACCGTAGGCTTGTGCTTTTATGCACATGCCCAAGATTCAATTTGACATGACCAAGTTTAAATTTGACATGTCTAGAATCAATTTTGAGATGCCCAGGACCGTAGGCTTGTGCTTTCATGCCCATGCCCAAGATTCAATTTGACATGCCCAAGTTTAAATTTAACATATCTAGGATCAATTTTGAGATGCCCAAGACCGTAGGCTTGTGCTTTCATGCCCATGCCCAAGATTCAATTTGAGATGCCTAGGATCAATTTTTAGATTCCCAAGACCGTAGGCTATTGCTTTCATGACCATGCCCGAGATTCAATTTGACATGTCAAGGATCAATTTTGAGATGCCCAAGCCGTAGGCTTGTGCTTTCATGCCCATGCCCTAGGATCAATTTGAGATGCCTAGGATCAATTTTTAGATTCCCAATACCGTAGGCTTTTGTTTTCATGCCCATGCCCGAGATTCAATTTGACATGTCTAGGATCAATTAATGAGATGCCCAAGACCTAGTAGGCTTGTGATTTCATGCCCATGCCCAAGATTTAATTTGAGATGCCTAGGATCAAGTTTTAGATTCCCAAGACCGTAGGCTTTTGCTTTCATGCCCATGCCCGAGATTCTATTTGACATGTCTAGGATCAATTTTGAGATGCCAAGAACGTAGGCTTGTGCTTTCATGCCCATGCCCAAGATATAATTTGACATGCCCAAGTTTTAATTTGACATGTCTAGGATCAATTTTGAGATGCCCAAGACCGGAGGCTTATGCTTTCATGCCCATGCCCAAGATTCAATTTGAGATGCCTAGGATCAATTTTTTCTAGATTCCCAATACCGTAGGCTTTTGCTTTCATGCCCATGCCCCCGAGATTCAATTTGACATGTCTAGGATCAATCGTAGGCTTGTGATTTCATGCCCATGCCCAAGATTCAATTTGAGATGCCTAGGATCAATTTTTAGATTCCCAAGACTTGTGTGGGCCCATGCTTTCATGCCCATGCCCAAGATTCAATTTGACATGTCTAGGATAAATTTTGAGATGCCTAGACCGTAGGCTTGTGCTTTCATGCCCATGCCCAAGATTTAATTTGACATGCCAAAGTTTAAATTTGACATGTCTAGGATCAATTTTGAGATGCCCAAGACCGTAGGCTTGTGCTTTCATGCCCATGCCCAAGATTCAATTTGAGATGCCTAGGATCAATTTTTATATTCCCAAGACCGTAAAACTTTTGCTTTCATGCCCATGCCCAAGATTCAATTTGACATGCTAGGATCAATTTCGAGATGCCCAAGGCCGTAGGCTTGTGCTTTCATGCATATGCCCAACATTTAATTTGACATGCCCAAGTTTAAATTTGACATGTCTAGGATCAATTTTGAGATGTCCGAGACCGTAGGCTTGTGCTTTCATGCCCATGCCCAAGATTCAATTTGAGATGTCTAAGATGACTTTTTAGATTCCCAAGACCGTAGGCTTTTGCTTTCATGCCCATGACCGAGATTCAATTTGACATGTCTATGATCAATTTTGAGATGCCTAAGACCGTAGGCTTGTGCTTTCATGCCCATGCCCAAGATTCAACTTGACATGTCTAGTATCCATTTTGAGATGCCCAAGACCGTAGGCTTGTGCTTTCATGCCCATGCCCAAGATTCAATTTGACATGCCTAAGTTTAAATTTGACATGTCTAGATAAATTTTGAGATTCCCAAGACAGTAGGCTTGTACTTTCATGCCCATGCCCAAGATTCAATTTGAGATTCCTTGGATCAATTTATAGAGTTCCAAGACCGTAGGCTTTTGATTTCATGCCCATGCCCGAGATTCAATTTGACATGTCTAGGATCAATTTTGAGATGTCCAAGACCGTAGGCTTGTGTTTTCATGCCCATGCCCAAGATTCAATTTGAGATGCCTAGGATCAATTTTTAGATTCCCATGATCAATGTTTTGCTTTCATGTCCAACCGAGATTCAATTTGACATGTCTAGGATCAATTTTTAGATGCCCAAGACCGTAGGCTTTTGCTATCATGCCCATGCCCAAGATTTAATTTGACATGCCCAAGTTTAAATTTGACATGTCTAGGATCAATTTTGAGATGCCCAAGACCGTAGGCTTGTGCTTTCATGCCCATGCCCAAGATTCAATTTGACATGCTCAAGTTTAAATTTGACATGTCTAGGATCAATTTTGAGATGCCCAAGACCGTAGGCTTGTGCTTTAATGCCCATGTCCAAGATTCAATTTGACATGCCTAGGATCAACTTTGACATGCCCAATATTGTAGGCTTGTGCTTTCATGCCCATGCCCATGCCCATGCCCAAGATTCAATTTGACATGCCCAAGTTTAAATTTGACATGTCTAGGATCAATTTTGAGGTGCCCAAGACCGTAGGTTTGTTCTTTCATTCCCATGCCCGAGAATCAATTTGACATGCCCAAGTTTAAATTTGACATGTTTAGGATGAATTTTGAGATGCCCAAGACTGTATGCTTGTGCTTTCCTGCCTATGCCCAAGATTCAATTTGACATGCCTAGGATAATTTTTTGAGATTCCCAAGACCGTAGGCTTGTGTTTTCATGCCCATGCCCAAGATTCAATTTGACATGCCCAAGTTTAAATTTGACATGTCTAAGATCAATTTTGAGATTCCCAAGACCGTAGGCTTGTGCTTTCATGCCCACGCCCAAGATTCAATTTGACAGACCCAAGTTTAAATTTGACATGTCTAAGTTCAATTTTGAGATGCCCTAGACCGTAGGCTTGTGCTTTCATGCCCATGCCCAAGATTGAATTTGACATACCCAAGATTAAATTTGACATGTCTTGGATCAATTTTGAGATTCCCAAGACCGTAGGCTTTTCCTTTCTTGCCCATGCACAAGATTCAATTTGACATGCATAGGATTAATTTTGAGATGCCCAAGACCGTAGGCTTGTGCTTTCATGCCCATGCCCAAGATTCAATTCGACATGCCTAGGATCAATTTTGAGATGCCCAAGACCATAGGCTTGTGCTTTCTTGCCCATGCCCAAGATTCAATTTGACATGCCCAAGTTTAAATTTGACATGTCTAGGATCGATTTTGAGATGCCCAAGACCGTAGGCTGTGCTATCATGCCCATTCCAAAGATTCCATTTGACATGCCTAGGATCAATTTTTCGATGCCCAAGAACGTAGGCATTTGCTTTCATGCCCATGACCAAGATTCAATTTGACATGCCTAGGATCAATTTTGAGATGCCCAAGACCGTAGGCTTGTGCTTTCATGCCCATGCCCAAGATTGAATTTGACATGCCTAGGATCAATTTTTAGATGCCCAAGATTCAATTTGACATTCCCAAGTTTAAATTTGACATGTCTAGGATCAATTTTGAGGTTCCCAAGACCGTAGGTTTGTTCTTTCATTCCCAGGCCCAAGATTATATTTGACATGCCCAAGTGTAAATTTGACATGTTTAAGATCAATTTTGAGATGCCTAAGACTGCATGCTTGTGCTTTCCTGCCCATGCCCAAGATTCAATTTGACATGCCTAAGATACTTTTTTTGAGATTCCCAAGACCGTAGGCTTGTGTTTTCATGCCCATGCCCAAGATTCAATTTGACATGCCCAAGTTTAAATTTGACATGTCTAAGATCAATTTTGAGATGCCAAAGACCGTAGGCTTGTGCTTTCATGCCCATGCCCAAGATTCAATTTGACGGATCCAAGTTCAATTTTGAGATGCCCAAGACCATAGGCTTGTGCTTTCATGCCTATGCCCAAGATTCAATTTGACATACCCAAGTTAAAATTTGACATGTCTAGGATCAATTTTGAGATTCCCAAGACCGTAGGCTTTTCCTTTCATGCCCATGCCCAAGATTCAATTTGACATGCCTAGGATCAATTTTGAGATGCCAAAGACACTAGGCTTGTGCTTTCATGCCCATGCCCAAGATTCAATTTGACATCTTTAGGATCAATTTTGAGATGCCCAAGACCGTAGGCTTGTGCTTTCATGCCCATGCCCAAGTTTAAATTTGACATGTCTAGGATCAATTTTGAGATGCCCAAGACCGTAGGATTGTGCTTTCATGCACATGCCCAAGATTCTATTTGACTTGCCCAAGTTTAAATTTGACATGTCTAGGATCAAATTTGAGATGCCCAAGACCGTAGGCTTGTGCTTTCATGACCATGCCCAAGATTCAATTTGAGATGCCTAGGATCATTTTTTAGATTCCCAAGACCATAGGCTTTTGCTTTCATGCCCATGACCGAGATTCAATTTGACATGTCTAGGATCAATATTTAGATGCCCAAGACCGTAGGATTGTGCTATCATGCCCATGCCCAAGATTTAATTTGACATGCCCAAGTTTAAATTTGACATGTGTAGGATTAATTTTGAGATGCCCAAGACCGTAGGCTTATGCTTTCATGCCCATGCCCATGCCCAAGATTCAATTTCACATGCCCAAGTTTAAATTTGACATCTCTAGGATCAATTTTGAGATGCCCAAGACCGAGGCTTGTGCTTTAATGCCCATGCCCAAGCTTCAATTTGAGATGCCTAGGATCAATTTTTAGATGCCCAAGACCGTAGGGATTTGCTTTCATGCCCATGCCCAAGATTTAATTTGACATGCCCAAGTTTAAATTTGACATGTGTAGGATTAATTTTGAGATGCCCAAGACCGTAGGCTTATGCTTTCATGCCCATGCCCATGCCCAAGATTCAATTTGACATTCCCAAGTTTAAATTTGACATGTCTAGGATCAATTTTGAGGTTCCCAAGACCGTAGGTCTGTTCTTTCATTCCCAGGCCCAAGATTATATTTGACATGCCCAAGTTTAAATTTGACATGTTTAAGATCAATTTTGAGATGCCTAAGACTGTATGCTTGTGCTTTCCTTCCCATGCCCAAGATTCAATTTGACATGCCTAAGATACTTTTTTGAGATTCCCAAGACCGTAGGCTTGTGTTTTCATGCCCATGCCCAAGATTCAATTTGACATGCCCAAGTTTAAATTTGACATGTCTAAGATCAATTTTGATATGCCCAAGACCGTAGGCTTGTGCTTTCATGCTCATGCCCAAGATTCAATTTGACGGATCCAAGTTCAATTTTGAGATGCCAAAGACCGTAGGCTTGTGCTTTCATGCCCATGCCCAAGATTCAATTTGACATACCCAAGTTAAAATTTGACATGTCTAGGATCAATTTTGAGATTCCCAAGACCGTAGGCTTTTCCTTTCATGCCCATGCCCAAGATTCAATTTGACATGCCTAGGATCAATTTTGAGATGCCCAAGACACTAGGCTTGTGCTTTCATGCCCATGCCCAAGATTAAATTTGACATGTCTAGGATCAATTTTGAGATGCCCAAGACCGTAGGCTTGTGCTTTCATGCCCATGCCCAAGTTTAAATTTGACATGTCTAGGATCAATTTTGAGATGCCCAAGACCTTAGGATTGTGCTTTCATTCCCATGCCCAAGATTCAATTTGACATGCCCAAGTTTAAATTTGACATGTCTAGGATCAATTTTGAGATGCCCAAGACCGTAGGATTGTGCTTTCATGCACATGCCCAAGATTCTATTTGACTTGCCCAAGTTTAAATTTGACATGTTTAGGATCAAATTTGAGATGCCCAAGACCGTAGGCTTGTGTTTTCATGACCATGCCCAAGATTCAATTTGAGATGCCTAGGATAATTTTTTAGATTCCCAATACTATAGACTTTTGCTTTCATGCCCATGACCGAGATTCAATTTGACATGTCTAGGATCAATTTTTAGATGCCCAAGACCGTAGGCTTGTGCTATCATGCCCATGCCCAAGATTTAATTTGACATGACCAAGTTTAAATTTGACATGTGTAGGATTAATTTTGAGATGCCCAAGACCGTAGGCTTATGCTTTCATGCCCATGCCCATGCCCAAGATTCAATTTCACATGCCCAAGTTTAAATTTGACATCTCTAGGATCAATTTTGAGATGCCCAAGACCGTAGGCTTGTGCTTTAATGCCCATGCCCAAGATTCAATTTGAGATGCCTAGGATCAATTTTGAGATGCCCAAGACCGTAGGCTTTTGCTTTTCAATTTGAGATGCCCATGACCAGATTCAATTTGACATGTCTAGGATCAATATTTAGATGCCCAAGACCGTAGGATTGTGCTATCATGCCCGTGCCCAAGATTTAATTTGACATGCCCAAGTTTAAATTTGACATGTGTAGGATTAATTTTGAGATGCCCAAGACCGTAGGCTTATGCTTTCATGCCCATGCCCATGCCCAAGATTCAATTTGACATGCCCAAGTTTAAATTTGACATGTCTAGGATCAATTTTGAGGTTCCCAAGACCGTAGGTTTGTTCTTTCATTCCCATGCCCAAGATTATATTTGACATGCCCAAGTTTAAATTTGACATGTTTAAGATCAATTTTGAGATGCCTAAGACTGTATGCTTGTGCTTTCCTTCCCATGCCCAAGATTCAATTTGACATGCCTAGGATACTTTTTTGAGATTCCCAAGACCGTAGGCTTGTGTTTTCATGCCCATGCCCAAGATTCAATTTGACATGCCCAAGTTTAAATTTGACATGTCTAAGATCAATTTTGAGATGCCCAAGACCGTAGGCTTGTGCTTTCATGCTCATGCCCAAGATTCAATTTGACGGATCCAAGTTCAATTTTGAGATGCCAAAGACCCTAAGACCGTAGGCTTGCCCATGCCCAAGATTCATGACATCATGAGATGCCAAAGACCGTAGGCTTGTGCTTTCATGCCCATGCCCAAGATTTAATTTGACATACCCAAGTTAAAATTTGACATGTCTAGGATCAATTTTGAGATTCCCAAGACCGTAGGCTTTTCCTTTCATGCCCATGCCCAAGATTCAATTTGACATGCCTAGGATCAATTTTGAGATGCCCAAGACACTAGGCTTGTGCTTTCATGCCCATGCCCAAGATTAAATTTGACATCTCTAGGATCAATTTTGAGATGCCCAAGACCGTAGGCTTGTGCTTTCATGCCCATGCCCAAGTTTAAATTTGACATGTCTAGGATCAATTTTGAGATGCCCAAGACCTTAGGATTGTGCGTTCATTCCCATGCCCAAGATTCAATTTGACATGCCCAAGTTTAAATTTGACATGTCTAGGATCAATTTTGAGATGCCCAAGACCGTAGGATTGTGCTTTCATGCACATGCCTAAGATTCTATTTGACTTGCCCAAGTTTAAATTTGACATGTTTAGGACCAAATTTGAGATGCCCAAGACCGTAGGCTTGTGTTTTCATGACCATGCCCAAGATTCAATTTGAGATGCCTAGGATAATTTTTTACTAGATTCCCAATACTATAGACTTTTTTCATGCCCATGACCGAGATTCAATTTGACATGTCTAGGATCAATTTTGAGATACCCAAGACCGTAGGCTTGTGATTCCATGCCCATGCTTTCATGCCCATGCCCAAGATTTAATTTGACATGCCCAAGTTTAAATTTGACATGTGTAGGATTAATTTTGAGATGCCCATAGCCGTAGGCTTGTGCTTTCATGCTCATGCCCAAGATTCAATTTGACGGATCCAAGTTCAATTTTGAGATGCCAAAGACCGTAGGCTTGTGCTTTCATGCCCATGCCCAAGATTCAATTTGACATACCCAAGTTAAAATTTGACATGTCTAGGATCAATTTTGAGATTCCCAAGACCGTAGGCTTTTCCTTTCATGCCCATGCCCAAGATTCAATTTGACATGCCTAGGATCAATTTTGAGATGCCCAAGACACTAGGCTTGTGCTTTCATGCCCATGTCCAAGATTCAATTTGACATCTCTAGGATCAATTTTGAGATGCCCAAGACCGTAGGCTTATGCTTTCATGCCCATGCCCAAGTTTAAATTTGACATGTCTAGGATCAATTTTGAGATGCCCAAGACCTTAGGATTGTGCTTTCATTCCCATGCCCAAGATTCAATTTGACATGCCCAAGTTTAAATTTGACATGTCTAGGATCAATTTTGAGATGCCCAAGACCGTAGGATTGTGCTTTCATGCACATGCCCAAGATTCAATTTGAGATGCCTAGGATCATTTTTTATATTCCCAAGACCATAGGCTTTTGCTTTCATGCCCATGACCGAGATTCAATTTGACATGTCTAGGATCAATTTTTAGATGCCCAAGACCGTAGGCTTGTGCTATCATGCCCATGCCCAAGATTTAATTTGACATGCCCAAGTTTAAATTTGACATGTGCAGGATTAATTTTGAGATGCCCAAGACCGTAGGCTTATCCTTTCATGCCCATGCCCATGCCCAAGATTCAATTTCACATGCCCAAGTTTAAATTTGACATCTCTAGGATCAATTTTGAGATGCCCAATACCGTAGGCTTGTGCTTTAATGCCCATGCCCAAGATTCAATTTGAGATGCCTAGGATCAAATTTTAGATGCCCAAGACCGTAGGGATTTGCTTTCATGCCCATGCCCAAGATTTAATTTGACATGCCCAAGTTTAAATTTGACATGTGTAGGATTAATTTTGAGATGCCCAAGACCGTAGGCTTATGCTTTCATGCCCATGCCCATGCCCAAGATTCAATTTGACATTCCCAAGTTTAAATTTGACATGTCTAGGATCAATTTTGAGGTTCCCAAGACCGTAGGTCTGTTCTTTCATTCCCAGGCCCAAGATTATATTTGACATGCCCAAGTTTAAATTTGACATGTTTAAGATCAATTTTGAGATGCCTAAGACTGTATGCTTGTGCTTTCTGCCCATGCCCAAGATTCAATTTGACATGCCTAAGATACTTTTTGAGATTCCCAAGACCGTAGGCTTGTGTTTTCATGCCCATGCCCAAGATTCAATTTGACATGCCCAATTTTAAATTTGACATGTCTAAGATCAATTTTGAGATGCCCAAGACCGTAGGCTTGTGCTTTCATGCCCATGACCAAGATTCAATTTGACGGATCCAAGTTCAATTTTGAGATGCCAAAGACCGTAGTCTTGTGCTTTCATGCCCATGCCCAAGATTCAATTTGACATACCCAAGTTAAAATTTGACATGTCTAGGATCAATTTTGAGATTCCCAAGACCGTAGGCTTTTCCTTTCATGCCCATGCCCAAGATTCAATTTGACATGCCTAGGATCAATTTTGAGATGCCCAAGACACTAGGCTTGTGCTTTCATGCCCATGCCCAAGATTCAATTTGACATCTCTAGGATCAATTTTGAGATGCCCAAGACCGTAGGCTTGTGCTTTCATGCCCATGCCCAAGTTTAAATTTGACATGTCTAGGATCAATTTTGAGATGCCCAAGACCTTAGGATTGTGCTTTCATTCCCATGCCCAAGATTCAATTTGACATGCTCAAGTTTAAATTTGACATGTCTAGGATCAATTTTGAGATGCCCAAGACCGTAGGATTGTGCTTTCATGCACATGCCCAAGATTCTATTTGACTTGCCCAAGTTTAAATTTGACATGTCTAGGATCAAATTTGAGATGCCCAAGACCGTAGGCTTGTGTTTTCATGGCCATGCCCAAGATTCAATTTGAGATGCCTAGGATCATTTTTTAGATTCCCAAGACCATAGGCTTTTGCTTTCATGCCCATGACCGAGATTCAATTTGACATGTTTAGGATCAATTTTTAGATGCCCAAGACCGTAGGCTTGTGCTATCATGCCCATGCCCAAGATTTAATTTGACATGCCCAAGTTTAAATTTGACATGTGTAGGATCAATTTTGAGATGCCCAAGACCGTAGGCTTATGCTTTCATGCCCATGCCCATGCCCAAGATTCAATTTCACATGCCCAAGTTTAAATTTGACATCTCTAGGATCAATTTTGAGATGCCCAAGACCGTAGGGATTTGCTTTCATGCCCATGCCCAAGATTTAATTTGACATGCCCAAGTTTAAATTTGACATGTGTAGGATTAATTTTGAGATGCCCAAGACCGTAGGTTTGTTCTTTCATTCCCAGGCCCAAGATTATATTTGACATGCCCAAGTTTAAATTTGACATGTTTAAGATCAATTTTGAGATGCCTAAGACTGTATGCTTGTGCTTTCCTTCCCATGCCCAAGATTCAATTTGACATGCCTAAGATACTTTTTGAGATTCCCAAGACCGTAGGCTTGTGTTTTCATGCCCATGCCCAAGATTCAATTTGACATGCCCAAGTTTAAATTTGACATGTCTAAGATCAATTTTGAGATGCCCAAGACCGTAGGCTTGTGCTTTCATGCCCATGCCCAATATTCAATTTGACGGATCCAAGTTCAATTTAGAGATGCCAAAGACCGTAGGATTGTGCTTTCATGCCCATGCCCAAGATTCAATTTGACATACCCAAGTTAAAATTTGACATGTCTAGGATCAATTTTGAGATTCCCAAGACCGTAGGCTTGTGTTTTCATGCCCATGCCCAAGATTCAATTTGACATGCCCAAGTTTAAATTTGACATGTCTAAGATCAATTTTGAGATGCCCAAGACCGTAGGCTTGTGCTTTCATACCCATGCCCAAGATTCAATTTGACGGATCCAAGTTCAATTTTGAGATGCCAAAGACCGTAGGCTTGTGCTTTCATGCCCATGCCCAAGATTCAATTTGACATACCCAAGTTAAAATTTGACATGTCTAGGATCAATTTTGAGATTCCCAAGACCGTAGGCAGTAGGATCATAATATCGCAACGGACAAGGTTCGCGGGATTAATAAACGACGGTGTCGCGAGGGAGTCGCAGGGAGCTAAAATAAACGACGCGATGAATAACGACAAACAAAACAATTGGAAGACATGAAACCTGGCGAGGGTTAAGAAGTGTCGCGAGAATGAATATTCGTGCACTTGCGACACTTCGCGAGACATTCCCGAAAATAAAGGATAGCTTAGCTGTCATCCACTATGTATTACCCTATATAAAGGGCTAAATGAGTCTGTTGAAAGGAGGGATCTTTTTGAATTGTGAAGCAAGTCATTAGGAGAGAGAAAGTTTAAGAGCGCCTTAATTTCTAAGTGTAATTCTATTGTACTGTGTAAACATTTCATGGAATCAATTAATAAATATTCTTGATCACACATCTTTCAATGGATTAGTCAAGCAAAACTGAGTAAGGGGTGTAGTGTGGGATTTCCTGCAACTACATATGCGCTAGAAACAGGGAGAGAGCAGAGATTGACGTAGAAATTGGAAAGAATTTGGATTAACAGAGAAAAGGTTTGGAGAGATACTCAAGAATTCATTGAAAAAGAGAAATGGCTAGAAGAAGAAACGTACAAGGGCAACCAACGATTGTAAGAAGAAGTGGGAGACTTGCTGGAGAAAGGAGGAATGAAACAGGAGAATCGTCAAGGATGAATATGAAAAATGATGGAGAAAATCAAAATCAGCCACCGATCTCCCCAGTAACAAACGCGGCTGTGGATTATGATAGAGTAAGTGTACATACTTGGAGGTCTGATTTTGAAGACGAGAGGGAAGAGGAGCAGCAGATGGTGAACAATGGACAAGGAGGAGGAGAGCAAGGAATGAATGGAGAAATGAATCCAGGAAACGACGAAATCGCAGCGTTAGAAAGATTGAGACAAACAATACATGAAGAGAGACGACTAGAGGCAGAAGAACGAGCAAACTTGACAAGACAGAATCATGAATTGAGGATGGAAAATATGAGATTGCAAAATAGGAGATCAAGAAGTAGTGTGAGATCAAGTTCAAGATCGATTAGGGAAGAAAGAAGGAGAGTTTTACCAACAGAAAGTACCAAGAAGAAAACCAACAAGAAACACAAAATCCAAACACAGAGCATGGCGAGAGAAGAGGGAAATGGAAGATCGTTATATTCCTCACCAAAATCTTCAAGATGAGCGGAATAGGGAGAATCAAGGAAACATGCAACTCCAAGGGCCGAATGACCCAGTTAACAAGGGAGAATAATCTTGCACGGAGAGAAGAATTGAGAAGAAACCAAGAGATTGAGGATGACATTGAGAGGCACTACATTGAACAAGCACGGCTAGCTCGCGAGAGAGAAAGGATAAGAGCAGAAATGGAAAATCAAGAGATGGAAGAGGCAATCCTAAGCAGAATAACCATGACAACCGGGAAAGAAGGAGGGAACAAAATCGTACCAATAGAAATATTAATGAAGAATATGAGAGGGCGCAGATGAGAGCTGAGAGACAGCCAAGAAGAGAGAACAACCGATATAATGGCGTGCGAATTGAAGAAAGAAACGAAGAAGAGCGTCGCGGGGAAAGGAGAGAAGAAAATAACGAGCAAGAAGGTCAAAATGGCACGAGCGTAGAAGGAGAGAGGCGAGCTAAAAATACCAAGAGAATCAAATTCTCGAGGCAAATGAACAAATCTTAAGAGAACTGGGCTGAAAATGAGAGGATTACTGAATAATAGAAGGGAAGGAGGAAGGAAACAATTGGACGAAGCCATCGCAGAAGCTGCGAAGAATCCCTTCACGCTAGAAGTACAGATGGGAGGAATACCTCCTAAGTGCAATCTACCTGCATTAACCAACATCTTTGATGGAACAAACCGTGCGGCACAAATATCAAGGCTTATATGAGATGTATGTTGCAGTGGGAGAATCATGATGCTATACTATGCAAATATTTCGCATCAAGCCTAATAGGAGAAGCACTAAAATGGTTTGAGGGTCTGCCAAGGAACACAATCACATCATTTAACCATTTACAAGCCACATTCCTGGGAGCATACATAAGTAACAATTCTTCACGACCAGGTATTGAAGATGTATTCGGGTTGAAGCAAAGGGTTGGCGAGAGCTTAAGGCAGTTGACAATAAGATGGAGGACCATGTGTAGCGAAATGGCAGGACGGGTTGAGGAAAGATACCTCATCCTCTCATTTGTGAATGCTCTCTTCGCGACTAACTTGTTATACATTCAAATTTTTAGAATCAAAAATACAATCACGATGGCGAATCTGAGAGTTACAGGAAGAATATATTGCCTTAGAAGAAAGACAGAATGAAATGAACTCTTATCCAGTCGCGAACACAAGCTCGAATGCTGCGAACGCAAGCTTGTTGCCTCAATTCATAAATACAGTGGCGAGCACTTCGCAAGGACAGCAAGCAAGGAAGGCTGATGAGGGACAGCAGAAGATAGTAGCCATGGGAAGCCACGACCAAGAAGAGTTTGAACGAGAAAGGAACTACTACAACCGTAACAGCAATAATAAGATTCAGAGGCTAGATCATGTACAAGAAACTTACGGTGGACGAAGGCAAAATAATCATGCAAGGCGCAGAAGTCGCAGAATAGTATGGGAAGAGATTAAGATGCCTCCACTGAATGCTAGTGTGGAAAAGATCCGGGAAGCTATACTTGTAATGGAAGATGTACCAAAGACCTTGGAACGTGGGAATGGAACCACCACCGGC
Source organism: Papaver armeniacum (assembly GCA_023531295.1). NCBI lineage: Eukaryota > Viridiplantae > Streptophyta > Magnoliopsida > Ranunculales > Papaveraceae > Papaver > Papaver armeniacum. Next base: position 23,344 of record JAJJWW010008987.1, on the reverse strand, counting down.
GATAGAAGTCATGAGTTTTGCTCTTACCATCGCTTCCATGGGCATCAAACAAACGATTGTAGAAACATAAAGAGAATTATTCTCGGGATGATTGATCGGGGAAGTCAATCACTTTCTAAAGGGAGAAGAAAAAGGCCCGACATTACCGCCACCACCGAGAGATGCACGAATGTGTCGGCGAAAGGAAAGGAAACATTTGTGATAGAAGTTGGAACAAAAGCCAAAAATTTGAATTGCAACTCTATCGTCCACTCCTATCGCACAATCGAAGATTTTCATGACAACGTGCTCAGTAGAGTCTTTGCGAGAGATGCTAACGATAAAGAAATAATGAGTCTGGCGAGAACAACGCAGCTTAGAAAAGTGGCAAACAAGACTATTTCTTTCTCTGCGAGATGAAGTGCCAAAAGGAAGAGAAACACATGATAGCCCGTTGGTTGTGAAACTAGAGATTAACCCAAAACCAGTTGATGGAGAAGATGATGAAGCGAGAAGATTGTCTGGGCGATCAACCGAATCCTAATCGATACCTAAGTTCGGTGAATATTCTTTTTACCATACTTACAAGACGATGGGAGGAAAGGATGAGGATTTGATCCCCTCGACATACAAGATATATTGCTTTAATGGCACTGCAAACAAGCCAAAGGGAGAGGTTCACATGAGAATACCTCTACAAGGATTATCAACTGATGTTTTATTCTGTGTGGTTGACGTGGAATCTTCATATAATGCGCTGATTGGGAGGCCATGGCTTCATGAAATCTTGGGGGTCGCATCAACATACCACCAATGTATAAAATTCCCACATCCAAACGGCATTGGTATTATACAGGGAGATTGGAAGGAGTCGCAACAATGTCATGAAGTCGATGTAGAAAGTCTGCGAAGAAAGAAATGCCAAAAGAAAGGGTTGGAAGCAACATGTGAGAGATGAGCAGAGAAAGGAAAAACTGATGGTGGATGCTATAGAAGTAAGGACTCGAACATACCTCGCGAGGTGAATGCCTAGAGATAGGCGAATATTATGATAATAAAGAAGCGAAGGATATGAGGAACAAAAGGCATAAGAAGTGAATAATCAACAAAACAGGAGAAAAAGTAGTAATTGAAGTAATGATGTGCGAGAATCTCGCAGCCAAGAGTACATGAGAATTCGGTTAAGAAAGAAAAATGAAAATACAACAAATGAAATGGAATTTTGCGAATACTTCGTAAACAAATATCGGCAAATAATGAAACATGAATAATTGAATGATTTAACAAAGATGAATGAGTAAAAGAATGGGACGAACCTTTATGGCGTACACCCTAGTTCGCGAATAACATTTCGTAAGAGGCAAATGTAAGACCTAAAGTGCGTCATATAAGGGGGTATCTCTCGACATGGCTCAGGGGGAAGGTTACACCGCTCCTGAAGCCTGAGTCATGAAAATTTGGGGCCCATGAAAGCCTACCCGGAAGAGGTACCTTGGATTCCCAACTATATATATAAGGTTATACCCTGGTTGGGCGACCGAGGGTCTCTTCCAAGGAGTCAGTGTATGCTCAAGGCGCCGAGGTACACGGTTGAGCGAGTGCCCGGGATGGATGAACCTACCCTGGCCATTCTTGGCAAGTCTTGGCATATGTTGCACTCGCCCGAAGAAAACTCCACTTAGGGTGCAGCCTCGTAACCATAAACCCTATAGGTATAAGGGATAAGAGGCTGCGAAACAACTGGTTGTTGTTAAGACCGGATGGGAGGAGCTAGTCTTGTATGGCCGATGTTTCGCCTCCTTGAAGGGGCAACCAGGGAGATGATAAGGGCGACGCTCTCCATTAGGGGAGTGTCAAAACAGACGCAAATGTCATAAGGCTGTGTTTTCGCAAGAGAATTTAGGCTTGTCATATTTGTGCAATGATCCTGCAGAGGCAATAATACTAACGCGAAGATAAGGCGAGATCAATGGGTCTTTACACGAAAGTGTACGGACGTCCTGCGATTTCGTCGCACGACGGCAATGTCATGGGGCTTTATATTCGCAAGGATATTTAGGCTTGTCATATTGCCGCAACTAAAACATCCTGCAGAGGCAAAAATACTTGGAAAATGATAAGGCAAGATCAATGGGTTTTTACATGCAAGTGTAAAGACGTCCTGCGATTTTGTCGCAATGAAAGGTGACAGGGGAAGACCTCTAATTAGGGAGGTCTAACTTGGAAGACCACACGAAAATGATAAGGCAAGGTCAATGGGCCCTTGCTTGAAAATGCAAAGGCGGCTCTGCGACCTTGTCGCAACAAGAAGAGATAAAATAAAGACTACCAAACGATAAGGCGAGACAAGTAGGATTCTTGATTTATGAAGATACCCGCGACCACGTCGCAACGATACATTTCAATAACAATAAGATTATTATCCAACCCAAATACATGATGACAACTAAAATCTTCCATCTGAAGATAAATAACAGAGGCAAGTATGGGAATGGAAAAGATGGAATATTGTTATTCATCTTCTGATGAAAGAGTTATACATCAATAATGTTAGCCAATTATATTACAAAGAAGAACTACCAAAAAAGGGGAGTGAAGACTGAATTTAGGGGGGAACAATCCAAGAAGTACACTATAATAAAGAAATACAGAAATGTACAGATATTAGAGGCAGCGAAAGAAAACAAAAAGAATTATTTCTTTGGTGATTCTTCTCCTTCATCTGATTCTTCAGTCCTATTATTCTCATCGCCGAATTTTCTTCTTCGCTAGCCTCACTATCGTAAACGTCCGAGACAGTGCGATTCTCGGGAACCTTTTCGTAAAGCCAGGGATATGAATGCAGAGGATATTGTGGTCCTTACAAACATACTCCATGGCTCCATTGCGAAAACGAACGGCATCATTATTAAAATTCGCCACTGTCGTTAGAAATTGTTTCTTCAACTTGAAATATTTATTCTCGCGAAGGGAGAGACTCTTTGCGAGCTGTTCTTTTTCAGTTTCAAGTTCTTCAATTCTCGTTGGAAAATTCCTGGCGAGTTGTTCTTTTTCAGATTCAAGCTCTCTAATTCTAACTTGAAGTCTCTTCTCGGATTCTACAAATAAGTAACAACAAGTTAATAATTTACAAGCAATACTACATAAGTAAGAAGCAATGAAGGTATAATAAGTAACCTTCTCTATCGAGATATCATATCTTTAATCAAGGAAGTATGCTCAAGCATGAAGACTAACATCAACACCTAGGTTATTCCCCGCATTATCTAAAACTTTCGCAGCCTGTGCGAATTCATCATCACTATTAATAACAAGAAGAGAAACGAACTTGCTCTTCTCGCCGCTTAAGTATGGTATTCGATGAAGGAGTTCATCTCGTTCAACTTGCACACCTAGAAGAGATTTGTGGAATTCGCTAACGCCCGTGCACCTCTCATTAGTAATGCGATCGTTCTCATCTATGAGATCACTAATTTTCTTCCTTAAAGTCTTGATTTTCTTCTCGGAATCAAGGTACATTCGTTTAAAGCGATTAGTTAAATTTAAACTAGATCTGTGTTCGATCTCTAAGAGATGATATTTGGATTGAAGATCCTTTAATGAAAGGAGGTTAGTTTTATCTCGAGAAACTACTTAGAGATTGATTGAGGTGAGTAAGAAGGACATCATCATTCATAGGCTCGGAAATGAATGGAGAAGGATGGATTCTTCTGAGAGATTATATACGTCTGCGAGAATAATAGTCGAGACAAAGAAAAATAAAGGATAGCATGAAAAGGATTTGAGAATTGAAATTTACTATACCATAAAGTCTACGATTTGAATTCCGAAGAGTGATTACTCTATCCTTTTGGGAGTCCAGATCGGCTTCTAATTTTGAATCTTATCGCGAGATGACGCGACTTCAACTTCTAGCTCTTGGGTCTTCTTGTTCAATTGTAAATTTCTCTTTTCAAGATTATTGCGTCTTCTCTCGAGATCTGAGGCAACTACAAAAAGAAGTTTTTCCAACCTATGAAAGAAGATAGAAAAACCGTTAATACATATATTTAAAAATTTAAAATTAACAGGGAAATATGACTACATGCATACCAAAGACCCAAGTGCGTTCAAGAAGTCAGGAGACACAATTCTAGAGGCTCCATTGAAAGAATTATTGCCCTCTAGTAAAGCAAAGATTACACACATTTGCGAGAACCCCGCAAAGGGAAGCTAGGGGAGCATCTCCCATTCCTTGGAAAGAGTCTGAGAAGATGCTAGATAACTGATCCATAGGAGAACCGGCCAATGGAATCTCTTTAGTGAGAGAGGGATTCGAATCATGGTTATCCTCGTCAGAAGATTCGGAGCTTGAACTAAGGCGAGAAGAAGACTGAGTCTTTCGCTTCTTAGTTAATGGAGCAGAGGATTTATCTTTGCGAACGACGGTTTTACCCTTACTTCTAATCTTCGCGGCTACAGTTTCTTCAACTCCAACCTTCGCATACGGTTAAAGATAAGAAACAGAGGCAACAATATTGTTTCAAATAACAAAGGAAATGTTTCTTACTTCACCCGTAAGCGATCGAAGTATCGTCAGAGTACTCTCCAACGGATTATCCTTGTAGCTTCTTCTCAATTTGGCGATCTGAAAAATTCCACAAACTCAACAAATATAAAAAGAAAGTTGCGAAGGCAAGGTTTGAAGTGGAAAACATACCTCTTTTGCCTTATCAGGCCATTTGAATTCCCAAGGATGATATCCTGCGAGATTCGCAGGAAGAATATGCGAACCCGCGATGTAAGGGCCATTTAAAATCAAGGGTACAACCCACCACTTCTCATCCTTGGAGTGGCGAGAGTAGTATTATTGCCGGGTGCCAGTCAATATCTTGCATGAGTAATTTATCCTCGGGGACATTATCCTTCTTTTTCGAGCTAATACCCCAAATGAGATTTCGCATTCCTCATCTTTATCACTGAATAATTTTCAAAAAAGTTCTCTACAGTGTATTTCTCAGCAGCTATTTCCAAGTTTGCGAAATCGGGGTGTCTAACAGTATTAGGGTATAAAGATCCTTTGCCAGCACCACGGTTCGCGAACTCAAGCATTAGGCGAATGCAATCGCCACTTAATTGATAAACAGCCCGAGAGAATTTTTCATGGGCCAAGATTTCATAAAATAAAGGCATCTCAGGATCGTATAAGGGAATGGGAAGTCCTGCGAGAAGTTGACCTAGCGAGACTATAATTTTTTGATCATCACATTGATGATCAGAAAACAACTTTGCAGAAAGAATAGATGAAGATTCTTGATCGGGAATGGTTGATAGAGTAAAACCTTTCTCGAGCAACTTCTGTTGAACTTCTGTAAAAGAAGATTTGTATGCACGACTAATGAAAGCCATTATCAGTATGGGAATGGATGGGAGGTTGGAGATTAGGATCAGCGTTAGAAAGGATGAAGAAAAGAGTTACAGTAGCAGGAGCGCAAATTGCGGAAGGAGAGAGTCAAGAAAAGTTGCAGAGAGAAATTAAAGGAAGAAAAGAGGAGGAAAAGAAAGCTATATATAGAAAAATCAAAAAAAAAAAAGATTCTTGAGAAAAACGAGGGCATTTAATGCGAGAAGAGACATGAACGGTCGAGAATAAACAGTTGGAAGAGACGTGTCAAGAAAAGACTTTAATGGGCAAAATCTGTGTAATAGTACGGGTCGAAACAGATAAAGATAAGTAGTTGCGGCAAATCAAAATATTGATTCTCATGACATTCTCTCCTCGCAGAGGAGATGTAAGGAGAGACAGAGACGGAACTTCATATATATACTACAAAGAAGCTTCGGAACTTCGCTAAAAGAATAGAGGCAAGTACGTACTTTTCAAGAAAAGTATTCTTTCGCTCGTTCCTTCACCAATTGAAACCGGGGATTATTACAACAATGAATTTTTCCTTCAAATCGCTTTTCAAGCAATATTCAAGGAAAAAGAGGCAAGATGTAGGATCATATTATCGCAACGGACAAGGTTCGCGGGATTAATAAACGACGGTGTCGCGAGGAGTCGCAGGGAGCTAAAATAAACGACGCGATGAATAACGACAAACAAAACAATTAAAAGACATGAAACCTCCAACGAGGGTTAAGAAGTGTCGCGAGAATGAATATTCGTGCACTTGCGACACTTCGCGAGACATTCCCGAAAATAAAGGATAGCTTAGCTGTCATCCACTATGTATTACCCTATATAAAGGGCTAAATGAGTCTGTTGAAAGGAGGGATCTTTTTGAATTGTGAAGCAAGTCATTAGGAGAGAGAAAGTTTAAGAGCGCCTTAATTTCTAAGTGTAATTCTATTGTACTGTGTAAACATTTCATGGAATCAATTAATAAATATTCTTGATCACACATCTTTCAATGGATTAGTCAAGCAAAACTGAGTAAGGGGTGTAGTGTGGGATTTCCTGCAACTACATATGCTTTTCCTTTCATGCCCATGCCCAAGATTCAATTTGACATGCCTAGGATCAATTTTGAGAAGCCCAAGACACTAGGCTTGTGCTTTTATGCCCATGCCCAAGATTCAATTTGACATCTCTAGGATCAATTTTGAGATGCCCAAGACCGTAGGCTTGTGCTTTCATGCCCATGCCCAATTTTAAATTTTACATGTCTAGGATCAATTTTGAGATGCCCAAGACCTTAGGATTGTGCTTTCATTCCCATGCCCAAGATTCAATTTGACATGCCCAAGTTTAAATTTGACATGTCTAGGATCAATTTTGAGATGCCCAAGACCGTAGGATTGTGCTTTCATGCACATGCCCAAGATTCTATTTGACTTGCCCAAGTTTAAATTTGACATGTCTAGGATCAAATTTGAGATGCCCAAGACCGTAGGCTTGTGTTTTCATGGCCATGCCCAAGATTCAATTTGAGATGCCTAGGATTCTTTTTTTAGATTCCCAATACTATAGGCTTTTTCTTTCATGCCCATGACCGAGATTCAATTTGACATGTCTAGGATCAATTTTTTGATGCCCAAGACCGTAGGCTTGTGCTATCATGCCCATGCCCAAGATTTAATTTGACATGCCCAAGTTTAAATTTGACATGTGTAGGATTAATTTTGAGATGCCCAAGACCGTAGGCTTATGCTTTCATGCCCGTGCCCATGCCCAAGATTCAATTTCACATGCCCAAGATTAAATTTGACATCTCTAAGATCAATTTTGAGATGCCCAAGACCGTAGGCTTGAGCTTTAATGCCCATGCCCAAGATTTAATTTGAGATTCCTAGGATCAATTTTTAGATGCCCAAGACCGTAGGGATTTGCTTTCATGCCCATGCCCAAGATTTAATTTGACATGCCCAAGTTTAAATTTGATATGTGTAGGATTAATTTTGAGATGCCCAAGACCGTAGGCTTATGCTTTCATGCCCATGCCCATGCCCAAGATTCAATTTGACATTCCCAAGTTTAAATTTGACATGTCTAGGATCAATTTTGAGGTTCCCAAGACCGTAGGTCTGTTCTTTCATTCCCAGGCCCAAGATTATATTTGACATGCCCAAGTTTAAATTTGACATGTTTAAGATCAATTTTGTGATGCCTAAGACTGTATGCTTGTGCTTTCCTGCCCATGCCCAAGATTCAATTTGACATGCCTAAGATACTTTTTGAGATTCCCAAGACCGTAGGCTTGTGTTTTCATGCCCATGCCCAAGATTCAATTTGACATGCCCAAGTTTAAATTTGACATGTCTAAGATCAATTTTGAGATGCCCAAGACCGTAGGCTTGTGCTTTCATGCCCATGCCCATGCCCAAGATTCAATTTGACGGATCCAAGTTCAATTTTGAGATGCCAAACACCGTAGGCTTGTGCTTTCATGCCCATGCCAAAGATTCAATTTGACATACCCAAGTTAAAATTTGACATGTCTAGGATCAATTTTGAGATTCCCAAGACCGTAGGCTTTTCCTTTCATGCCCATCCCCAAGATTCAATTTGACATGCCTAGGATCAATTTTGAGATGCTCATGCCCATGCCCAAGATTCAATTTGACATCTCTAGGATCAATTTTGAGATGCCCAAGACCGTAGGCTTATGCTTTCATGCCCATGCCCAAGTTTAAATTTGACATGTCTAGGATCAATTTTGAGATGCCCAAGACCTTAGGATTGTGCTTTCATTCCCATGCCCAAGATTCAATTTGACATGCCCAAGTTTAAATTTGACATGTCTAGGATCAATTTTGAGATGCCCAAGACCGTAGGATTGTGCTTTCATGTACATGCCCAAGATTCTATTTGACTTGCCCAAGTTTAAATTTGACATGTCTAGGATCAAATTTGAGATGCCCAAGACCGTAGGCTTGTATTTTCATGGCCATGCCCAAGATTCAATTTGAGATTCCTAGGATCATTTTTTAGATTCCCAATACTATAGGCTTTTGCTTTCATGTCCATGACCGAGATTCAATTTGACATGTCTAGGATCAATTTTTTGATGCTCAAGACCGTAGGCTTGTTCTATCATGCCCATGCCCAAGATTTAATTTGACATGCCCAAGTTTAAATTTGACATGTGTAGGATTCATTTTGAGATTCCCAAGACCGTAGGCTTATGCTTTCATGCCCATGCCCATGCCCAAGATTCAATTTCACATGCCCAAGTTTAAATTTGACATCTCTAGGATCAATTTTGAGATTCCCAAGACCGTAGGCTTGTGCTTTAATGCCCATGCCCAAGATTCAATTTGAGATGCCTAGGATCAATTTTTAGATGCCCAAGACCGTAGGGATTTGCTTTCATGCCCATGCCCAAGATTTAATTTGACATGCCCAAGTTTAAATTTGACATGTGTAGGATTAATTTTGAGATGCCCAAGACCGTAGGCTTATGCTTTCATGCCCATGCCCATGCCCAAGATTCAATTTGACATTCCCAAGTTTAAATTTGACATGTCTAGGATCAATTTTGAGGTTCCCAAGACCGTAGGTCTGTTCTTTCATTCCCAGGCCCAAGATTATATTTGACATGCCCAAGTTTAAATTTGACATGTTTAAGATCAATTTTGAGATGCCTAAGACTGTGTGCTTGTGCTTTCCTGCCCATGCCCAAGATTCAATTTGACATGCCTAAGATACTTTTTGAGATTCCCAAGACCGTAGGCTTGTGTTTTCATGCCCATGCCCAAGATTCAATTTGACATGCCCAAGTTTAAATTTGACATGTCTAAGATCAATTTTGAGATGCCCAAGACCGTAGGCTTGTGCTTTCAGGCCCATGCCCAAGATTCAATTTGACGGATCCAAGTTCAATTTTGAGATGCTAAAGACCGTAGGCTTGTGCTTTCATGCCCATGCCCAAGATTCAATTTGACATACCCAAGTTAAAATTTGACATGTCTAGGATCAATTTTGAGATTCCCAGGACCGTAGGCTTTTCCTTTCATGCCCGTGCCCAAGATTCAATTTGACATGCCTAGGATCAATTTTGAGATGCTCATGCCCATGCCCAAGATTCAATTTGACATCTCTAGGATCAATTTGGAGATGCCCAAGACCGTAGGCTTGTGCTTTCATGCCCATGCCCAAGTTTAAATTTGACATGTCTAGGATCAATTTTGAGATGCCCAAGACCTTAGGATTGTGCTTTCATTCCAATGCCCAAGATTCAATTTGACATGCCCAAGTTTAAATTTGACATGTCTAGGATTAATTTTGAGATGCCCAAGACCGTAGGATTGTGCTTTCATGTACATGCCCAAGATTCTATTTGACATTCCCAAGTTTAAATTTGACATGTCTAGGATCAATTTTGAGGTTCCCAAGACCGTAGGTCTGTTCTTTCATTCCCAGGCCCAAGATTATATTTGACATGCCCAAGTTTAAATTTGACATGTTTAAGATCAATTTTGAGATGCCTAAGACTGTATGCTTGTGCTTTCCTGCCCATGCCCAAGATTCAATTTGAAATGCCTAAGATACATTTTGAGATTCCCAAGACCGTAGGCTTGTGTTTTCATGCCCATGCCCAAGATTCAATTTGACATGCCCAAGTTTAAATTTGACATATCTAAGATCAATTTTGAGATGCCCAAGACCGTAGGCTTGTGCTTTCATGCCCATGCCCAAGATTCAATTACGGATCCAAGTTCAATTTTGAGATGCCAAAGACCGTAGGATTGTGGTTTCATGCCCATGCCCAAGATTCAATTTCACATGCCCAAGTTTAAATTTGACATCTCTAGGATCAATTTTGAGATTCCCAAGACCGTAGGCTTGTGCTTTAATGCCCATGCCCAAGATTCAATTTGAGATGCCTAGGATCAATTTTTAGATGCCCAAGACCGTAGGGATTTGCTTTCATGCCCATGCCCAAGATTTAATTTGACATGCCCAAGTTTAAATTTGACATGTGTAGGATTAATTTTGAGATGCCCAAGACCGTAGGCTTATGCTTTCATGCCCATGCCCATGCCCAAGATTCAATTTGACATTCCCAAGTTTAAATTTGACATGTCTAGGATCAATTTTGAGGTTCCCAAGACCGTAGGTCTGTTCTTTCATTCCCAGGCCCAAGATTATATTTGACATGCCCAAGTTTAAATTTGACATGTTTAAGATCAATTTTGAGATGCCTAAGACTGTATGCTTGTGCTTTCCTGCCCATGCCCAAGATTCAATTTGACATGCCTAAGATACTTTTTGAGATTCCCAAGACCGTAGGCTTGTGTTTTCATGCCCATGCCCAAGATTCAATTTGACATGCCCAAGTTTAAATTTGACATGTCTAAGATCAATTTTGAGATGCCCAAGACCGTAGGCTTGTGCTTTCATGCCCATGCCCAAGATTCAATTTGACGGATCCAAGTTCAATTTTGAGATTCCAAAGACCGTAGGCTTGTGCTTTCATGCCCATGCCCAAGATTCAATTTGACATACCCAAGTTAAAATTTGACATGTCTAGGATCAATTTTGAGATTCCCAAGACCGTAGGCTTTTCCTTTCATACCCATGCCCAAGATTCAATTTGACATGCCTAGGATCAATTTTGAGATGCCCAAGACACGAGGCTTGTGCTTTCATGCCCATGCCCAAGATTCAATTTGACATCTCTAGGATCAATTTTGAGATGCCCAAGACCGTAGGCTTGTGCTTTCTTGCCCATGCCCAAGTTTAAATTTGACATGTCTAGGATCAATTTTGAGATGCCCAAGACCTTAGGATTGTGCTTTCATTCCCATGCCCAAGATTCAATTTGACATGCCCAAGTTTAAATTTGACATGTGTAGGATTAATTTTGAGATTCCCAAGACCGTAGGCTTATGCTTTCATTCCCATGCCCATGCCCAAGATTCAATTTCACATGCCCAAGTTTAAATTTGACATCTCTAGCATCAATTTTGAGATGCCCAAGACCGTAGGCTTGTGCTTTAATGCCCATGCCCAAGATTCAATTTGAGATGCCTAGGATCAATTTTTAGATGCCCAAGACCGTAGGGATTTGCTTTCATTCCCATGCCCAAGATTTAATTTGACATGCCCAAGTTTAAATTTGACATGTGTAGGATTAATTTTGAGATGCCCAAGACCGTAGGCTTATGCTTTCATGCCCATGACCATGCCCAAGATTCAATTTGACATTCCCAAGTTTAAATTTGACATGTTTAGGATCAATTTTGAGGTTCCCAAGACCGTAGGTCTGTTCTTTCATTCCCAGTCCCAAGATTATATTTGACATGCCCAAGTTTAAATTTGACATGTTTAAGATCAATTTTGAGATGCCTAAGACTGTATGCTTGTGCTTTCCTGCCCATGCCCAAGATTCAATTTGACATGCCTAAGATACTTTTTGAGATTCCCAAGACCGTAGGCTTGTGTTTTCATGCCCATGCCCAAAATTCAATTTGACATGCCCAAGCTTAAATTTGACATGTCTAAGATCAATTTTGAGATGCCCAAGACCGTAGGCTTGTGCTTTCATGCCCATGCCCAAGATTCAATTTGACGGATCCAAGTTCAATTTTGAGATGCAAAAGACCGTAGGCTTGTGCTTGCATGCCCATGCCCAAGATTCAATTTGACATACCCAAGTTAAAATTTGACATGTCTAGGATCAATTTTGAGATTCCCAAGACCGTTGGCTTTTCCATTCATGCCCATGCCCATGATTCAATTTGACATGCCTAGGATCAATTTTGAGATGCCCAAGACACTAGGCTTGTGCTTTCATGCGCATGCCCAAGATTCAATTTGACATCTCTAGGATCAATTTTGAGATGCCCAATACCGTAGGCTTGTGCTTTCATGTCCATGCCGAAGTTTAAATTTGACATGTCTAGGATCAATTTTGAGATGCCCAAGACCTTAGGATTGTGCTTTCATTCCCATGCCCAAGATTCAATTTGACATGCCCAAGTTTAAATTTGACATGTCTAGGATCAATTTTGAGATGCCCAAGACCGTAGGATTGTGCTTTCATGCACATGCCCAAGATTCTATTTGACTTGCCCAAGTTTAAATTTGACATGTCTAGGATCAAATTTGAGATGCCCAAGACCGTAGGCTTGTGTTTTCATGGCCATGCCCAAGATTCAATTTGAGATGCCTAGGATCATTTTTTAGATTCCCAATACTATCGGCTTTTGCTTTCATGCCCATGACCGAGATTCAAGTTGACATGTCTAGGATCAATTTTTTGATGCCCAAGACCGTAGGCTTGTGCTATCATGCCCATGCCCAAGATTTAATTTGACATGCCCAAGTTTAAATTTGACATGTGTAAGATTAATTTTGAGATGCCCAAGACCGTAGGCTTATGCTTTCATGCCCATGCCCATGCCAAAGATTCAATTTCACATGCCCAAGTTTAAATTTGACATCTCTAGGATCAATTTTGAGATGCCCAAGACCGTAGGCTTGTGCTTTAATGCCCGTGCCCAAGCTTCAATTTGAGATGCCTAGGATCAATTTTTAGATGCCCAAGACCGTAGGGATTTGCTTTCATGCCCATGCCCAAGATTTAATTTGACATGCCCAAGTTTAAATTTGACATGTGTAGGATTAATTTTGAGATGCCCAAGACCGTAGGCTTATGCTTTCATGCCCATGCCCATGCCCAAGATTCAATTTGACATTCCCAAGTTTAAATTTGACATGTCTATGATCAATTTTGAAGTTCCCAAGACCGTAGGTCTGTTCTTTCATTCCCAGGCCCAAGATTATATTTGACATGCCCAAGTTTAAATTTGACATGTTTAAGATCAATTTTGAGATGCCTAAGACTGTATGCTTGTGATTTCCTGCCCATGCCCAAGATTCAATTTGACATGCCTAAGATACTTTTTTGAGATTCCCAAGACCGTAGGCTTGTGTTTTCATGCCCATGACCAAGATTCAATTTGACATGCCCAAGTTTAAATTTGACATGTCTAAGATCAATTTTGAGATGCCCAAGACCGTAGGCTTGTGCTTTCATGCCCATGCCCAAGATTCAATTTGACATACCCAAGTTAAAATTTGACATGTCTAGGATCAATTTTGAGATTCCCAAGACCGTAGGCTTTTCCTTTCATGCCCATGCCCAAGATTCAATTTGACATGCCTAGGATCAATTTTGAGATGCCCAAGACACTAGGATTGTGCTTTCATGCCCATGCCCAAGATTCAATTTGACATCTCTAGGATCAATTTTGAGATGCCCAAGACCGTAGGCTTGTGCTTTCATGCCCATGCCCAAGTTTAAATTTGACATGTCTAGGATCAATTTTGAGATGCCCAAGACCTTAGGATTGTGCTTTCATTCCCATGCCCAAGATTCAATTTGACATGCCCAAGTTTAAATTTGACATGTCTAGGATCAATTTTGAGATGCCCAAGACCGTAGGATTGTGCTTTCTTGCACATGCCCAATTTGACTTGCCCAAGTTTAAATTTGACATGTCTAGGATCAAATTTGAGATGCCCAAGACCGTAGGCTTGTGTTTTCATGACCATGCCCAAGATTCAATTTGAGATGCCTAGAATCATTTTTTGGATTCCCAAGACCATAGGCTTTTGCTTTCATGCCCATGACCGAGATTCAATTTGACATGTCTAGGATCAATTTTTAGATGCCCAAGACCGTAGGCTTGTGCTATCATGCCCATGCCCAAGATTTAATTTGACATGCCCAAGTTTAAATTTGACATGTGTAGGATTAATTTTGAGATGCCCAAGACCGTAGGCTTATGCTTTCATGCCCATGCCCATGCCCAAGTTTAAATTTGACATCTCTAGGATCAATTTTGAGATACCCAAGACCGTAGGATTGTGCTTTCTTGCACATGCCCAAGATTCTATTTGACTTGCCCAAGTTTAAATTTGACATGTCTAGGATCAAATTTGAGATGCCCAAGACCGTAGGCTTGTGTTTTCATGACCATGCCCAAGATTCAATTTGAGATGCCTAGGATCATTTTTTAGATTCCCAAGACCATAGGCTTTTGCTTTCATGCCCATGACCGAGATTCAATTTGACATGTCTAAGATCAATTTTTAGATGCCTTAGACCGTAGGGATTTGCTTTCATGCCCATGCCCAAGATTCAATTTGACATGCCCAAGATCAATTTTTAGATGCCCAAGACCGTAATTTTGTGCCCAAGATCATGCCCATGCCCAAGATTCAATTTCACATGCCCAAGTTTAAATTTGACATCTCTAGGATCAATTTTGAGATGCCCAAGACCGTAGGCTTGTGCTTTAATGCCCATGCCCAAGGTTCAATTTGAGATGCCTAGGATCAATTTTTAGATGCCCAAGACCGTAGGGATTTGCTTTCATGCCCATGCCCAAGATTTAATTTGACATGCCCAAGTTTAAATTTGACATGTGTAGGATTAATTTTGAGATGCCCAAGACCCTTATGCTTTCATGCCCATGCCCATGCCCAAGATTCAATTTGACATTCCCAAGTTTAAATTTGACATGTCTAGGATCAATTTTGAGGTTCCCAAGACCGTAGGTCTGTTCTTTCATTCCCAGGCCCAAGATTTTATTTGACATGCCCAAGTTTAAATTTGACATGTTTAAGATCAATTTTGAGATGCCTAAGAATCCGTAATGTTCATGCTTGTGCTTTCATCCGATAAAATTGGAACGATACGATGCCCAAGATTCAATTTGACATGCCTAAGATACTTTTTGAGATTCCCAAGACCGTAGGCTTGTGTTTTCATGCCCATGCCGAAGGTTCAATTTGACATTCCCAAGTTTAAATTTGACATGTCTAAGATCAATTTTGAGATGCCCAAGACCGTAGGCTTGTGCTTTCATGCCCATGCCTAAGATTCAATTTGACGGATCCAAGTTCAATTTTGAGATGCCAAAGACCGTAGGATTGTGCTTTCATTCCCATGCCCAAGATTCAATTTGACATCCCCAAGTTAAAATTTGACATGTCTAGGATCAATTTTGAGATTCCCAAGACCGTAGGCTTTTCCTTTCATGCCCATGCCCAAGATTCAATTTGACATGCCTAAGATCAATTTTGAGATGCCCAAGACACTAGGCTTGTGCTTTCATGCCCATGCCCAAGATTCAATTTGACATCTCTAGGATCAATTTTGAGATGCCCTAGACCGTAGGCTTGTGCTTTCATGCCCATGCCCAAGTTTAAATTTGACATGTCTAGGATCAATTTTGAGATGCCCAAGACCTTAGGATTGTGCTTTCATTCCCATGCCCAAGATTCAATTTGACATGTCTAGGATCAATTTTGAGATGCCCAAGACCGTAGGATTGTGCTTTCATGCACATGCCCAAGATTCTATTTGACTTGCCCAAGTTTAAATTTGACATGTCTAGGATCAAATTTGAGATGCCCAAGACCGTAGGCTTGTGTTTTCATGACCATGCCCAAGTTTAATTTGAGATGCCTAGGATCATTTTTTAGATTCCCAATACTATAGGCTTTTGCTTTCATGCCCATGACCGAGATTCAATTTGACATGTCTAGGATCAATTTTTTGATGCCCAAGACCGTAGGCTTGTGCTATCATGCCCATGCCCAAGATTTAATTTGACATGCCCAAGTTTAAATTTGACATGTGTAGGATTAATTTTGAGATGCCCAAGACCTTAGGCTTATGCTTTCATTCCCATGCCCATGCCCAAGTGTTTATGGGTAAAAATCGTTTCTGCCGATTTCGGTAAATTCGGTAGGTGAGTGAGAAACTGGTTCAAACCCTAAACAAATGTGTTGCACGTGAGCACTTTATAGATTCGAGAGATCAATCTGTACAAGTCCGGCCTAAACCAAGAAATGGCCGTTCCCGGACTTGCTTCGGTCACAAAGTGGAGGAGAAGGGTTGATTTGGGGAGGGAAGCAAAGAAAGGTGTTGAGGAGAGTAGTATCTTGACTTGTATCAAAAAGTGAAAGCTTAGGAAGCTTGCAAGAGATGAAAGCTTTTTGGGAGAGCTTGCAAAGTTGCCTTTCTGAGAGTGTAAGTGTAGTATATTTCTCCTGACCGAGACTTGTTCTCTGGTGGAAATAGGTAAGACCTATTTATACAAGTCGAGATTGAAACGTACCCTGGCCTCATGAAGGAAGAGAGTAAAGGGTGAAATAATGGGAGGAGGTGGTAACCGCATGGTTTAATGGGTGAAAACGTTTTCACCATTATTTCCTCTTTTATTTGACCGATTTATTCCTTTTCACGCTTTCTTAATGTGAGCGTAGTGTACGCTGCATGCTGTGACCGCCAAACCAAAACCCTAAAGAAGCATCCCCCAGTTTGTGTCGATGTCTCGAGTGTTGGTTGCATCTTGAGTGCAAGTGGCGCTGCTAGTGGCGCTGCTAGTGGCGCGTGTGGCATGTGCCAATGGCATGTGCGGAATGCCTTGGTGGTAGGTTGCATGGTTTGCAAGTTAGGTTACCAGCGTGTATGTTTGGCATGTGCCAATGGCATGTGCGGAATGCCTTGGTGGTAGGTTGCACGGTTTGCAAGTTAGGTTACCAGCGTGTGTGTTTGGCATGTGCCAATGGCATGTGCGGAATGCCCTGGTGGTAGGTTGCACGGTTTGCAAGTTAGGCTACCAGTGTGTTTGGCATGTGCCAATGGCATGTGCGGAATGCCTTGGTGGTAGGTTGCACGGTTTGCAAGTTAGGCTACTAGCGTGTGTGTTTGGCATGTGCCAATGGCATGTGCGGAATGCCTTGGTGGTAGGTTGCACGGTTTGCAAGTTAGGCTACCAGCGTGTGTGTTTGGCATGTGCCAATGGCTCGTGCGGCCATGTCGACCTAGTTGCAAGTCTTGCAAGCCTATGGCGCTATATTACTTGGCTGAATTATATGGAGTTCTGGTTGGTTTGGAGTGGGCTATGCAATGGGGTTTTGATAGAGTTTGTGTTAGATCGACTCATATGGAGTGATTGAAGCTTTCAAAAAACAATTCGATTCCTTGGTTTGCTCAAACAAGATGGAGGGTGATTACTAGGCATTATATGTCTATTAGATTCATTCATACTTTTAGGGAGGCGAATTTTTCAGCGAATAAGATGGCTAAGCATGGTTGTTTACTAGCTAATGAAGTGGGGATGCATTATATTGGAAGACCACCTTTTCTAAATTCGTTGAATATCCAAATGTTGCTTATTTTCGATTTAAATAGTCTACAAGTTTTTGGGTTCTTTGTGACCTCTTTTCTTGTAAACTATCTCTTGTAAATTTGTTATCTATTAATACAAAATTTTGACTTATCAAAAAACTATGGCGCTATATTAGGCGTGGGCCAAAGGCATAGCGGCTTAGGAATATGGCTTGCGGCACGTGTTGGCATGTGCCAATGGCACGTGCGGCCATGTTGACCTAGTTGCAAGTCTTGCAAACCTAGGGCGCTATATTTGGCGTGGGCCAAAGGCATAACGGCTCGGAAATATGGCTTGCGGCACGTGTTGGCATGTGCCAATGGCACATGCGGCCATGTTGACCTAGTTGCAAGTCTTGCAAACCTAGGGCGCTATGTTGGGCGTGGGCCAAAGGCATAGCGGCTTAGAAATATGGCTTGCGGCACGTGTTGGCATGTGCCAATGGCACGTGCGGCCATGTTGACCTAGTTGCAAGTCTTGCAAACCTAGGGCGCTATGTTGGGCGTGGGCCAAAGGCATAGCGGCTTAGAAATATGGCTTGCGGCACGTGTTGGCATGTGCCAATGGCACGTGGCGGCCTTGTTGACCTAGTTGCAAGTCTTGCAAACCTAGGGCGCTATGTTGGGCATGGGCCAAAGGCATAACGGCTTAGAAATATGGCTTGCGGCACGTGTTGGCATGTGCCAATGGCACGTGCGGCCAAGTTGACCTAGTTGCAATTCTTGCAAACCTAGGGCGCTATGTTGGGCATGGGCCAAAGGCATAGCGGCTTAGAAATATGGCTTGCGGCACGTGTTGGCATGTGCCAATGGCACGTGCGGCCATGTTGACCTAGTTGCAAGTCTTGCAAACCTAGGGGCGCTATGTTGGGCGTGGGCCAAAGGCATAGCGGCTTAGAAATGTGGCTTGCGGCACGTGTTGGCATGTGCAAATGGCACGTGCGGCCATGTTGACCTAGTTGCAAGTCTTGCAAGCCTAGGGCGCTATATTTGGCGTGGGCCAAAGGCATAGCGGCTTGGAAATATAGCTTGCGACACGTGTTGGCATGTGCCAATGGCACGTGCGGCCATGTTGACCTAGTTGCAAGTCTTGCAAACCTAGGGCGCTATGTTTGGCGTGGGCCAAAGGCATAGCGGCTTGGAAATATGGCTTGCGGCACGTGTTGGCATGTGCCAATGGCACGTGCGGCCATGTTTACCTAGTTGCAAGTCTTGCAAACCTAGGGCGCTATGTTTGGCGTGGGCCAAAGGCATAGCGGCTTAGAAATATGGCTTGCGGCACGTGTTGGCATGTGCCAATGGCACGTCTTGGCCATGTTGACCTAGTTGCAAGTCTTGCAAGCCTAGGGCGCTATGTTTGGCGTGGGCCAAAAGCCATGGCGGCTTGGAAATATGGCTTGCGACACGTGTTGGCATGTGCCAATGGCACGTGCGGCCGGTGACCTAGTTGCAAGTCTTGCAAGCCTGGCGCTATATTTGGCGTGGGCCAAAGGCATAGCGGCTTGGGGATTTGGCATTGTTGCCATGGTGCGCGTGGTGCGGCTTGATTTGGCATTGTTGCCATGGTGCGCGATATGCGGCTTGGTTTGGCATTGTTGCCATGGTGCGCGCTGCGGCTTGATTTGGCATTGCTTGCCATGGTCTTGCAGCAGTGCGCTTGATTTGGCATTGTTGCCATGGTGCGCGATATGCGGCTTGGTTTGGCATTGCTTGCCATGGTGCGCAGGTGCGGCTTGGTTTTGGCATTGTTGCCATGGTGCGCAAAGATGCGGCTTGGTTTGGCATTCTTTGCCATGGTGCGCGGTGCGGCTTGGTTTTGGCATTGTTGCCATGGTGCGCAAGATGCGGCTTGGTTTGGCATTCTTTGCCATGGTGCGTAGGGTGCGACTTGGTTTTGGCATTGTTGCCATGGTGCGCAAAGTGCGGCTTGGTTTTGGAATTAGGGTTCCGTGTTGAAAACCCTATGCTGTATTTTGAAAAATACCCCTATTAATTATTTACACCGAGTTAAATGCTCTTAGTTAATGTGTTTGCGGGTAACACTAGGTCATGGGGTTTTACGATTTTACCCCTTGTCTAAAAACCACCATCAACATTAAGTCCCCCGCTTAGCTCGGAACAGGGGCTTTGTTGCGAGGTAAGCATAAGATGGTGACAAACTATTAACAAAGAAACCGTAAAGAAAATTGAAGGAGGCTTGTCTCACCTTTTATAAATAGGATTTGGAATCCTTGCCTCTGGTAGTTTTGCACAAATCGGGAGGTCGGCACAATTGGTGGGCCCGTGCGACTTAGGCGACGTTGGGAAGTTGGCGTGAATTGGGAAACCGAGTGTGCTAGCTGGTGGGACCTAAAGTGTGGAAGTCTTGCGTGCTTGCAGGGCGTGACTTGTGCGACCATTGGGAGGTCGGGCGCAAATTGGTGGGGCCGGTGCAACTTGGAAGCCGTGCTTGCGGTGTGATTTATGTAAATAAAGAGGGGAGCAGATGTTTCTTCAACAAAGCAAAGTTTCCTTATTTTGCTTTCCTTCACGTATGCGGCTTCCATTAGGGCATCATCCATGCCAAAAAATCTGAAGCATTATGTCTTTCATTGCTCCTTTCCTTTTTTAAGGTTCATATTCATATCCAACGCGAATGTATCGTCTCCCTTGTTTGAGAAGGGGTTCTTCCGTTGATCCCCTTTTCCTTTGCTTTGCCGGTGCGTTTTCTTCTTATTTTTTTTCTTTTTTTTTTTTTGTTCTCGCCATCCTCTTTTTATATGCGTGTAGACAGGATGGAATTTGATCATCTTTCCATTTCTTGCAGTGTATGATGGGATCTTCCAGAGACGGCCGTGCCTTTAACCTTTTGGAAAAGGACTTTAGAATCGGTGGAGATCGATCTTCTTCTCTTGAGGAGGTATTGGTTGGGGTTGAATCTTTGTTCCATGAAGCTAACGAAATTATTAAGACCTCCCTTCCTTCTATCCTCACGAAGAACAGTGCATGTTCGGACTCTCTTGGGTTCGGTGGACGCGGAGGAGAACGCCATGATTCTTGATTTTGATGTGGATGGATCAAAAACTTCCTTCAAACGTCGATGAAAAAACTTTCGAAGGAGTATATGATAGAAGCGAGACAGACCTTTGAAGTTGATGCCAAAGGTTTTATTGATGATACCGGAGGGTCATGGTGGCGTATCTTGGAATAGTTGTCGGGAGGACACTCATCGCTTTGGTCGCTTCGGGATGGGATGTTGAGGTTGCATTCACAAACTTTGCTGAATGGAACCTTTGTTGCCCAAGGATTCTTTGGGGAAATGCTTGAAGATAGCTTTGCCCGAAGGGACTTGCGCTCCATCCTTCGAGGGCTAGTTCCTCCTTTTGTTTTTACAGCTGCTTAGTTCCCTGATGTTTTTCCTTCTTTTTTTTTTTTTTTGTAAACACATCTTTCCCTTCTTCTTCATCAGTAAACCTTTTGCTTCATATATATATATTTTTGAAAGGGGTTGTGGTATGATGGCTCTGCAATGGTTTTCTGGGTTCTTCTGATGTATTTCTCTGATATCTGAAGGATTCGCTCGGGAAGAGATATATTTATTTTATTTTTTTATTTTATTTTTTTGACAAGAGGGGAGATCTCCAGGGAAAAATACAAATGGTGTATTCATCCTGGGAAGTACAACTATTAAGAGGAATGATTCAAAGAAGTCTTGAAAAGGGAGTGATTGGGAAATACTGACATTTTTGTGGGATTGGATTCCTTGAGCCATCGCGAGTGAACTATCACGCCTTCAGGTGTGTCGGTATTGATGAGCTTGCAATATCCTCCCAAAAGGGTATCCGCAACCAGGAACAGCTCGCCTTCACCTTCCTCGGGCAAATCCATCTTTACTGTTATCCTCCCAACTTGAAACGAGCTTTCCTTAACCACTACATCTCCGATTGAAAACGGGTTCAGACGTCGTGTAACCATTTGAGCCTTGGCTTCGTTGGTTTCGCTAGAAGCTTCCAAGCTTCTTGCAAAGTGTTCGAATGGTCCAGCTCCCCATTCACATTTTTTTGACAGCGTTTGTGCCGGTTGTTGCGCCGAGTCCCCATGACAGAATGGGGGAAGAAAAGGTCGGTTGCAGAAAAGGTTGCTCGGTCAGACTTACTTGCATTTGAAAATCATGGGCCAGCGCCAACGGGTCCTCTTCGGACGCTTGGGTTCCTTTAATAGCTCGTTGATGTGATAACCCGTGGGACGATTTGTTGGGAATCCCTTCGGGCAGGGATGTCGGCAGAGGGTGTACGCCCAGTTTTGCTTTGTTGTCGAGCGCCCATAAGCGTCCCAAAATCATGTCATGATCTAGTTCTTTGACAATGTGGAACTTGCTGTGCGTTATAGCGTCTCCCATCTCGATCTCTAGGTTGATGTAGCCATGCGCGTTCAACGCCTCTCCTCTCAAGCTCTTAATCACAGACGGAAATAGGTAGCGTCTCGTTTGTAAACTGTGCCTTTAGTGTCTTGAAAGTGATGATGTTGTGGTCATAGGTCGTGTCGATGAGCGTGTCGTCAAATTCAAACCCTCTTAAACGGGACGTGGTCAGCAGTCCCCAATTCTCCGCCGCTTGTTTGGGAAGCTTGAGCCCTTGGCGTGGATTCCGAGGAGAAAAAGCCGTTTCTTGGATACAACACGATTGAGAGTCTGCGAAAATATCTTGCGCTGAACCTTGGAGAGATAGAGAATTTCGCATATATGTCGAGCATCATGGATTGTACAGTCTCATGCACGGAGTCCCCGGAGGAACCGCAGTTTCTTATCGGGAGTGGGTCTCGATGCACTCTTTCGTCTCCTAGTTGGAGTTCTCCTCGCTTCTATCCTTTCCTTGAAAATATGCTTTAATGTTGCAATCGCTAGTCGGGTGGTGACGAACCTGTGGTAATGGCGGTATTTGGGGTTTGCCATCTCAGACCTCGGTTGGTGGACGTCGAGCGGTGGCAGTCGATGACATCATCTTGAACCCAAAGCTTCCGGGAGGTCAATCACCTCTTCGATGGGAATGGGAAATCAAGGATATTTCCTTCGGCCTCACGATGCTTGCATAGGAGTTTTAGTGGCGATCTTCCGTTGCGAGGGCTCCCGTTGCTTGCCGCTTCACGTTTCACCGGTGGCTCGTAGTTGCGGCTTTCCTTTTTCTCTTTAGTTCACTATGTTCACGGAGGATGAGCCGGCATTAAATTGTTTGCTGATGAGGCGTCTACTCCCGCGAGTTTCCACGTGCGTCTTCGATTCGAGTTGGCCTAGTCCTTTCCAGTAATCTGCCGGTGCCGTTGTTGCGGATCGTCCGGCGGCCTCATGGAGTTCGGAGAATTTTGGAAACGAAGTTTTCTAGCGGGCGCGGTAGATCGGGACCATACCGTTGATGCATGCGTTTACTAATTGTTGCTCGGGCACGTTTGGGTCGTGACATCAGTGCTTGAACCCAGAACCTTTTGACGAAATCATTCGGATGTTCGTTATCCCACCGTACATTCTCCCAGGTCCTAAAAGGTAACTTGTTCGAGACACGAAGAAATACTTCTGTAAACGCGGTGACCATGCTACTCTAGTTGGGAATGTCATTCGGTGGGATGTCTTTATTGTACCATGTATACGCCCTTCCTGTAAGTGATTTTGAAAATTCCCTTAAACGAAGAACGTGATTATATTCATGTTCACCCAAGGATTCCAGGAAACGAAAACATGTTCGCGTGCATTCCGGTACCATCGTACGGGGTAAATTGAG